>VCAZ01000190.1:505130-621197 GCA_005784505.1 Bagarius yarrelli
TTTATACACACAAACTATTCTCATAATAATATACGTTATTTATAAAGTTAATTGTTTTATATGTAAATTTCGAATCAGATTGAGGAGTTGATTAATTTCCAGTTTCAAAGACGTAAATGATCATGTGACCAATCAGAACGTACGAGGCCACGCCCCCTGCAACAAGCCCTTATCGAAAAAATAAAAAATGTAAAACGCCCTCTATAGTTAAATTAATGAAAATAATATCTATATTATAATTAATTTCTTTTATATATTTTTTTTTCAACTTTTTCCTCAGGTTGTTGTCATCTACTTCTTTGCGTCCGATATTCTTCATGGCCGTGTTGCTGTTTATCTTCACTCTGTTGGACAGTTGGAGGGACAAACTGCCTCAGATCACTGGTGCATTTATGATTTAGTTACAGATACAATTTTTTATTTTAAAGAAAAGACTTGTTTTTCACTCTCTCTCTTTTCTGTCTATTCTTTTTCTAACAGCACAACCCGCAGAGGCCACCGGGGCAGAACGGTACGAAACATTAATGTTTAATCTGCTCAATCGCGTGTTGGATTACGAGTGCACATATCACCGCACCCTGAAAAGCAATTTGTACCATTACTGTTATTGTTTTTGTGTAACATTATCACCTTTTTATTTTTAATGTTAAAAAGCAGAAAAAATAAAATCTTTTTTTTTTTTTAATTTAAACTAATCGAATTATGATGAGGATCGATGATGATGAAATGATTGACAGTCACATCACTGTTTTAATTCTCTTATGTAAACTTCTGGAAGCTCCACCCCTTTTAAGTTTTTACCTTTAATGCCGTCAATGTGCTCAATTTGATGTCGTGTTGGTCTTTGTTTAATTTATGTTTTCATTTCGATTTGGCACAGAGCCAAAAACAAAGACGTCCCACAAGTCTGTGTGTTGGGTCCACTTTGGTTTGGCAAATAAATAAATAAATGTAGTGTATCAGAAGTTGTTGTTTTTTTTTTTTTTAATAGAATGGTTTCTAAATTTAACACCAAATTCTCCATTTATTTCTTGTCTATAAATTTAGAACAAAAATTTTCACAGTTCAAATTAGAATAATTTTGTCATGTTTCAGTCTCCATGTTACAGGAAATGGATGAATGAATCGATGGCTGGATTGTTTTATTTTTGTATTTGTTCCCAGAGAGAGTATGAGTGTCCACCCGAGACTGCTGAGCGTGAGCGAGCTGAGCCACCACCTCGCCGAGAGCTACTTAACCTGCAGCCTCTACGTCCAGGAGATGCTTCAGTACAAACGCCAGAATCCCGCCAAGGTGATGAAAAAGCCTAAGAGTCAGACTCCAGTATCGGTAATCGATTCATCGCTCAAGAGAAAAACCAGAAACCAGAGCAATATTCGCATTAGTGGATTTTAAAGGTGTGCCAAAATAAATAAACAAATGAATTAAAAGCCCTGAAAAGACTAAACCACATGAAAGAGAGAGCTGGAACGAAACACACACCCAACACACATGACACACACACACACACACACACACCTGAATGGCACTTTAATTAGGAGTTGTTGTGTAATTATTGCTTTTGATTTGGATTATTATTTTTTAAACATGTGATACTTTAAAGATGGCCGCTGCATGTGTAAAGCTGTTCTGTGTTTGATGTTTTGTGTGTGTGTTTGTGTGTGTGTTAATGCGACGTTGGTCTCTTTTGTTTACTCAGTTCTGTGTGATGACGTGCTCAGGATGCCTGCTGCTGGCCGTGGTGGGACATTACATACCCGGAGTCATGATCTCCTACATCATTTGTGAGCTGAGCTGCTTTCTTCTTATAATCTGATGTGAAGTTTGGTGTACACTAACAGGGTGGGGTTAGAGCGCGGGGTCAGTGATGATACAGCGCCCCTGGAGCAGGAACGGTGGCAGACTAATGGGAAGTGGTGGCTACATGGTTAAGGTGAAGGACTGCCAATCCGAAGATTGTGGGTTCAATTCCCAGCTCCGCCAAGCCACCACTAGCTACTTAACCTCTAATTGCCCAGTTGTATAAATAAGATAAATGTTAGTTGCTCTGGATAGGGACTGTGACTGTAGTGGTGTTTGGGCTTGAATCCAGGTCTTCCTGATCTTCTGATCAACAACCTGAGCCACCACTGCCCTCCATGTTATAAACCTCCATGTTATTAAATCCTCCACCTGCTCAATACTAAAACAAAACCTCGACTTACGAGTTTAATTGGTTCTGTGTCGGAGCTCGTAACTCAAATTACTCGTATGTCAAATCAATTTTTCCACTGAAATGAACTGAAATGCCATTTATTCGTTCCGGGTCCCCCCAAAAAACCTGCAATTTTATTTGTTACATGTTTTTAAATAAGAAAAATAAAGTTATAAATAATGAATATTGTATAAAAACACTACAATAGGCTGTACTGGAATAAACTGGTTTTATAATGTACAGCGTTTACCTTGGAGATCAGACGACTCCACTTGCTAACGCGCAGGTCTGACTAGCTATCGAGTGACGCTGGGCGGATGTTACCGCGTTTACTGTGGCGTTCGTCTTCTTGTGTCATTTATTGACGGTTGACAATCCAAGTTATGGTGTATTACTGCCCCCAACTGGACTGGAGTGTGAAGCATTGATGGGACGACAACTAGCGTTTGGGTGTCTGAACCTGGTTCGTTACCAGAATTTTAACTCGCAACTCCAAGCAAAAATCATCAGAGAGACGACTCGTATCTCGAAATTAGTTAGTCGGGACACTCGTAAGTCAAAGATACCGCAGTTTATATTACAATCAACACTGCTTAATTGTTAAAAAAAATAAATCAAAATTAATCTCCTAATAGCTGCGTGTACGAGGTTTTTTTTTTTTATTTGTCCGAATGACCATAGAACAGAATTATTTTTACTTGGATTAATTTTATATATGATATCTTTCTAAATTTTTACTGTAATAAGTAAAAAACACTGACAAAAGTGGCGTCATATATTGTTAAAAATATTACTCAGGAAATGTGTAATTTTACTGAATACACTATTATTCCTTTTAGTTAAACTGTAGAAACCCCTAATCTAGAACTCGAACACAGAGTATTTGGATGTTCCTTCGAGACACGAGATACAAAATGCAGCTAAAAAACTGAAGGCAGTTCAATACCGAGGAAAGGACACGGGTCCACCTACTGTAGGGGGCAGTGGTGGCTCAAATGGTTAAGGCGGTGAGTTGCTGATCTGAAGAAACACCTGGGTTCAAGCCCCACCACCGACAAGCCAACCACTGTCGGGTCCTTGAGTAAGACCCTTAACCCTTCCTGCTCCAGGGGGCGCTGTATCATAGCTGACCCTGTGCTCTGACCCCCAACTTATGCGAAAAAAGAATTTCACTGTGCTGTAATGAAAAGTATACGTGACAAAATAAAGACGTTAGGTGCCGTTTAGTGAACTTGTGATTTGTGAGCCAATAGAATCAAGTGGGCGGAGTTTGTTTCTTATGTAAAAAGTATCACGGTGTGTTACTGTTTCAAACTGTGACAACAAAAACTTAGAACACACATTAAGTGTTAATGTTACAGTCTGACTGTGTGTGTGTGTGTGTGTGTGTGTGTGTGTGTGTGTGTGTGTGTGTGTGTGTGTGTGTGTGTGTGTGTGTGTAGCGCTGAGCGTCTTGCTCTGGCCCCTGGTTGTTTACCATGAGCTGATCCAGAAAATGTACACGGGATTGGAACCGATCCTGATGCAGCTGGACTACAGCATGAAGGGAGACACACAGCACCGCAAACACGACAAGAGAAGTGAGCACACACACACACACACACACACACACACTTCTCATTAGCGGTGTAAGATTCCTGCCGTGTGTATCCCGTATTTAAGTGTGAGCCAATGAGAAAACACTTCTCTGGTGTAGTTTCTCTCAGTGAAACTACACCGCGGTGCTGATGGAGTTACTTTATACCCAAATCCTGTGTGATCACCATCATCTGTTAGGATCATAATCATCTGCAGGTCATACAGACTTATTCCTGCTTACAGGTTTTTATATCCTGACAGGTTATTTCATTTGTCTGTCTGTGTCTGTCTGTGTGTCTGTCTGCCTGTCTGTGTGTGTGTGCAGAGATGAAGAAAGAGCAGGAAGAAGGAGACGAGCCGAGAGCTGAAACGGAGAGTGAGAGTGAGGAAGAGCTCTCCTGCTTCGCCCCCACGGTAACTCAGTGTGTGTGTGTGTGTGTGTGTGTGTGTGTGTGTGTGTGTGTGTGTGTGTGTGTGTGTGTGTGTGTGTGTGTGTGTGTGCGTGTGCGCGCTCTTCATTCGATTCTGGATGCTGATTGGTGGTTCTGTTGGTTCTCAGGTGGATGTGAAGACCACGGCGTTGGCGATGGCCATCACTGACTCCGAGCTGTCTGATGAGGAAGCGTCTATTCTCGAGAGCGGAGGATTCTCTGTGTCCAGGGCCACCACACCACAGCTCACCGACGTTTCAGAAGGTAGTTCGGAGTTACCCTGGTGGGGGTAAAATAAACACCTGCACTGGACATTTAACTAAAGAAAAGTGTCCCCACTGCTCCTGGTCTCAGTCGTAATCTGTTCAGTGATGAGACTTTAAGCACTTTTTTACATCACTCTGGACATGAAGGTCTGCTGTAAAGTTAAAGGTAGTGTGTGTGTGTGTGTGTGTGTGTGTGTGTGTGTGATGTAGGATTTAAGCTCTGAGTGGATGAACTAGTTAGTGTACACCAGTTTATTGTTTACATGTCCTCTGCATCTACCAAAATCAACTATAACGTCCTCATTGTCCATGTCTCGCCTCTTCACTCCTACAGCCGAGGTGAGACAGAACTGATAAACATGCTGTGTTAGGATCTGAACAGCTCTCTCTCTGTCTCACTGTCTGTGTGTCTCACTCTGTGTTCTCTCTCCTCCCTCAATCTGTGTGTGTCTCTCTCTCCCTCACTCTGTGTGTCTCTCCCTTTCACGTTGTATATCTGTCTCTTTTTTTTTCTTTGTGTTACTCTTTGTGTGTCTCTCTCTTTTTCTCTTCTGTCTCCCTCTCACTCTGTGTTTTTCTGTCTCTTTCTCTCATTCTGTGTGTCTCTCACTCTGTATGTCTGTCTTTCTTTTCCTCTCTCTGTCTCACTCTCGCTCTCTGTGTGTCTCTCAAACCCTGTGTTTCTTTCTCTCTTTTACTCTCTCTCATTCTGTGTGTGTGTGTCTCTCTCTCTCATGTCTGTCTTTCTTTTTCTTTCTCTGTCTCTCTCTCACCCTGTGTGTCCCTCCCCTGTCTCTCTCACTCAGTTTTCTGTGTGTGTTTCTCTCTTTCACTTTGTCTCTCTCTTATTGTCTGTGTGTGCTCGTCTCTGGTCTCTCTCTCTCTCATGTCTGTCTTTCTTTTTCTTTCTCTGTCTCTCTCTCACCCTGTGTGTCTCTGTCTCTCTCTCAGTTTCTGTGTGTGTGTTTCTCTCTTTCACTTTGTCTCTCTTATTCTGTGTGTGTGTGTCTCTTTCTCACTCTGTATGGTCTGTGTCTCTCTTTTTCTCTTTCTGTTTCCCTCTCTCTCTTTTTCACTCTCTCTTTCACTCTCTCTTTCTTCTCTCTTCTCTCTCTCTCTCTCTCTCTCTCTCTCTCTCTCTCTCTCTCTCTGACACCACCACGGAGCCAAATCCAATTTCAGCTTCAGACAATTTACTGTATTTTTCACCTTCTTTTCATTTTATTACCACTATTAATCTTTTCCGCCGTCATTGATGCCATAATTTATTGTTCTATTCTGTATTCGTAGTTTTTTTTCACCTCCTTTGAATTAAACTTAAATCCAGATAGAGAAACCTGTTCGTTGCTCACACTCCTCTCGTGTATTACAGCTGATTTGTGTATTTATTTAAATACCATCTGTGTGTGTGTGTGTGTGAGACAGATTTGGACCAACAGAGCATTCACAGTGAACCTGAAGAAAGTTTCTCCAAAGATCTCCCAGAATTCCCCTCGGTAGAGGAGTTCCCATCCATCGAGCCGGGTCTCTTTCACTTTCCCCTGGGTTCTCAGGAGGAGTCTCAGAGTCCGGCCAGTTTGCTCATCCAGCACCTCGCTTCTCCACTGCACTTCGTCAACACGCATTTCAACGGACACGGACAGGGCCGTGGTGGGGCAGCAAGCAAGCCCGAAGCATCCTCTCGTAGCCTGGAGGCTCTCAGCGAGGAGATCGTGAGCACCGCTATCTCCACCGTAGTGCAGAACACCCTCTCGGCTCTGCTGAGCTCCTCGGAGGAGGCCGAGGCGCCTGCAGTAGCAGAGTTCCTCCCAACGGAAACGCCGCCGTGTCCTACAGAGTCGCCTCTTGAGGAAGGGGACCGAACCGGCGAGGACACGACGCTTGTTCCGCCAGATTACGAGGACTTTGAGCTTCTGGACCAAAGTGAACTGGAGCACATGGACGAAGGATTCGGGTTTGACACGCCGGTGACTGCGACAGAAACGCAGCCGAGCGACCAGCAGCATCAGTCCTAGCTTGTTCTGCATGTCCCAAACTGCCTTGTTTATTTATAGGGTAGACACATTTCACACACTGAAAGCTCTGTGTATCCACGCGTTGTTTTATTGCGCTGAGTTCGCACCCTAACCCAGTTCAGAAGTTGTGCTCAAGTGAGAAGGTGAAGATTGTGACGGGACGGGAAGTTTTGGCATCTTCTCGTCCGGTATGTATGAATATATGGAACGATGGCATTTTCTCTAAAGAGGGGGGACGACTTTTATTATTGTTTATTTTTTAATTAATCTTACGCACCTTGAATGTTCCTGCTTTGCATTTTGAGAGTTTGAGTCTAGTGACGAGTTAAATTTCCAAATGTGACTAAATTCTATTCTCGCCGTTCGTCTACACGTACAAACACAAACGTGAGGTGTTTCAGGGAGACCAGAATCTCTCCATCACTACTAACCGCCCTGCTAACTGACATGGATCTCTTCTACACTTCCCCTGGTTTGTTTTTTTTGTTGTTGTTAGTTATTTTCCAGATGCACTCAATTGTTTACTGATATTTATTATTTCTTTTCCCCTCCGAAACAGTTAACAGATAATAACGAACCCAAAACGGAAAGAATTTCATCCGGCAGGATTTTTCATATTAATCTGTTATTAAAAAAAAAGAATCCTGTTTCAGGAGGTTTAACACACACACACACACACACACACACACATGTATACATTGTAAAGAAGATAATATCCCACGTGTGCATGTTGTCATGCTGTAAAAAAAAAACCAAACAAACCCGAAATGGAACTTGGCATACTGATGTTTTATTAGCGTGTAGCTCCACTGACCTTTAACCCCGAGACCTAAAGCACTCAATGATACTAGTGTACGTTTAAAGAGATGTTTTATCGTTTATAGCTATAATATATCTATATAAAGCTCTATATTCTGTCTGTATGTCCGTGTCTCTTTTTATTTCTCCGTATCGCTCAGCCAATGACGTAATACTGTACGACCTCCATGTATGACTTCTTTACATGATTTTTTCCCACAGGATGATGTTGTCTTGTATTAAAAACTAATCTGGCACTGCGCTCATTTCTACTTCCTGAGTCGAGTCAACACGAGCTATTTTTCTAGTTTATTAAAAACAGGGCTGTGGAGGACGTGTTTGCTTTAGACGCGTGTGGAGATGATTTGGACAGGACGGCCTTTAGACTTTGTTTAAACCCCCCCCCCCCCCCCCCCCCCCCCCCCCCCCCCCCCCCCCCCCCATGACAGATTTGCCTTTATTTTTTTGGTTGTTATTATTAGTAAAGACAGAAGACGTCTGATATGTGGTTACACAACGCGATGTCGAGTTTTCCTGCATGTTTTAACACCAGTTCCTGTTCAGTCCTCTTTACATTACCATGAGAATAGTTTGCTCCTAAACTCTGCCCGGTTCTGGATCGCTCTAGAACCTGTTTTGTTCATGCCTTCAGTAAAAAAGGTTGATCTCTAAAAGTTGCACAATATATTATTGGAAGTAGTTTTTGTTTTTTGCACCTCCACTAAAAAAAAGGTTTCAGGTTTGCTTTTTTTTTCAGTGCCGTGTTTCTGTTCGGTTATTTTGCTTTATATTGTGTTTTAATGTTGTTTTATTTAACTCAGGAGATGAAAATGGCATTTTGATGAAATTACAAGTTAAATAATTGTGCAAATAAAAAAAACTAATTAAATTCTCAACAAAAAAATGTAAACTATGTTTTTAAATTTAACCCTTTTTTTAAAATGAAAAAGAGCTGCTATAACGAAGCGAGAACATAGAGGAAGTCCGTTCGCTTGAGCCGTCATATGATTCGACTTGCTGAAACACTTTAATACTCTGCAGTTTGCAGTTGTTTGATTTAGAAACTTTAGGGTAGAATATAGCTGATAAAAACCGGGGGAGGGGGGTAAAGTAGCCGAAATCTGCACTCGAGTAAAAATACAAGTACTGATGGAAAAATTTACTCAGATAAAAAAGTAAAAAAAATACTCAAGTAATGAAATATTAGTTACTTCTAATTTGATTGACACAAAGCAAAAAATTATGGACATTAACATCACATCACCTGTCATTTACGACCACATCTCACACACACACACACACACACACACACGTTTTTTCTAACAGTTAAACTCAGTCTTTATTTTCTACCTTTTACATTTACAGCATTCGGCGGACGTCCTTATTCAGAGCGACTTACGTTTATATATGCAGTTATATAACTGGGAAATCGAGGGCTAAGGGCCTTACTCAGGGGCCCAGTGGTGGTGGCTTGGTGGATCTGGGAATCGAACCCACGATCTTCAGGCTTTATTTTAACATTTAATGTTCATGTACGTGCGTTATTCAAGTAGCAATAAAATAAATTACAATCTCGCTTTGATTTTATACGGATTTAGTGAAAATGTCAAAAAAAAAAAAAAAAACTTTAGTGACGTGTCCGGATTGTTGCCCAAAAGCAGGACATCACAGTTAGTAGGTTCACAGGAATATTTGTTATTTCTTGTACGTGAGCGCATTTGAGTGCAAATATTGGGCCGGTGTGTGAAATGTGGTTTAACACATAAGGTTAAAGTGTCTATAGAGACTGAATGATTATTAATGGGGGTTAAATAGGCGACAGTTTGACTCTCACCGCTACGTGTGTTTTCCGGTTGCAGCTGGAATTCCTGTAGGCTGTGATATCAGTGTGTTTTAGTCACACAGCATGAATCACATTATAAAACTATTCTTTAAGACATCTCGGAGTGAAAACATCAACTGAACCTGAGGACACCACTGATCTGCCCCTAATAACACACACACACACACGTCTTCCTCTGCTTCATCTTCCAGCTAAACGCTATAAAAAATCTCATATTTATTAGCGTTTATCAGTAACGGAGGAACGACGCCAAATGTAGGGAAGTAAAAGTAAAGTTTTCACACTGAAAATGTATTTTAGTAACAGTAAAAACTTTTATGTCCACTGTAGTTTAAGAAATGGACAATAACAGCGAGACATTTTTATGAAAAGGTAAACGATAATCAGATTACAGAAAAAATACTTTAATTCCTATAACTGTAAACATGGACAAAAGGACAGCAACTGAAGAAATAAGACGAAACCATAGAGACGGTCAGCGTTTACCTCAGAAGTGTTGGACCAGATTTAGAAAAAGGCATCCTTGGACTATTATCACATTAACTGCACTTAGCATTGAGTGCTAACTAAACTAATAGCTTTAGCTGTGTTAAGCATCAAAGTTGCACCCATGAGGTCATTTTACCTCAGCTGTTTTGCTAAATTAAAAATCACATTTTAGGTCTGATTAGCACCGAGTGCTAAGTTTAGGCCATGAGTTCAGTTAGCGCTTAATGCTAAGCGTAGTTAGTGCGATATTAGTCAAACGGTTCTTTTTTCTAGGAATGTTCCACCACTTCTGAGGTAAATGTTGACCTTCTCTATGGTTTTGTCTCATTTCTACAGTCGCTGTCCTTTTATTTTGTCCAAGTTTACATTTATAGTTGCATCCACCAGGAACTCGCCTTTTAAAAAAAAACAGGAAACTTTTATTAAATAATAAAAGTGGGCGATGATTTTTATTATAAAAATAAAATAGGAAAAAAAGAGAGTGCTGATGATTTATGTTAATAAAGACGGAGAAGATTTCGTCCTTATTTCAGCTGCAGTGTTTTTCTCCTACAAGCAAACCAGAGACATTAAACAATCAGCTACTGTAGATGCTAAATCATTTCCAGTCCTGATCAGTGAGATTTTTCTGATTTATTTTTGCTCCTCGCTTGTCATGTACTCACCGCTGTGATCTCATCCACTGCAGCCTCCAGCTGCCTTTGCAGATCTTCAGTGATGATGATGTCTGAACATTCTGACCACTCGCCCTTCTGGAAGGTCACGGGAACACAAAAAACCAGACCTGCAGGAATACCGTAGTTACCCGTGCTGACCACGCCCAGTGAGAAGATCTGATATGAGGAACCGTTGAGCCACGCGTCCAGAGTTGCGATGATCCCTCTGGATGCTGAGATAGCAGTAGTTTTGTTCGTTTTGAGAGTAATGTCTTTTCGACGTGAACTGACCAAACCTGGAAAGTCGTTCTGCACCCATTTCCTGTTCAAATGAAGAATTATTAACAAGATATTACTAATGGCTTTTGCCCTTTGTAGCTATCTTCTGTATACAAGAATGATACTGACACTTATGATTGGCTCGTTGCTATGATTGATGAGGGTAAATGATTATTTCTGGTCCATTCAGGAAACACAGCTTCTACACCCCTGCTATGGATGCTTGTTTAGAGTTTTAGCCATGTTTTATATATTTTTATATATTTTATATATTTATTTATAACACATTCACATACTTATATCATTACGGTTATAATAGCTGAATATGTGGGAGAGCGTTGCGATCCAGTGATTATACTGTATTGCTTTAGTTTAGCGTTTAATGTTAAGGTTGATTCAAGACTCGTTAACACATAATTTATAACTGAAATGGTTTAATGACAATGGGTTGCTATGGTTACACTCGAATCTGTTACAAAATAGATAAAGATAGTAAAGCATAGACAATTAATGGTGCCCTTATATGTAAAATGTTACATGAGAAGGAGGGAAAGAAAGAAATAGAGAAAGTGAGAGAAAGAGAGGAAGGAACAGAAAAAGAGCTAGAACAAAAAAAGAAAGAGAGATCCAGTGCACTAGTTTACAATCCCTTCCTTGACCGTGTGACTAAAAACCAAATGTGAGATATTTAAACCGACCAATCAGCAAATTACAGCTTCACCCACTGTATAAAGCGAGTCACCCTCAGCAGACGCCCCCCCCAATGTACACACGTTGTCCTAAAGGTCTTGATCGCTATCAGCACCTCTGTGCCTTCAGGAACACCAAATGCCCCTTTTATTACCCATCGTATGTTTGGGACAGAAAAGCAGAAGTCTGATCATTTTCAGCTGTGCAATGTGTAGCCAGTCTAGGACCATCTATGGAAGTCCTCAGATTTTGTGTTTTCCTAGTATTTAGCTTAAACCTGCTACGTTTGGTTTCTTACCCATTATAAATCATTTCCAAGACTTTCTGAAAAAATCCCTCAGGTCCCCGGATGGCACCTTGATATCTATGCACCTTAGCTCGCTGAAGGTCGACGTGGAAATGACCATTGATGTTTCCCCAAATGATGACATCAGTAATATCTGAGATGGGAAAGAAAGAGCACTAAGAAAATAGCAACATTTAGCAGTATATTTCTTTACATAATTATTTATTTCACTGTTTTCGAACCAGCATCAGCATCGAGCTCCGCCCACTGCACAATTATATCATGTCATATATCCCTGAAAAGATGTTTCTGGTCTCTATAACACTTTGCTTTTCTTCAGAACATTCCTAACCTTATTGTAGTCCTTTTTCAATAAATTAAACATTTTTCTAAATGTTTTGCACTGTTTTACATTTTTTTGTGTATAAATCATTTTCTTCTAACCAACTGTAGTTACTTTAACAGGGCAGAGCTTCAAAAATGTCTGAATGGAAGGTAAGATCAAGGGGTTGAAATGCTGACCTCCATCTGCAAACCCACTGAATCCCTCACGTTACCCGATGCACTTTTAAATCTGAAGTGTCTGTTGGAATGAAATGGTTCAGACCGTGGCTTTGTACTGACAGGTGAATGGCAATCTGAGTTCTTGCTTCTCCTTCCAGCTGCGTTGCTATTGCCACAAAGCGGCGTGGATCCATAGAGGAAGCCTTCTCAATCAGGAGACTGCACTTTAAGTGGACGGAGACGTCTCCCACCACCAGCACTCGTACATCCTTACACGCCTTGTCTTCGATCAGACGTCCGTAGCGATCAAAACGCTCCACTATTCGGCCTAGTTGCTGCTCCGAGTCCTGGCTCGGTTCTCGGTCCTCAAGAAAAACGATGATCAGATTAGCTGACTGGAAAGCTTGATTCAGGTCTGGGTGGATGTCAACTTGGTGGAGCTGTGATAGAACCATGTCTTCAACCTCCATTTTAAAAGCCAACAGAGATTCTTCATTGGCGTCTACGTCCAGAAGATGAAGGCTGATGCTGGGGAAAGTGGCCAAGGTGTCGGACGTGAAGAGCATTGGGACGAGGTGGTAGCAGACAGGGTTTAGAGCACTGCACAGATATATAGTGATAAGACTAGAAATAATGAGACCAGTATCAGAACATGCTCTGTATAAACATGAAAAAAATCATCAATGAATCATGTTATGATCAATGAGTCATTTGGAGTGAAAAACATCTAATGCCAAAAAATAATCATCTGATAAATGAATTATGATGTGGAATAAGTGAGTCATGTAATATAAATCACAAGCAATAACATTTACATTTGCAGCATTTGGCAGACGCCCTTATCCAGAGCGACTTACAATATTCCTTGTTATACAACTGAGCAATTGGGGGTTTAATGAGCCACCACTTCCCCACACAGAATGACGTTAATCCATCATGTTTAAGAAAATAGTGTAATCCAGTGTCACCTCTGTGTCAGGTAAGATGATTCTCACCTGGTGATCCAGATGTGAAAAGACTTGTGGAGTTTGCGCCGTGTCTCCTCTTCCTGAAGGAGATGTTCCTTCATCTTTAGATTTTCTGCTGCAATGTTCAGCATCAGCTCACTTTTCATGTCTGATGTGATGCCATAGTAACCCTAAAAAGAGAGGAAGTGGTAATGGGGTCGAGTACAGAAATCTAATTATTATCCTTAATTACTTGGAATATTCCTTTATAACCTAACCCTGCTTTAAACTTCTTTCACAACTGTATCCCTGACCTGTCTGGTGAGTTCCTTGGTCTTCATGATGCTGTTTGTTCACTAGTGTTCTTTAACAAACCACTGAGGCCTTCACAGAACAGGTGTATTTATACTGAGACTAAATTACACACAGGTGAACTCTATTATATAATTAGGTGACTTTTGAAGGCAATTAATTGCACTGGATTTTATTTAGGGGTATCAGAGTTCAGGGGGGTGAATACAAACGCACACCACACTTTTCTGATTTTTATTACAATTTTTCACAATTATGTGCTATTTGGTGTCTGTCTATCACATAAAATCTTAGCAAAAAAACATGTAAGAGGTTGTAAGGTGATGAAATGGGGGTATGAACGTTACTTTTGCAAGATCTGAATGGTTTGTTGGTCGGGTTGTGTAAGACTTTATTGATCTGAAGCGCCGTCCTGAAATGCGGTGAATGTAGTTGACTCGTATGTGCAAAAAAAAAAAAATCCTGTGAAAGAATCGCCTTGTATAAGAAAAATCATGTGAATCAACTGAAAAATTGAATTGAATTGAATCATGTGGAGGAAAATGATTCATGTGGATCATGAGGAAAGTTATTAAAAGAAAATAATTACATTTTGTGAAAGAAATTGAATTCCTTTAAAATCTGCTGATGTCAATGATTATAAATGAAATAATCATGTTTAGGTAAAAATGAATCACATTCAAAAATAACCGAATCATAAATGAATCAAACAAACCTTAAAATGAATCACATAAAGCATTGAATTGGATTGTTAAGGAAAAATTAAACCGTGAAAACTGTGAATCGGGTGAATTTTGTGAAAAGAATCATGTAAAAAAAATGTGTTTCATGTGAATCACGAACACAAAATCAAATTTATTTATTTTGTTCAAATGATTCACTTAATAAGTTGTGAGCAAAAACAATAATTAAATGAAAATATGCACCTTTTTTTCTAATATTACTTTTAGGAATAGTTAAATATATGAAAATACTCTATTTTTAAGCAAATATTTAAGTGAAAATAAACAAGGAATTGAATCATGTGATTTAGGAAATTAGGGAAAATTATTATGGGAATCATGGGAAGAGAAAAAAACAGAACAATGAAGATTACAGAAATCACGTGGAACCTAAACAGAAGTCATGTGTAAATTTGTCTTCTTATTATTACTAATTTATAAAATAATGTAAACTCTGTGTGTTTCTTTAGGGCATGAGTGTTAATTAAACTCTTTAAGCACTTATATATGACGATACCTGTGCATATTCGAGAAAATCATTGAATCCACCCAGAAGCATGGCCTTTCCCCCACGACCGGTCAGTTCCCTCCACACCAGCGGGCTGCTCTCGTGTCTCCATCCATTAGATGAGCAGGTCTTATTCAGCCACTTCTGACAAGAAGAAGGAGACATGATCATCTAAATACGGTCCTTCAATTAAACATTCCATCTTTGGGATGGGATTTTACCTCCCAGACACTGGGCAACATGCAGATTTTGTGAATGCGGAAATCAGGCAGGATGCGCCGTAGCAAATCTGCTAAAAGCTCAGCTTTGGCATAATAAGGACAATCCGCTTTTCCTGTCCAGAAAATACAGTATGAGGGGTAAGCATCAAACAGACAATTCTACTTTTTAAAACATGTCCAAATTTGTCTATTCAATGTTTTTATTATTTTTTTTTATTATTATTATTATTATTAATAATAATATTATTATCATTATAATTATTGTTCTTTTTTTTACCACCAAAAACTACCTATTGTTTAGCCATATTTAAGTCCAACCTGCTAGAACAATTTCAGCCATGGTTCCTAGTGTATAGGAGTTGCTAGGCAACCTCTGGTGTTACAGTGAAAGTGATCGGTTAGCAACACTCCATCACGCGTTATATTGTTAAAACACATTGTTTAAATTAAACAAATATACTAAAATAATTAAATAATACATTAATTATCTATTACTATAATTTAATAAACATAAAAATAATGAAACAATATTTTTCCGTTATCTTGCGGAATGTAATAATATGGAATGTAATGACGGAAATAAATTTTGGGAACACAACAAAAATGGCCGCGGCCAGAATTTGTCTGCATTACAAATCTATCAGTGCTTCCTAGATAGGCGCACTTAAGTAAGGGTAAAGTGAACGGCGTATGTAGGGCACTCATTTTACAATAACGGTGCGATTGGGATTCGACCATGATATAACCATGTGTACTGGATAATGTAATAAAGGGTACAGTCCGTGTGGTGAAATAAGCGTTTATTACTCGTTTTAATTCTGTTTTACGAATAAATCGGGGACGTAGGCGGTTTATTTTATTTAGCGGCAAATACTAACTAGCAATTTGTATGGCATATTATTAGATCAACGGACGTATAATAAAGGTAAAGGAAACGTACTAAGGATATATATATATATATATTTTTTTTTTTTTTTAAAAAGTGAGTAATATATGTTTTTAAATAAACAAAACCTTATTTTTTTCTCTGGTCCAGTTATATTTGGACTAGTTTAACTAATATGAATGCGTTCCTCCTGAGGTCACCTGAGATGTTCAGGTTTGCTGCCATCTTGTGCAGATTTGCATCAATGCCTCCAAACAGGACCAGCATCCAGATCCACAGATCCACAAACCGGATCTGGTCCAAGAGAACATTACAAAGCTGTATGTTTAACAGCATCCGATCGTTCTGTCAGCAAGAAACACATCCGCTGGCACGTCCTGATGACCAAACAGAGCGTCTCAGTCTGCAAGTTCCTGACTTATCAACCACAAGCAGCCATCTGGCCCCGAGAGCAGCTTTCTACCAGGAGCTCAAAAAGTGTCAGTCGCCTTCGGATGTGTTGGACCTGGTGGATCAGTGCAGTGTGGCACACTGGTGCATCAGCAACAGCTTGACCCGGATGTGCACACGACTAAGAAGATGGCGGATGAGCAAAAGCACTGGGAGCTCCAGCTGATGGTCGAGCATCCGACTTTCAAAAAGCTGTGCCACAGTGCCAGGACAAACGCACCACGCATGCATAGCCACGACCTGGTATTCACTCTGCTGGCCTTGGTCAAGCTCGGGGTCTCTCAGAACAGCTATGTGGTACAGACTATACTACGTGTCATCCAGGTTGTTTGTTTTTCCTACTCTTTATCATTCAGTTTCAAAACCGCTGAGACACTACCAAGACACCACTTCCCACTTAGTAGTGGGGTCTCTCTGATGGTTGTGGGTTCACATCCCAGGATCAATAGCAACTTATTGTCTTGATCAAGACTCATAGCCCCCTTCAGATGCTCAATTTTGGGCCACTTGTTTAAGAAAATAAATCAGTTAGATCTAAACTCCGATGCAAAGTTTCTGAGTTAAGTAAACTCTAATGTAAAAGACAAGATACCCTCTGATGGTGTCCTGGGTTTAACACCCCTTTCCCCCTTGCATCATCACCACCACCACCACCACCACCATCAAGGGAGATATTTGTACCCTAGTGTAATTCTTTGAACTATCAATAAAACAACTCCTAGTTATGAACTACAGTTTGTTTTTAATTATTTGTTGTCTCATTTTTGCAGGAACGTCTTGATGAGTTTGAAAATGAGAAGGCGCTGTCCGTACTGTCAGCCTGCCTCATCGAGATGAAAGGCAGCAAAAACACAGACGCTCTCACACAGGGATTAAAGTACGACCTAAATACTCTGTTTTAGCGATGGGGGTTTGTGTCTAACTATCAGCTGTCTTTTATTTCTGTGGCTGAAACTAGCTTTACACTGTACTAACAACAATACACACCGCTCTCTTTAGGCTTATTCTGGAAGAACGGATTCCTGGCATCCAGAGCGTGATGCTTCTCCACACCACCATGCGTCTATTCGGGAAAGACGCCCCGCTGGAGGTGAAGCAGAAGCTTGAGGTTGGTCGGTTGGGTTGTGTATTTTAAGCATTAAAGATGCTGTGAAGTGTGTAAATGAGTGTGCTTTCCACAGAGAAAGGCGCTGTCCATGATGGATAACTTCTCACTGGCGAATGTGCAGTACATGCTGGACACGCTGGCTGTCATCCACCTGAATTCCAAGCCCCTGTTGGACATCTGCGGGACAAAACTTGCAGGTAAATGATGACGATGAAAGTAGTTGCTATGGAATTGATAGTGGGTTGCCAGGTATGTGAATAAGAATGATGGAATCTGTATTTGTTTTTTGTTTTTTTGTTTTTTTTGTCTTGTTCCCCAGACAACGTGCACAGTATTTCCTTCACCAGGCTGATGGCGGTGCTGAAGTCATGCAGCGAGCTCCGCTACAGGAACCTGCATCTCTTTACTTCCATCTCTGAATACCTGGGCAGCACGCTTTCCATGTGGAGCACCAAGCAGGTCAGATGTTTGTCCTGTTGTCAGGTTACAACCCAGTTATTATATTTGATGATGACGATGATGGTGATGATGTCGATGTCATCATTGTAGGTGCTGCTCTTTTTGTTGGAGTTCAAAAGACTTCACTTTTGTCCCGTCGCTCTGATGGACGCGTTTGCCGAAAGAATCATTCAGAAACCTGACAGCCTCACGCTACGGGACCTGCGGGGGGTTCTAAAGTCCTACTCCTTCTTCAACCACAATCTGAAGGAAAACCAGCAGGCGTGAGTCTCAAATATTCCCTTGATCATCGGGGTCCAAGCACCGGTTGTAGGTAGTAGATAGGGGGAATTTGAGATAGGGGGGATATTGAGATAGGGGGGATATGGAGATAGGGGGGATATTGAGATAGGGGACGGAGATTGAGATAGGGGACGGAGATGGGGGGGATATTGAGATAGGGACGGAGATTGGGGGGGATTTGGGGGAGATAGGGGACGGAGATTGGGGGGATTGGGGGGATAGGGGACGGAGATGGGGAGATGGGGGGGGGGGATGGGAATTGAGATAGGGGACGGAGATTGGGGGGGGCTATTGAGATAGGGACGGGGACGGAGATGGGGGGGGGGGTAGGGGATAGTGAGATAGGACGGAGATTGGGGGGGATATGGAGATAGGGACGGAGATTGGGGGGGATATGAGATAGGGAGGGGGGGGGGGATATTGAGATAGGGGACGGAGAGATTGGGGGGGATATGAGATAGGGACGGAGATTGGGGGGGGGGGATATTGAGATAGGGGACGGAGATTTGGGGGGGACGGGATATTGAGATAGGGGACGGAGATTGGGGGGGGGGATATTGAGATAGGGGACGGAGATTGGGGGGGATTGGGGGGATTGAGATAGGGACGGAGAGGGGGATTGAGATAGGGGGGATGGGGGGGGATATTGAGATAGGGGACGGAGATTGGGGGGATTGGGGGGATATTGAGATAGGGGACGGAGATTGGGGGGGATATTGATATAGGGGACGAGATTGGGGGGATATGAGGGGGGACGGAGATTGGGGGGGATATTGAGATAGGGGACGGAGATAGATTGGGGGGGGGATATTGAGATAGGGGACGGAGATTGGGGGGATTATTGAGATAGGACGGGACGGAGATTGGGGGGGATATTGAGATATGGGGGGAGGACGGAGATTGGGGGGGATATTGAGATAGGGGACGGAGATTGGGGGGGATATTGAGATATTGAGATAGGGGACGGAGATTGGGGGGGATATTGAGATAGGGACGGAGATTGGGGGGATATTGAGATAGGGGACGGAGATTGGGGGGGATATTGAGAAGGGAGATAGGGGACGGAGATTGGGGGGGGGATATTGAGATAGGGGACGGAGATTGGGGGGATATTGAGATAGGGGACGGAGATTGGGGGGGGGGGGGGATATTGAGATAGGGGAACGGAGATATGAGGGGGGATATTGAGATAGGGGACGGAGATTGGGGGGGATATTGAGATAGGGGACGGAGATTGGGGGGGGGGGGGGATATTGATATTGATAGGGGACGGAGATTGGGGGGGATATTGAGATAGGGGACGGAGATTGGGGGGATATTTGAGATAGGGGACGGCGATTGGGGGGGATAGGGGATTGATTGAGATAGGGGACGGAGATTGGGGGGGATATTGAGATGGGGGGAGGATAGGGGACGGATTGGGGGGGATATGGGGGGATATTGATATATAGGGGACGGACGATTGGGGGGGATATTGAGATAGGGGACGGAGAGAGATTGGGGGGGATATTGAGATAGGGGACGGCGAGATTGGGGGGGATATTGAGATAGGGGACGGCGATTGGGGGGGATATTGAGATAGGGGACGGCGATTGGGGGGGGATATTGAGATAGGGGACGGAGATTGGGGGGGATATTGAGATAGGGGGGACGGGATTGGGGGGATATTGCGGGGATTTTTGAGATAGGGGAACGGAGATTTTTTAGCGATGGGGGGATATTGAGATAGGGGACGGCGATTGGGGGGGATATTGAGATAGGGGACGGCGATGATTGGGGGGGATATTGAGATAGGGGACGGATTGGGGGGATATGATATTTTGGGGGGGAGATAGGGGACGGCGATTTGGGGGGGATTGGATTGGGGGATATTGAGATAGGGACGGCGATTGGGGGGGATATTGAGATGGGGGGGATGGGGGGGATTTGAGGGATTGGGGGGGATGGGATTGAGGGGGGGGGGGATATTGAGATTGGGGGGGATGGGGGGTATTTGAGATTGGGGGGACGGATTGATTTGGGGGGGGATATGAGATTGGGGGGGATATTGAGATGGGGGAGATATTGAGATTGGATGGGGATGAGATGGGGGATTGAGATGGGGGGGATATTGAGATTGGGGGGATATTGAGATTGGGGGGATATGAGATGGGGGGATATGATATTGAGATTGGGGAGGATGGGGGATATTGAGATTGGGGGGGGATATTGAGATAGGGGGGGATATTGAGATTGGGGGGATGGGGGATATTGAGATGGGGGGGAGAGATTGAGATTGGGGGGGATATTGGATGGGGGATATGAGATTGGGGGGATATTGAGGGGGGATATGGGGGGGAGGGATTTGAGATAGGGGAGGGATATTGAGATTGGGGGGATATGAGATTGGGGGGATATTGAGATGGGGGGGGGGGGATATTGAGATGGGGGGAATTGAGATAGGGACGAGGATGAGATAGGGGACGGAGATTGAGATTGAGATTGGGAGATTGAGATGGGGGATATTGAGATAGGGGAACGGAGGATTGAGATAGTGACGGATGGGGGATTGAGATGGGGGAGGAGATTGAGATGGGGGGAGATGGGGGGAGATGAGATTGAGATGGGGGGATATTGAGATGGGGGACGGAGATTGAGATGGGGGACGGAGATTGGATGGGGACGGAGGGGGGGGATATTGAGATTGGGGGGATATTGAGATTGGGGGGATATGATATTGAGATAGGGGACGGATATTGAGATAGGGGACGGAGATTGAGATGGGGGACGGAGATTGGGGGGGGGATATTGAGATGGGGGGATATTGAGATGGGGGGAGATATTGAGATATGGGACGGAGATTGGGGAGATATTGGGGGATATTGAGATAGGGGACGGAGATAGGGGGATTGAGATGGGGGATATTGAGATAGGGGGATATTGGGGATATTGAGATAGGGGGGAGATATTGGGAGATAGGGGACGGAGATAGGGGGATATTGAGATAGGGGACGGAGATAGGGGGGGGGGATATGAGATAGGGGACGGAGATAGGGGGTATTGAGATAGGGGACGGATGGGGGGGATATTGAGATAGGGGACGGAGATATGGGGGGGATATTGAGATAGGGACGGAGATGGGGGGGGGGTATTGAGATAGGGGGGAGGGATTGAGATAGGGGACGGAGATAGGGGGGATATGAGATAGGGGACGGATAGGGGGGGATATTGCGATAGGGGACGGAGATAGGGGGATATTGAGATAGGGGACGGAGATAGGGGGGGATATTGAGATGGGGGGACGGAGATAGGGGGATTTGAGATAGGGGACGGAGATAGGGGGGATATTGAGATAGGGGACGGAGATAGGGGGGATATTGAGATAGGGACGGAGATAGGGGGGAATATTGAGATAGGGGGGATATTGAGATAGGGGACGGAGATAGGGGGGATATGGATATGAGATAGGGGGGATATTGAGATAGGGGGGATGTAAAATTTGGAACTGTGGAAGATGAAAAAGACGGAGGAGAAGAAAATCATTACTAAACTCATAGACATGAACTCAGTTTAACAGAATTCTGTCCATAATTTGTCGTCCCTTGTCAGGTTCTTGGACAGTGTAACCCACGTCCTGCAGTCTTACCTGTCCAAGATGTCCAGCGTTGACCTTTTGAAAGCTGTCAGCTGCCTTTGCGTGTTTGGACATTTCCCTCAGGCTCCTCTGGAGAAACTGCTTCAGCCTGAGATTCTGGATGAACTGCTGAAGGAAGGTCAGAGCTTCAGCACCAGGAAATATTTGATGTAGATTATTGGCTCTGGTTGATTTTGTGAATAAAATTATACTCTGTCTGTCTGTCCGTCCGTCTGTCTGTCTGTCTATTTCTCTTCTTCAAAACATGCAGAAGGTCCATCCTTCCCCCAACTTCAGCGAATGCTGCGGACGCTGGATCTGTGTTTACGTCTGGACCGTCACACTCTTTCTCCCTCCGTCTCGTCTGTCCCACACCTCCATCCCCCCCCTCCACAGAGTCGACTCGGTAACCCGGCACTGCTCAGCATTCTGAAGAACCTGCTCGGGGAAGACGTGGTGACGGACTCGGCCATCGCTGAGGGACACTACTACATCGGTGAGATGAGACGGAGGATCGAGCGACATGGTGGCCATTTTGTTTCTGACCCTTTTAGATTTCCATTCAAATCTAATTCCTTTCTTGTTTTTTTTCTGTTTGTCAGACTGTGTGGCAACAATGCCTTCAAAAACAAAAGAGGATCAAACTGTGAGGTAACTTTCCCTTCTCATAAGTATTGGCACCCCAAATTAGCCATAAATATTAGCTTGATGTGAACTATGAAAAAAAATGAATACATAAATATTGCCCCGTCTTTAACTTTTCCCATTTTATATGTAATTACTGATGTAATAAATGTTCTGTTACTGTCCGTGTATCTTTATATCTCATGTATATAAATATGTAAATATGTTCCTTTTTATATATATATATATATATATATATATATATATATATATATATATATATATATATTATTAAGATAATCTAACATGCTTGGATTGTTGCCCTCTCAGAATTGCACTGCTTTGTGCCCCTCCGACCTTTTTCTGCTTTGGTACAACCCACCCTGTCGGAGCCGCGGCACTAACCGTCCGTCACCTCAAGCTCCTGGGTTATGAACCTGTCCTGGTGTGTTGTAGATTTATTCTCAGCAATATTTCAGTAAAGCTCCGCCAAGCAAAAAAAACCATCTTTTATTAAAATATGATTTTTTTCCCTTCTCCTTTGCAGGTGCCGTTGCAGGAGCTTCTCTCTCAGACGGCCGAGGAGAAGACGAACCTTCTGAGGGAGTTAATTTTCTCTGCTCAGATCGAATGTGTCCAGGACTGCAATGTAAAATAATAAAACGTGAACCTGCATCTTTTCTGTGATTTTTTTTCTCTGTAGATTATTCCCTGAATAACTGCTTTTCTGTTGTATGTGTAGAATGTGATATAATGTGATTTTTTTTTATTATTAATTAATTATATTATTAATTATGTTTATTAATTATATTATTCATCCAGTGTTACTATAAATAAAGAAAGAAAGCAGCTGATTCCAGCTGAGCTCTGATAGATTTTTTTCTAAAATGTGTATCTGCCCCGGGGTAAAAGTATTGGCAACCCGGGGATAAATGTTGGTCAGTCTTGTCTCATAAGCAGCAATTTAGATTTATAAAGCTAATGTTGTGCCCTAGATACTAAAACAATTAATTTTAAAATTAACTTAAGTAAATGATCATTATTTAAAAAAATAGAATTGAACTACTAATAAATAATACACAATTATATAACAAATAAATTGTTTATTGTTTATGATGTGTTTTATGTTTTACTTAAAGTAAATAATTCTATTCTTTAAATAGCAATTTTTCTAAATCTGAAAAAAAAAAACAACCTGTAATTCAAAAAGTGAACACAAGACGGCAGTACCACATTTCGTAATTATTTAAGACGAAGAAGAAAATCTAGCGGCATCCGATTGGACAATGTAAGACACGTGACTTGGTCAGCCCGGAAATCTTTGCCAACTTGAAGGCAAGGTAGCTAAATGAGTCGCGGAACCTCCTGACAGATAAACAGTTTATGTAAAAAAACAGTATTTACAGTAATGTCGGAGTCGAGCCCCGAGCTGAACGATTATTTAGAGGGCAGAATTTCCTTCGAGGAGTTTGAAAGACGGAGAGAGGAACGAATAAAAACGAAGCGGAAGGTAACGTTAACGCTTGTCTGGCTGCTTTCCAATTCTCACTTCGTTCCCTAGATTAAGTGCACTTCTCGCAGGGATTAAACCGTGTCGTGTTCCGTGTATGAACACTATAAAGACGGTGGCTCAGTGGTGGACTGATTTCTGGAGGATCAGGTTTCGATTCCCAGCACCACCAAGCCACCACAGTTGGGTCCCTGAGTAAGGCCCTTAACCCCTAAATGCTCAGCTGTATCATCTTCTTCTCTTTTCGGCTTTTAGGGGTCTCCACAGCGAGTCTCCCCCTAACCCTATTCTCTACATCTTCACTCACACACTAACTTCATGTCCTCGTTTATTTCATCCATATACCTCCTCTCTGCTCTTCCTCTTTACCTTCTGCCTGGTAGCTTCATTTCTAACATCCTCCTACCGATATATTCACTGTCCCTCCTCTGTACATGTCCGAACCACCTCAATCTGTGCTTCCTGACTTGATGAGATGATTCGCTGTGGTGACCCCCTAAAAGGGAACAGCTGAAAGGAGGAGAAGACAACCTGCACTTTAATCTGACAGTCAGTTTTCTATATGTAACATTGTTTTTTAGTTCATTTGATTATTAATATAATATAATTAAGTATGCGATGTGTTGGTGTTTCAGGTGCAGGAGGATGGAGGAGATGCCTCTGATGAGACGGATGAAACTGATCCCAGCACATCCAAACCGAGCAGCAAACCCACCCGCAAACCTCACACGGGTAAAATAACAGGAAGTGACGATGCAGCACTTTTCCCACAGCAACATTTTATTATTTGTCATTAAACATTATTTAACTTTAAATTCAGGTTGCTGTGTGATGTCGTATGTACACTCGTAGTTTAACATTTGAGTTTTGTGTCAAAATTAGAAGTCATTTTTATGTATTGTTCTCATTTTTTTTTAAATTTACATTTAATAAAGTTTAGCAAAGCTCGAACATCATTTCTCTCTAATCTGGTTAAGGCTAATTTCGTTAAGGGGTTGGACTACCAACCCGAAGAGTGTGGGTTTGATTCCCAGCTCCACCAGGCCACCACTGTTGGGCCCCTGAGCGAGGCCCTTAACCCCTAATTGCTCAGTTGTATAAATGAGATAAATGTAAGCAGCTCTGGATAAGTACGTCTGCCACATGCTGTAAATATGAATGTAAATGTAGTGAAGTGGGCGGGGCTAATCTGGGGTATCCTGTGTTGGTTTTTATGCTTAATCACGAGGCTGACCTGGTTTATTTTATTTTTATTTAACCAACATGTAACTGCTTATATTCACATCATCATAAACACTTTGTATTTTATTTAGTATTTTATTTTATAGAACAGAATCATATGCGTCGGATTACAGGTTCTTTTAGTACCCAAAGCTCATTTTCCGTCTTCTGGATTTCTGTAGTTTGTTTAAGAAAGAAAGAAAACGATTTACTTTAATTACTGATTCAATTACCAGCATTATTCTGTTGTTGTTGTTTTTTCCACATGTAGTGGGTGCAGAAGAAGGAGTCAGGCCGAGCGTTCAGAAAGCCTTTGCCTCCATGCTCGGGGAGGATGAGGAAGAGGAGGAGGAAGAGGAGGAGGAGCTGGAGGATGAAGAGGACGGCGATGCGGAGTGGAAGGACATTGGGGAGCACTATGCAGAAGAAAGGGGAAGCAGCGAGGTGACACCGGGGGACGTGTTCGCTCTGGAGATGGAGCTGAACCGCGAGAACAAGAAGACGATAAAGGTCTGAACTGCCATAAAAAGGGTTCGTTTTGCGTCGTCTTTGTTACCGAACCAAAATTTGTCCAGACGTATAATTAATGTTAGGAAAAATGATACTGCAGGAAAGGCGATCCCGCAGTAAGCTCCCACGTGCCCTCCGAGGTCTGATGGGTGAGGCGAATATCCGTTACGCTCGCGGAGATAAGGAGGACGCCATCTTGATGTGCATGGAGATCATTCGCCAAGGTGCCCCGCCGGGTTTAGCAGCATGCCAAGGGTTTTTTTTTGTTTTTTATTTTCATGTTCTAACGGGACAAGCTGTATTTTTATCGTTCTTTTGTGTGTGTTGTAGCTCCTCTGGCGAATGAGCCGTTCTCCACCCTGGCGATGATCTACGAGGATCAGGGGGACACTCAGAAGGCGCTGCAGTTCGGTCTCATCGCCGCACACCTCAACCCGAGCGACTGCGACGAGTGGCTGAAGCTGGCTGACATGTCGCTGGAGCAGGAGAACATTAAACAAGCTATTATCTGCTACAGCAAAGGTCAGGACAAAACCGAATCCAACGCCATTTTAACATTATAGACATGTTAAGTCTATTGTTTGTGTTTCCTCGCAGCGATTAAATATGACCAGACTAACGTGCGCTACCTGTGGGAGCGCTCAAGTCTGTACGAGCAGGTGGGCGAGCACAAGCAGGCCATGGACGGCTACCGGCGCATCCTGACGCTGCTGCCCCCTTCTGACGGAGAGCACTTCATGCAGCTGTCGCGCGACATGGCTAAGTACGTCACGCTGGCTAACACTAGTCTACAAATCTGTACCTTGAGTGGCTTTTAAAAGCTGTGTGTGTTTGTGAGTTTAGGAGCTACTACGAAAGCAGTGATCTGCCCTCAGCTATCGGCGTGATAGAGGAGGCGCTGTCGAGGCATCCCGAGCTGGTCACGCCCGAGTGTGTCAACATGGCGGCTGAGCTCTACATAGCCAACCACCAGTATGACAAAGCCTTAGAGGTGAGGACTTACTCAGATTTATTGAACTGACGATTTTTGACCTTGATTTTTCTGACCATTTTTTTTTCTCCTTAGAACTTGATTAAATTTTGCGGCATCGTACTGGTGAGAGAGAGAAATAAAAAGGAAACGGAGAATCAGGGAAAAGTGAAGGACGAGGACATGGAAGTCTCTGTAGACCCAAACGGTGAGATGATCTTAAAGAACTCCAATGAGTTTCGGTGATTGCTCTGTTGTGTTATATTGAATCTGCTCTTTGCTGTCTGTAGGAGACATTTTGGATGTGATGGTTCCTGATGATGTTCCTATAGACATCAGGGTGAAGCTCATGGTGTGTCTGATCCATCAGAATGTCCTCAAGCCTTTGAATGTGAGTTCACTTTTACACCTGCACATACTCTGAAACATACGACGTACCGCCGCCAAAACCTTGCTGGTTTCGAGTTGAAATCGATGACATCAGTGGGCGGAGCTTCCACCACAGAACGCAGTCACTTTTAAAAGCAGCCGGAGTTAACAAGAAGGATTAAATCTGTCAGTTTATTAGTGATGGACAGAGAAGACCAACGCTCTCCTTACGATGGGGACCACCAGCAAAATCTATGAGTAACTAGAAAAAAAATGCATGAACCAAAATGCATGTATGTAAGGAGATAGTGAGGGAATGGCATCCGCAGAGATTATTTAAGAGATTGTTGGAGGATTATTTGACGCTTTATTTGTGTGCTCTGTCCAGCTAATGGTGACGTCTATGATGGAGCAAAGTCCCGAAGAGTTTGGGGATCTGTATTTGGATGTGGCTGAAGCCTTTATGGATAAGGGCGAGTATGTCTCTGCTTTGCCGCTGCTCAGTGCACTCGTCTGCTCTGAGAGATACAACCTTGCCGTCGTGTGGCTCCGACATGCAGGTATGGATTTTTAAAATTCTTCATGTTTTGGATGCATCTTGCTTAGTTTCACTCTTTGATGGACTCTTTTCTTTCTTTTTTTTTTCAGACTTAGCATTTATTTTCAGTTCGGCCCAAACCTTTGGGGGGCCCTGAGCATAATTTTATTTGGGAATCCCCTCTGTGCTGCCAATGTGACTGATTATAATATAAATAAAACAAATCTATTATTCATTTTATTTATCGTAGCTGTGTTGCTTAGATCATATCAGTCTTTTTACCTTTTTACAATGTTTAATTTTATCAGTAAACCTACCGGAGTGCTCAGGTGTTCATTCAGTCTCGCGGTACTAAGTGGCATTCTTAATATGGTCTACTAAAAACTAGCTAAATAAACTATAAAATAAAAAATAAAAAATGTATATACTTTTATATACAATTCACATTTTGTGATTTTTTTTTTCTATTAAAAAAACCCAATCTTTTATTTTATGTACTCTTGGGGTCCCCCTGGTGGCCATGTGGCCCTAAGCGGTTCACTCATGCCGGATGGCTCCGAGCTTTTTGCTTTCTTTTTGTTTTTGTTTTCTTTTGTCTGTTTTTTGTTTAACCCACTGTTTCTCTATCAAGCTTTTCTAGCCACTCCCTGTTTATTTATTTGGGGGAAGTGGAGGCTCATGGTTAAGGTGTTGGACTACCAACCCAAAGATCGTGGGTTTGATTCCCAGCTCCACCAAGCCACCACCACCGGGCCCCTGAGCAAGGCCCTTGACCCTGAATTGCTCAGTTGTATAAATGTTAGTCGCTGTGGATAAGGACGTAAATGTATTTTAGTTTCTTTAATCATAATCCTAGTTTCTACTAGAAGGTACTAGTTTTGTTTTTTTCACTTCACTTCTATGGTTCTTTATTTTTGGTTCAGTTTCTCTGTATTTGTTTAAATTGACATTATTTAACATTAGAATACATGTCTATACATTAGATGACCTTATTAATTGGACAGTTAAATAAAAGTGTTGCGCTGTGTAGTTTTAATGTGTGTGTGTAAGTAACAGTGTTTTTATATATCATTATTCTTTTCAGAGTGTCTGAAGGCCCTTGGTCATTTAGAGGTGGCTGCTAAGAGCTACAGTAAGGTGGTGGAAATGGCACCTTTGCATCTGGAGGCACGTCTGGCTCTCTCCACCCTCCAGCAGCAGCTGGGTAGACCTGACTCTGCCCTCAAGGCGCTGGAGCCCATGTATGATCCTGACACTCTGGCTCAAGACTCCTCAGCAGCCCAGCAGGTCTGTTATTTTAACATGTATATAAAACAACCTGCACTTGAAGCTTTGCAGAGTTTCCTGTCTCACGTTCAGTGTTTAATGTGTGGTTACAGGAGCTGAAGCTGTTTCTGCATCGCTCCACGCTGCTCAGATCTCAAGGTCGAACCAGCGACTACATAGACACGGTGCTAACGATGCTGTCCATGCTGCTGAAGGTTTGTCTTTAATCAGCTTAACTTTTACATTAAACAACAACTCTAAAATCCAACATGAAATTTGTGGACCTGTGACTCTTTCCCTGTCCTGTAGGTGGCGATGGTAAGAGCTCAGGTGTGCCTGATTGCCAACACGTCTTTTGGCACCAGGCACTTGCGACTTATTAAAGTGTCTAAGAACACACTGTCTGAAATCGAGGACCAGGAAGCGGCCTACTTAGACGTGACAGGTGAGATGATGTGGTATGTTAAACAGTTGCATGATGATGTGGCTGAACACTACAGTAATACAAACAACCACAATTTACAAATGTGGTAAGCTGAAAAAAAAAAAAAGCATATCAGCGCCATTTTTGTGTTCCTGCGTAGGAAAAACCAGTGTGTTGTCCCGGGAGGACTGGTGGAATCTGCTCGTAAACTGCCTTAACGTTCTGTGTGAGGTGAAACGCTTCACCGAGGCTGAACTCCTTGTCGACTCGTCACTCGAGTTCTACTCGTTTTACGACGATCGTGTGAAACGCAAAGAGCTCGAGTACCTGGGCCTGAGCGCTGCTTTCCTTGACCGCAATTTCCGAAAAGCGTACGACTACATCAGGTAAAAAAATAAATAATAAAAGTCACCTGATGGAGTCTTCACACTGAGCTTCACACTGTTTTTGAATAAATAGATGCTTTTAAAGCACCTCAAATTGTGTGTTTGTGTTTCAGGTTGATGCTGATGCACTCTGTGGAGCGACCTCAGCTGTGGAACATCTTCAGTCAGGTGACTCTTCACTCGCAGGACGGACGCCACCACCGCTTCTGCCTGCGCCTCATTCTGAAGAACCCGGATAACCACGCGCTCTGTCTGCTCAACGGTCACACCTCGCTCGTCTCGGGGACCTTCAAACACGCTCTGGGTACGACTGAGAACCCACCGCTTCAGATAGTTTTCAAAGATGTTTAATTTGTTAGGTCTTGATTTTCTTTGTCTCGTGCGGTGAGCAGGTCAGTACATGCAGGCGTTCAGGAATCAGCCGCATCACCCTCTGCACAGCCTGTGTGTAGGTCTCACCTTCTTCCACATGGCCTCACAGAAGTTTGTCACGAAGAGACACCCGTTGGTGCTACAGGTACAAATATAATATTTGTATGGATCGTCTTACATTTTATATAAACTGCTTCGATCAACAGAAGATTTGTAAATGAACCTGAAGCCTGAAGGGGCTACAAAATCACACCACAATAAAGCAAACTGTTCAGCACACTTGCTCCGCTTCCTGCGAGTGGGCGTCGTTTACAGAGATCACACTTCCACAGCACAGCGTGCAACGCCGAGGGAGGTGCAAACGAAACCTTGGGGAACAACTTGCGGCTTGTTGAAATCTCTAGAACTTGCAGTCGGGTGTCCACTTCGAGCAAGAATAGTATAAAAAATAAAGGATTCACGTTGACTTGATAAACAAATAGCATTAACAGTAAAACAATGTGACCTGAGAAGCATGGTGGCGGCGGCATCGTGGTTCAGAACTGCAGAACGGATAAGAACAATCTTATGTGGGTGTCAGTAACATTGTCTCTGTCTCTCTGCAGGGTTTCTCCTTCCTGTGGCGTTACGTGGAGCTCAGAGGTCACTGTCAGGAGAGTTTATATAATATTGGTCGTGCTCTACATCAGCTCAGTCTGACCCATTTGGCCATCCATTACTATCAGAAAGCCCTCAGTTTACCACCTGTCCAACTGGGGGTCAGTACAACAACTGAATCTGGTGAATGAGTGATACTGAAGTGATAATAACACAAGTGTCTCTCTGGTTGTGTTGCAGGGCATCGAGGACGAGCAGGTGGACCTACGCAGAGAAATCGCCTACAATCTTTCACTGATATACCAAGCGAGCGGAAACAAGGAAATGGCCCGTTACTATATATACACATATTGTGTTATCTAAAATATATACGAACAGGTGTGTGAGACCGACGTCTTTGTATATAATGCTATTTTGTACTTTATTAAAGGTATTTATAATTTTTTATACATTGTGTTCTAACATTATTGACATGTATACACGGCTCATTTGGGGAAAAATAACGATGACAAAGTTAAAATAAATTAAAAAAAAAAATCAGGTCCACATGCAAGAAGCTAAAGAGTCGAAATAAAACTGCGTTAAACAGGATTTTGTCAAATTTGGCCACATTTGGGTTTAACAGTTAAAAATTTTGGTTTAACAGATAAAAAGTAGCCCCGCCCCCATGCGGTTAGCGTTGGCAAAGACCGGGCGTGGAATGATCATGAGTGCTCTTGTGTTTATTCTGTTTATTGTTTATTGAAATTGAAATTGAAATGCTTAGATGCGAATTGGAGGGGTGGAGTGTAAGTGTTGGGGTGTGTCTTTAAAAATGATTGACAGGAGGCTGGTGCAATCAATCAACAAGCTCAGATATGTGGTCCACTTAATATTAAAGCCGTTATTTTGTCATATAGACTTTACAGCACAGTGAAATTAGTTTCTTTGCATATCCTATCTTAGTAAGTTGGGGGTCAGAGCCCAGGGTCGGCTATGATACAGTCCCCCCTGGGGCAGGGAGGGTTAAGGGTCTTGCTCAAGGACCCAAAGGTGGGTGGGTGGGTTGTTGGCTGGCGGTTGCGGTGGGACTTGAACCCTGGTTTTCAGATCAACAACTCGGACTTGAACCCTGGTCTTTAGATCAGCAACTCAGCGCACTTGTGATGATGACATATTTTAAAATACTCAAAATGACACCATTTTACAGAAAAAAAAACAATGTAATGTGATGTGTGATATATTTATGTCACATATATGCATTGAACACAAGGGTTGAAATGTATTCTAAAGGTGTGACACCGTACCATGCTGTTCCATCGCTTTCTCCTCACTCGGGTTGCCAGGTTGAGTCAAAACAAACCGTTATTAGACTATTTAAATCGCTTTAACCAGCTGACTATCAGCCATCCCATCCCATCCTACACAAAGCGGGTGTGTTATTACATGTGCATGTTTAGTGATGTAGTCAATGAGTTTATCTTTTTGGATGGCAGTGTCAGATTGTGAACTCGGGTCTCTGACAAACAAATGCAAAACAAAAGGATGAGCGGAAACCGGAGCTGAGGAAACATTCCGCTTCTCTCCACAATCGCTCGACGCTCGCGCGCATACATACAGGATGTTTGTTTTACCTCATGTGGGATTGAAGAGGTTCTGATTATAAACCAACGTGTGGCGTTGATGTAAAAAGAAAAATCCACAGAATCCGTGTGGTTCTCTCGTCCCAACCGACGCCTTTAACGCGCGCGCGCCAGCTCGGAGGTGGATTTTCCCCCGCACGCGCGGCGAAGGAGGCCAGAGAGGGGGAAAAAAAGAGGCTCGAGCGTCCGCATAATTTAGCGCGAAAAGATCCTCGACAAATACAAAGCGTTCGACTGATGATTATTGTTTTGGAGGATTTTTACACACTCACACACACTTACACACACACACACACATACACACACTCCTGAAGGTAAGTTAACGTGAAGTGTGTGTAAAATGTTGTTTGTGTGTTTACCTCAGTGGAGGTTCTGTGGCGTTTACATGACAGCTCGGCTAATAGTCCGCGCGCGTGAGGTGTTTAACGGTTTTTTTAAATAATAAAAAAAACTAAAATGGACGACTGGATTTCGGGTGATTTAAAGGATACCAAACGCCACAGGTTTATTTTTAATAACGTGTATAAACACAGAGGTCTTCTGAGAAGGTGTTTCCTCCCCAAACGTTCTGGTTTGGATTTTGGTGACGTGATTTTTAAATGTTCCAAAGACGTGAAAATGGTTTGCTTTACGTCGATAGAACGTTTTTTCATGGTTATTTCATGGTGTTCCAAAAAACCTTTTCAGAACGTTAATCAAATACAAATAACGTCGTAGGAACGGTGAGGAACAGCGTCAGGAGAAGGTAGAAGAACCCTTAATAATGTTATGAGAAGGTTCCATCAACATTACTTTAAAAAATGTTTTGTTAACCTCCAAAAGAACGCCTGGAACAGTTGTAGGAGTGTTTTCTGGTAGTTTGGTAGATAGATGAATGTTTCTATAGATTATATAGTATGTAATATTGACATCTGGCACCATAATGGCTTTATTTTTCTTCCACGATACACCAAATACTCGATGGTTCATGGCAGACAATCAGTGTGTCTGTTTATAGCTTTAGATCTGTTCAGCTCCAAACAACTGCTCGGGTATTATTTAAAACAGAAATATTCGGCAGAACTGTCAGCTTTGAGTTCACACCTCAGCATCATAGCACCACACACACACACACACACACACACAGGGCTGGTTCTCATCCTGCTTTTGAGTCGAGCAGTTGGTAATATTTTTCTTATTTTCGTCTGTCTCATTCATTGGAACTACTTTCAGATATAATCTTTAAATACTTTAATAATTGTGCCGTTTTTTCCTCTATTATCCCCTGAGAAAATGTGGTTCCATTTGTTCTTACCCTTTTACCCAAACACTTTCGCCACATAAATTTGCCCCGTTTGGCATGTTCCATAGTTTTTGGCAATCCTGAGAAGAAGAAAACCGTCCAGAAAGCTTGTTTTCCTTATTTGCTGGAATACTGATGGATAAGGTCGCTCAAAGAATTTCCAGAAACAAATTCCTGGTCCAGACTTGAAGACTACCCATGAAATTGCTGCATTTGTCTCACTCTCATACTCTGTTTATCGTGGCCTGGTTGTTGTTCAGTCTGATATCCAGCATCACTGTCCTAACAGATACACTTAAATGTCCACGACGTGTGTCGACGCTGGCCCTGTGCCTGGTTTCCGTCAGGCTGGTAGTCCTATTTAATTTTAAACTTCAGCACCACAGATAGTTTTAGAATCTGTGCTCGGTTTTTGAAAGCAAAGGTGGCCCTCTTTTCGGATGCATGGAATCACCACCATTTCAGCGGCTTCCTGAAGCATGCCTAAGAAAGTCTAACTTCCAGTGGAACCTGTTTATTAGTCGCTTTCTTATCTCTTCTCATGTTCTTGGGTAAAAAAAGCCAGCTTTTAGGTTACTTGGTGTTAACGACTCACATAGATGTTTATATAAGTTCCCCTCATGCCCAGAACTGAAGTTATAAACTTGCGGTTGACCCTTGCAGTATCTCTTCACTTATAAGCACACAAATAAGCCTTAACGAGGCTGGAAAGAAATGACCTAAAACATTTTTAACCTTTCATGAGTCTTTCAAGCTAAACTTAATCAGGAAAGTCATACTTTAAAACTGAAAGCAAAAGATTTTGAAGGTTGTTGCCAAAGTGGTGTATGATTAATACTTGCAATTACGAATAGAAAACATTCCATTGATTTTTTTACTATTAGATGTTACACATGTTTAAGAATTATTGAAGGGTCAATTTGCAAGATGCTACTGCCCCCTTAACTGCTCAGCTGGATTAAAAACCCCCAGACGAAAGTAGGTTGCTCTGGATGAGGGTGCCTTCTAAATGTCTCAGTCCCAAAAATGAGAAAAATGTTGTTGGTCATTTGGTGGAGCAGATCCTGCAACAGATACATTTCAGCATTTGGCAGATGCCCTTTTCCAGATTATTGATCCAAATGAGCGGTTTAGGGTTAAGGGCCTTGTTTAGAAGAACTCAAACCGACAGTCTTCCTGTCAGAGGTCCACTAATAAGCTATGACTTCCCCGACTTCGCAGTCCACTGGAGACTTCACACTAAAACTTACAAAAAATGAGAAAAATGTCCATGTGTGAAGGGATAGCTTGGCAGGCGCCGTTACATCGTGTGTTGTTAGCGCTCACAGGGTGGCCGCCGTCCTTCAGGCACCGCGGCCAAAACCACATCTCGCTAGGTATTTATGTGCAACAACAGCCTCATTGTTTTTTTCCCCCCCCGCTTTTAAAACTTGTAATAGTCCCCATCTGTATAATCGCATCACAGAATTTAGGAGAAAAGGCTTAAATCACTGAAAAAGGTTTGTTCACACAGCAGTACAGCTTTCTTGTGCCAAAATTCCCCTAAACTTGAAAGAGAATTTATTTAGAGCCTTGTGAAACAAGGGGTGGTGGTGGTGTGCTGGGGTGTTCGTTGACCTTTTTCCACGCTTTCTTTCAATTTTATTTGCTCTATAAACGCCTGTGCACATTTTACTTTCTCTTTCGATTTTTCGGCAACTGGAACAAAACAGGGAAACAGACAAACTCGATTATATCAAATCAGAACTTTGATTAACATATAATTTGACTCCTGCTGATATGTGATGTGATGTGATGTGATGTTGCTTGGCTGCATTGTGTTTTTTTTTTTTGGTGTGTCTGTTCTTTTGCTTTAAATGAACGTTTAAACAAACAAGTACTCTAAAAAATGTTCAGACTTACCACCGGTTCAACACCGTCTATCGTTGCAACTGGAGACGGGATAAAGCTGCAGTCTATCAGGACAGAATGAGCAGAAATGATAGCTTATCGGTGTTGGGTGTTGAACTGCTGATTGGATTTAATTTCCAGCACCAACAAGTGCAAGAAATGCTGCCAATGCCAAAAATCTGAATGTAAATATTTTTGTGAATTTGTGGAGTTTCTATCACTGCCCAAATGGGAAATCTTTTCATAAAGATTGTGCCAGAAATTAATTAAGAAATGTAAAACTGGTTCTATCCTACCAGAAAAAGACACTTAAACATTCAAGACAACAAAATTATCTGGTCTAAGGAGCCTCATTTTTCAAGACTGTACATCTTCCTCCAACCCTGACGTTTCCTCTTTAAGTGGTCTTCAATAAGCACCTGCTAGCGACGAGGTGCGTGTTGTTTTTTCCCACCTGCTCTTTCTCCTCATGTGTTAAAAAAGGGGCCATTTCTGTATTTTTGCCTCCTTCAGATTTAACGTGTGAAACATCTGTGTGATAATGGCGTACACTATGTATGCATTCTGGTGTTAGATACGTCTGGGTTTAGCCTGCGTATGATCAGGTTCCATCGGGTCTTTATCTTGACGGTGTTCATTATCTGGTCCAGGTGTTTACTTTGGAACGAGGTAAATTTCCCTGTGGATTTATTGTTGCTTTGCACTTGTTATTGGCCCACCGCATTCTCTCCATGTGGTTGTTGGAATGGAGCCATGTTTTATTCTTTATTGTGTGATTGTGGAAGCGCAATACGTCATCCTCTAGTGCAGCCTAAAATAAAAGGCCTCGGTGCATGGCTTTGTTTTTCTTTATCTTTTAGTGACAAATCCTTGGTTCCTGGTGTGTTTAGTGCCACTATAAGCAGCATGTGGTGGCTCAAATAGTTAAGGGCTAAGTTGCTGACCAGGAAGACCTGGGTTCAAGCCCCACCACCGGCAAGCCAATCATTGTTGGGTCCTTAAGCAAGACCCTTAACCCTTCCTGTCCCAGGGCCTCTGACCCCGACTTACTAAGATGGGATATGCGAAAAAAGAATTTTACTGTGCTGTAAAAAATTATATGTGAAAAATTTAGGAATTTACATTTTACATTTACTCCGACCGTCGCGTTGATCCACCACACCACTTTGTGGCTTTATCCACAGTAGATTTAGCAGCATGGCCGCTTGTGTCCTATTTGTTGCTGACAGTTAAGAGCAATTTCATTAGGCTGTGTAAAAGTCACCTGAGGACCCGGCGCTGTCTCATGGGACGTGTTGTCAATATCATTGTCACACTTGTGTGTCCCTCTATGCTGTTTTTCTTAACTTCGTAAGTATACGATTATAAAGAAAAACGTTCTTTTTAAAAAATACCCATTACAAGCACCAAAGATTAAGCAGAATTTGTTCCTCGAAGCCTTCTGATATGTAAATACATGAACATTTACAGCATTTGGCAGAAGTTCTTATCCAGAGCCACTTACATTTTTCTCATTTATACAACTGAGCACTTAAGGGGCCTTGCTCAGGGACCCAGCAGTGGTGGCTTGGTGGAGCTGGGAATTAAACTCACAATCTTCAGGTTTGCAGTCCAACACCTTAACCATGAGCCACCACTTCCCCTAATTAATCGACTTAAAGATAATAGGACAAAGAAATGCAGCTTGTCAATGTAAATATATCGTGAGTCTCAGCAGTATCTGTGATGCTGGAGGTTTCAGTCAGGATTTACTTTTAGGTTAAAGGCATTTGGTGGATGCCTGTTTAGAGTATCGTACAATAATGTTGATAAGAGTCTCTATTAGAAAATTAATCAACACTGGTCCACTAGTTTAAAAACCAGGTGTACCCTAAGCCCAAAACAAAAAAAGAGCAAAAATGATTTTTGATAACAAATAAAGCGATAGTTTAGTTATTTGAGAAAAAAGGTAGGTCTACAGCCACCTCTTGAAGACGTCTCTTTTGTGTAGGTAGGATTGTGTGTATGTTGCACTTACAGGAAAAAGGGTCAAAATCTGTCCTGGTGTTCTAATCCCCACAACCCCACATGACAGGATGTGTTGTATGCATAAGGAATGCCAAAATAGCTCTGTGTGACAATGAGGAATAGGTCAGGAATGTTCATCTGCCCCCACTACATACCTGCACCACCCTCTTAACATTTGGCCCAAAATAGATCACGGAACTACGTAGCCAGACACCCCAACTTGTTTTCCTCTATCGTAACACTTGGCAACCAATTGCATGCAGAGGTGATGTGGTCATTCTGTTCCTGTAATTGTCAGATGCTTAAACCTCCCGCTCTTGACCTCCTAGTTCTTCGGTATTTTCTCTCTGAACAGTTATTGTTCTTTTAACCATGATGCTGTTAACTCATCGTTAGAGGCATGCCAATCAGATTTAATAAATGTAATGTAAACTGTGTAACATATTGAGATACAGGGAAAAGTGGTAGCACAGTGGTTAAGGTGAATCGGGGTTCGATTCACAGCACCCCCAAGTTGCCACCACTGGTCCCCTGGACAAGGCCCTTAACCCATAATTGCTTAGTTGTATAAAAAAGATGAATGTAAGTGGAATAAGGACATCTGCCAGTGTATGTAGATGTAAGTCCAGAAGCCATGTGTCTTTGATTAGGATCAATGTGCACATAGGCCATACCAAGTTAATGAGGTTTTATATATATATATATATATATATATATATCTCAGGTATATTAAATTAATTAATAGTTGCAATTAATAGTTATAATTTTTTCTGTTTGAAATAAAATTTTGATTAAAACTTTCACAAATACAAAAATAAAATGCTTGTTTTTTAATTCAACAATAAATAAATTTATGTTGTTTAAGCAATTATAAGGGTGGGCGGTGGTATAACCAAAATTCTGTTTCACAGTATGAGTAATTTAATTTTTAGGGTAACAATATATTTTACAATATAGTTATTTAAATATAAGGTTAGTCTGGAAAAATCAACAGGGCAACAGAGCTTTATATAATAAATAAACTTAAATACTTCAGAACTTCACCTAATTTCATTACGTTTTTCCTTTTGTTTGGGCCTTTATAAATATAGTTAATTAAATATAAACTTAAATTAATCTTACTATAACAAAGACATTCACTTCATGTCACCTTTTAAAGTTGTGTGGACAAACATTATTTTAAACATCATTTACTCAATCAAAATCTTTTTATAACCATGTGAAAATCTGATGTTTTTTGTTTTCTATGTTTTTAATAAAACCCCCAATGTTTCCCAGATGGCCACGCCCACTTATTTACATGTCACTGTATACATCGAATGAAATAAATTTATTACTGTCGACAGTTTATTCTGCGGTAACGGTACATATCCTCACATCACCCAGCTTTATGCGATACTACTACCAAACTACACAATATGTAATGCGTCTTGTATTACAGAACACACTTTGGTGGTAATTTTATTATATTTCTGTTATATTTCTTTTCCCTATCCTGACCGGCAGAACAGTTTTGAGAGCGTTCTCAGCACCATTTAGTGTCTCTATCCTGAATCCAATATCTGCCTCCAAATGTATTAAGGCTTCAGATATGGGTCACTGCCTGGGCTTCGCTGAGCTTGGAATGTGTTGTCTGTGTTATTAATAGTTTAACTCTAGTCTGTGCATAAATAGAAAGTGTGGGTAGATACCGACCCGAAAGCTGGTGCAGTTTGGCGAGTGCAAAAAGGAGTTTTTTGCTATGTGCTAGGTCATGTGTGTGTGTGTGTGTGTGTGTGTGTGTGTGTGTGTGTGTGTGTATATATATATATATATATATATTTAACACGGAGCCTGTTTGGTGTAAAGACTTGCAGAAGGAAAATGTGCTGCTGTACAAGAGCAGCTCAAGTTACCCCGTCTCCAAGCATGACAATACTTTATTATCCATCAGATTCAATCTTCAATAAACTTATAACTTTAAACTTTAGTAACATTTATTAGTCCATTGTTAATAAAAGCTTCTTGACTTGACATTACTGTCTTCCACCAGTATTATCAACCATATGCCAATATGTCTTCTTACCATCACACCAGCCTGGAGGTATAACCTGTGTCGGAGAAGTCATTAGTCAGAAATTATTCTCTCACTCACTCGTCCATCCGAGTGTCCTCAGGGGACAATGCGCTAACAGTGCGGACAGGACGGAAGATTATTAGCTAATGTAGGTGAGCTGTCAGTTCCTGGCAAAGCTGCACTTACAACAGACTTCCCTTCTCACTGCTATGGGTGGGTTTAGAATTATTATGTAAACTCCACTTGTTTTCTTTTTTACCCTGGGAAAATGTTAACTTCAGTTGATTAATCGACCTGCAACTAGTGAATATTTATAGTGTCATTCGGGTTTAAGCTAAAGAAAGCCGGACATGCAACTTTACAGACCACTGTGCCACAAACAGTGTTACTCTGATTGACATAGAAGACATAGTATGTCCCTGCCAACTCTTAACAAGAAATGGGCATTTAACTTTCAAAGGACAAATGTTATTTTGGAGCCACAGCTTATTGCAGGGGTCCTGCAGAGTTTAGCTTCAGTCCTAATTATCCACACCTGAACTAGCTAATCAAGGCCTTGCTAGATGTACTTGAAACTTACAAGAAGGTGTGTTGAGACAAGAGACAACAGAGAAAACAGTGGTGTTTAGTGATTGGTTGTCGGGAACAGTGGTGTTTAGTGATTGGTTGATGGGAACAGTGGTGTTTAGTGATTGGTTGATCGGGAACAGTGGTGTTTAGTGATTGGTTGATGGGAACAGTGGTGTTTAGTGATTGGTTGATGGGAACAGTGGTGTTTAGTGATTGGTTGAAGTGGTGTTTAGGGGTTGATGGGAACAGTGGTGTTTAGTGTAGTGATGGTTGTCGGAACGTGGTTAGTGATGGGTGTCAGTGGTTTAGTGAGGTTGAACGTGGTGTTAGTGATGGTTGTCGGGAACAGTGGTGTTTAGTGATTGGTTGTCGGGAACAGTGGTGTTTAGTGATTGGTTGTGGATGGGAACAGTGGTGTTTAGTGATTGGTTGATGGGAACAGTGGTGTTTTAGTGAACAGTTGGTGATGGTTGTGGGATGGGAACAGTGGTGTTTAGTGATGGTGTTTAGTATTGGGAACAGTGGTGTTTAGTGATGGTTGATGGAACATTGGAACAGGGTGTTTAGTGATTGGTTGCTGGGAACAGTGGGAGGTTGATGGCAGTGGGTTTAGTAGTGATTGGTTGATGGGATGGGACAAGTGGTGGTGTTTGGGAACGTAGTGATGACTGGTTGGGGATGGGTGTGCCCGTGCAGTGGTTTGTTTAGTGATTGGTTGTCGGGAACAGTGGGTTTAGTGATTGGTTTGATGGGAACAGTGGTGTGATTTGTAGTGATTGGTTGATGGGAACAGTGGCGTTTAGTGATTGGTTGATGGGAACAGTGGCGTTTAGTGATTGGTTGATGGGAACAGTGGCGTTTAGTGATTGGTTGATGGGAACAGTGGCGTTTAGTGATTGGTTGATGGGAACAGTGGCGTTTAGTGATTGGTTGATGGGAACAGTGGCGTTTAGTGATTGGTTGATGGGAACAGTGGCGTTTAGTGATTGGTTGATGGGAACAGTGGCGTTAGTGATTGTTGATGGGAGTGGGTTAGTGATGGTTGCTGGGAACAGTGGCGTTTAGTGATGGTGGATGGGGAACAGTGGCGTTTTGAGGTGTGGGAACAGTGGCGTTTGGATGGTGATTGGGGAACAGGGCGTTTTAGTTGTGATGGGAACAGTGGCGTTTAGTGATTGGTTGATGGGAACAGTGGCTTTTAGTGATTGGTTGATGGGAACAGTGGGTGTTTAGTGGTTGATGGACAGTGAGAGTGCCAGTTGCTGTCGTCTGCTTAAAGTCTATACGTTTGTTGGCTGGTTTATTTATTAGGATAAAACTGAGTTTGTATACAGAGGTAAGCAAATCTTGTGAAAAAGTTAGAAATACCAGACAGTGTAATCAGCTGAACCCTAAAAAAGCTAAAGACTCCATCCAGTATTCTAGCAGATACCCGGCACTACTGCTCTGCCAGCACATCCATCTTTTCTTTTGCCTTAATGGAATTACAAAGACGGAACTGATATCAGTTAGCCCTCGTTCATCTGCACATTCATGCAGTGTGATGAGGTGTGGATGAGTTTGATGTTAAGGCAGTAAGTGCGCATTCCATCCGTTCATTCCTGCTAATGCGACTGGAGCTCTGGTTTCATCTAAGAGATGACCTCATGCACACTTCTCAGCACTTCCTGTCTGAGGCGCCCATTAGAGCCGACGCCATTTGTCGAGGTAGATCGTAACTGGTGAAAGCCTGTGATTGAATTCACTGACTTTCGCTTGAGTTTAGATTTTGCTGAATCATTGTGCAGCCGATAAAAAAGTTAAGCCTTAAAAAGTTACAGAATAAATGTGTGTGTGATTGTGTGTTTCAGCCAAGGGTGGGCAACCGCATGTTCCTTGAGTTCCTCAGTTCCATGAATTAAAATTTGGGAAGGGTCTTTCATTACACCACCCTTCGTGGACTTCCTGAATATACCAATCCTTGGGGTTATTTTGTCCTGCTTGTTTTCCAACTAGCCCTGTAAACCCCCCCCCCCCCACACTGCTGATTACTTGGATCAGGTGTGTGCATCAATCAGAAGCTGAGAGAGAGATTTTTTTTATTCAGTCTTCCTGCACTCGAATCCCCACATGAGATGGTATCTCCAAGCTTCTGATTGGCTAAACACACCTGTTTCAGGTAATTAGCAGTGGGTAGGGCTGCTAATAGGGAGTGCAGTGATTAACTGATTTTACTATTAATCACACTTTAAAACAGCACGGGTAAATAATCACCAAGCCTCCGCAACACCATGTTTCTGTGGCACCAAATGGAACGGTTGCAAGTTGAAAAAAATACATAGAACGCACACCGGATCATTTTTAGATCTGACTAAAAGCGCAAGATCAAAACAAATGCGTTGACTTGCTGGCTGATTGTTTGACTATGTTTTACTTCTGTCCAAAAAATACACAAGCTAAAAATACAGAACAATTTCATAATATAGTTTATCAAAAGAGCCTTTGGGACAGAAGTCTCGCAGTTCTGCGTTTGTTGTCTTTAAAGGGTTAATTCTTGGCTAATATGTAGCTCATATTTACCGCCAGTTATACAAAGACTTTATTTTTACTGTGATTTATTATCAGTGATTTTATACACTAGTACACTAGTGTGTTTGTGATTTTATACACTAGTACACTAGTGTTTGTGATTTTATACACTAGTACACTAGTGTTTGTGATTTTATACACTAGTACACTAGTGTGTGTGATTTTATACACTAGTACACTAGTGTGTATGTGATTTTATACACTAGTACACTAGTAGTGTTTTATGTGATTTTATACCTAGTATGTTGTGACACTAGTACACTAGTGTTTGTGATTTTATACACTAGTACACTAGTGTGTGTGTGATTTTATACACTAGTACACTAGTGTTTATGTGTGATTTTATACACTAGTACACTAGTGTTTATGTGATTTTATACACTAGTACACTAGTGTTTGTGATTTTATACACTAGTACACTAGTGTTTATGTGATTTTATACACTAGTACACTAGTGTTTATGTGATTTATACACTAGTACACTAGTGTTTTGTGATTTTTACACTAGTACACTAGTGTTTGTGATTTTATACACTAGTACACTAGTGTTTGGTGATTTTATTATACACTAGTACACTAGTTTGTTTATGTGTGTGTGTGATTTTATACACTAGTACACTAGTGTTTGTGATTTTATACACTAGTACACTAGTGTTTATGTGATTTTATACACTAGTACACTAGTGTTTGTGATTTTATACACTAGTACACTAGTGTTTGTGATTTTATACACTAGTACACTAGTGTTTGTGATTTTATACACTAGTACACTAGTGTTTGTGATTTTATACACTAGTACACTAGTGTTTATTTTAGTGATTTTATACACTAGTACACTAGTTTGTTTATGTGATTTTATTACACTAGTACACTAGTGTTTGTGATTTTATTTACACTAGTACACTAGTGTTTGTGATTTTTTTTTATACACTAGTACACTAGTGTTTGTGATTTTATACACTAGATTTTATTGTTATACACTAGTACTAGTGTTTGTGATGTGATTTTATACACTAGTACACTAGTGTTTATGTGATTTTATACACTAGTACACTAGTGTTTATGTGATTTTATACATACACTAGTTTTTGGGACACTAGTGTTTATGTGATTTTATACACTAGTACACTAGTGTTTGTGATTTTATACACTAGTACACTAGTGTTTGTGATTTTATACACTAGTACACTAGTGTTTGTGATTTTATACACTAGTACACTAGTGTATGTGATTTTATACACTAGTACACTAGTGTGTGTGTGGTTTATACACTTATACACTAGTTTTATACACTAGTACACTAGTGTGTGTGTGATTTTATACACTAGTACACTAGTGTGTGTTTTTTTTAGTGTGTGTGGATTTTATACACTAGTACACTAGTGTTTGTGTGATTTTATACACTAGTACACTAGTGTTTATGTGATTTTATACACTAGTACACTAGTGTTTGTGATTTTATACACTAGTACACTAGTGTTTGTGATTTTATACACTAGTACACTAGTGTTTATGTGATTTTATACACTAGTACACTAGTGTGTGTGATTTTATACACTAGTACCTATGTGGTGTGTGTGTGATTTTACACTACTAGTGTGTGTGTGTGTGTGATTTTATTTTACACTAGTACACTAGTGTTTGTGATTTTATACACTAGTACACTAGTGTTTATGTGATTTTATACACTAGTACACTTGTGTTTGTGATTTTATACACTAGTACACTAGTGTGTGTGTGTGATTTAACCGATTATACACGTGTGGTTTTGATTTTATACACTAGTAGTCTTATGAAATCAGTAAATGCGTAGTTAATTGTGAAACCCGAAATCGTAGCATCCTTTACTGTCAAAGGTCAGTACTTGAGTGTGAGATTAGTTGTGGTTGCTATTGCTAACTACCGCTAGAATACTGTATTAGCCATGATCTTATAGCTGTTTCCCACACCATGACTGCAGCAGATGCTTTACAGGACAGTCTGTTTTTGTTTTTTTTTTGTTAGTGTGTGGGCCGCCATTTTTTACCCTTTTTATTTTTAGGCTTTCTTTAAACACTGGGACGTGCAAGACTTACAGACTCGCAAGTTACTATAAATACTACACCAATTTAGGATCAAGAAGAAAAAAAATGTTGGGAGACAATTCTGGGCTGTGTCCCAAACCATGAGACGTGACTGGATGTCTTTGTGACTACCTACTACAGGGTAGTCATGTGGTTGCTATAATCTCCAAAGGGTCCTGTTCAAATGGAAGGCCAAAAGAAGTATCCATTCTTCTATATAATACATTTACATTTACAGCATGTGGCAGACGTCCTTATCCAGAGTGACCTACATTTATCTCATTTATACAACTGAGCAATTGAGGGTTGAGGGCCTTGCTCAGGGGCCCAACAGTTGTGGCTTGGTGGAGTTGGAAATCGAACCCACAATCTTCGGTTTGTTACTCCAACACCTTAACCATGAGCCACCACTCCCCTAGTGGTGACTTATATGGGCTTTACTGCTTGTCAAGTCGACTGCGGAGTTTTCTTCTAATCTAACTGCTCAGTTCTCCCTGAAGTGAAGTGCTCTTTTTGTCACCGGTGGGTTTCTCAGTGGCGGTGCATCCCAGTTGCTGGACTTACCGCTCTTTTATTTAATAAAACAAATTCATTTTTTTATGTTGGTTCTCAAGCTGCTGATTTTAAGTCTAATCATGATAATGTAACAATCATCCATATCAAGTTTTGACACGCATGTCCCTTTGAGAAGTGTCATACACCCTTTCGTGGGTTCTCCGTAAGGAATGCATCAGTTGTCAGCTTTTTAAAAGAAGATCTTGTGGGAGAGTGTGTTTGTATCTGCTGTTCTTCAGGTCTGAGTTTTATTCATCTGGACGATTACTTCGCTCCTTTGTGTAACCAGTAGGAACTAAAATAGAATCGATGCTAGTAAATTTACCGCACGTCACACATAAACTAACGAAAAATATTCTGCGTTAGTGGAATTGGGTCGAGGCCTTGTTACGACTGGATGAGAGCACCAGCAAGACTGGTTTAGTGTTGCGTGTAATGAGTATAAACGGCCATAACCAAGTTTTTATTTTATCTTAGCTGTTTTTATTTTAGCAGAAATGGCTGCACTGCTGCTCTCCCTCACGCCTGCTTTTTTGTGCTTGTAATCTTTTCTGCTTTGTCCGTCTGTGTGCTTATGTTACTACGTTCAAGTAAATAAATAACTTCATCCCCTATCCTTTGGTCCCTCTAACTTTTGTATATTTATTTGGGTAAATAATCCAGGCTAAAGCTGCCAGAAAATCTCTGGTGTATGAGGAATGTTTGGGCGAGTCATGTTACAAAGTCCCTCCTAACTCAGACAGAGGAAGCTAATTTAGGATCCTCCAAGGAAAATCATGCTTATCGACACTTTTAGAAAGCAGGGCTTGGAGAGAAGGAGAGAAGTGAAGAAGGGTGTAATGTGACAGAAGAGACTGTACAAGTAAAGTTGAGTTTCAGGATAGATGGATGGATGGATGGATGGATCGAGATAGATGTGCAGATAGATCGAAACAGGATGTCAAGGCCAAATGGGTAATTCAGTTCTGAAAAAACTCACCCTCGTTGTAGTTTTGGCTGATGGATAGAGTGGGTTAAGATATATTAATAAAGAAACAGATTCAGAACATGCTTTTATAGGTGTAGGCTAAGCAGACATACGGGTGGTGCTTCAGGGTGGATAGCAAAATGTGCACACAAGTCAGAAGTTGTAGGGGGGCAATTGATTCATCGCTGCATATTATTATTATTATGACACAATATTACCATATCTGAACTTAATAAACAGTTTAGTCTGTTACATAAGCACTGACTGACACACGTACCTACGCTGACGAATTTGCATAATTGAAACAAAATTGGACATCAAATCAACATTAAATTTAAAATCGACTGTGTGGCAACACTTTGCAACGCTTCCACCAGGTTCTAAAAAAAAAAAAGTAAGGTGATTAACTTGGTCCGTGGCGGTTTTATTGCCAAGGATTTGTGCCGGTTCTCCATGGTGGATAACTCAGGGTTTTGCACACCGTTACAGGTGCATGAACCAAGGTACAGTGTGTCCTTACGGCGTTATTTAAGTTTTATTCATAATTATTGTAATCATCTGACGTTTCGATGTTTCATTCTGAACTTGTTCACAACATTGTTAATAAAAGAAAATTTATGAAACCAAATCATCTTTTTTAAGATGGATGATTTCATACAGAAATTTCAACTATGAACAAAAAGCATAGAAAATCGATTTCGGAATCGTAAAGTACCTAAAGATTCCCACTCCTTGTAGGTTGTAGGCTAAGCAAAAAACAGACCTGAAGATCAGAACAGGTCTGTAGAGCTGTAGGTTAAATAGATGTAGGGGTGTAGGTCAAAATGTTTTAGTCAGATCTGTTTTTGGGCAATTGAATGAGAGCCCATCAACCTCTTCTGATAAAGTAGAATATCTCCTGAATTGTCCTTTTTTGTTTAATTCCCGAATGAGGTAAAGCTTTGGGGCAGTGGTGGCTCAAATGATTAAGCCACCAAAATGTTGATCTGTAGACAAGGAAGACATGGGTCCAAGCCCCACCACCGTTAGCCATCCACTGTTGGGTCCTTGAGCAATACCCTTAACCCTTTCTGCTTCAGGGGTGTGTATCATAGCTGACCCTACACTCTGACCCCAACTTACTGAAGATGGAATATAAGAAGAAACGAATTTCACTCTGCTGTAAAATAGTATATGTGACAAATAAAGACATTTACTTAAAGACCCTTTCATTGTTTTTTCCCTGCAGCCTTGTGCAGAATGAAAGACCCAAAATCACTATAAAACTGACTACAATTTATGGTACAATGTGTTCACGTCCACTAATATGAAAATTTTACTCATCTTTTTTTTTTCGTCTTTTAGGTATCTGCTTTAATGTGTCACTTTGAGACGTCGGCTTGGACCACAAAGGTTGATCAACTTTCCTCATTAATGACTTTTTTACTCTGTGGCTTATAACAGACATCTGGATAGTACCTCAGACATCTGGATAGTACCTGAATCTGATCGTTTCTATTGGTTCTGACATCTCAAGAAGGCACTGAATATGCTGGAAGGACTTGGATCTACGTTCTTTCTGGCAACCCTTTAAATGGGGGTTCAATAAGTCCTTATCCCCCATGTCTGATTGAATGTTTCCTTTCAAATGCTGTGAGGTCAAGAGGAAAAGAAGAGGTGTGTTGGTTATTTTTAAGTGGACACTGCTTATAGAGACAGTGGAGGACTTTAAAAGGGTTTGTTGGCCCTTGGTGGGTCGCATCCCAATTCTCTCACTTCCCTCAGGCCTTTTAGGCCTTTCTTTCTTCATTCCCTTGCCCCCCCAGCTTCCACAATTCGCCCATCACTGGCCACAGCTGTCCTCCCTCCCCGTACCCGCCCCCACCAATCCATCCCCAGTCCCCACCCTCACCCTAGCCACCCCACACCCCACCCTTCCATGGCCACAGCCCGAGAGCACCTGCTTGTGGTGCGAAGACGCAGCCCGCATATGCGATACACACTTGGACCAGAAAACCTGCGCAGTAATGGCAGTGGGGGAACATCCCGAGGGGGTGCTGCAGCTGAGATGGGTCTACAACGGGCCAACAGTGATACAGACCTGGTCACATCAGACAGTCGCTCCTCCCTTACTGCCTCCACCTATCAGTTCACGCTGGGAAGAGAACAGAACCTTGTCATCTCCTGGGACATCAAGGAGGAAGTGGATGCCACAGACTGGATTGGACTGTATCACATTGGTGAGATTTTGTGTACAATGTTTGATTTGGGCTTTTACTTGTGTTGGGACTAGTTTGTTTTCGTGTAAGAGACAGACACAGAATACTACATTTGTTTTATTGCTTTTTTGGAGCAAATTACAAATTAACTAACATGTCTAACATGTCTCTGCTCAAGCATTGGGAACTGCTCCGTAGCGTCTCGAAAGGAATATAGACTTTTGGTGCAGTGAATTAGAATGCTCTATTAAACCGGGAATATGAAAGCGGGGCGAGAGTATGAGGCCTGTATAAAGCCAGTCAGAGAACGTGTGATTAAAAACACTGAGTCAGCAGCATAATGGCAGCTTTGCCTTTGACCCGTCACTCCGCTTGACCGGTTTTTACTCAAGCTGAAGGTTAAGTATAATTACTTAGTACTGAGCCCATGATTTCCAGTAGTTCTTTGTAAAAGGGGTGAGCAGACACTGTGGACCATAAACACACACAGTAACACACAAAGACATTGGGGTATGTATGAGAATATTCAGGAAGTATTTGTGAGTGGCTATATTGACAAGTAGTATGTACCCATAAGAGGGTTTCAAAGCTATTACTTGTATCAGCTAATCATGTAGCAGCTGTGCAATGCAGACACAACTATCAAGTCAAGTCCCGTTTATTTATTTAGCACTTTTAACAATCAGGATTGTTTCAAAGCAGTTTTACAGAAATACCTCAGAGAAGACAATATTAAACATTCATTAGAACAGTCCATTGAGTCCCCAACTAAGCAAGCCAGAGCAAGGAACCAAAACTCCATGGGTGACAGAATGGAGAAAAAACCTTGGGAGAACCAGGCTCAGTCGGGGGTGGGATGGGGTGGGGAGGCAGTTCTCCTCTGACCAGATAAACTAGTAGGTTCTTTCATACTAAAGTAAGTTTTCGTGGTTCCTGGATGGCCGTTTAGAAGACAAGAGAAACTGCCTTATTGTTTCCAAGTGATGGTGGCGACGGTGAGCTCGGAATAACAAAGAACAGACATATGTTAGCGTAGATGCCATTCGACTTGTTATTTACAAATATATTATGTGTGATTGGTGGTGTTTCCTGGTTCCGGTTGTCCTGACTATTGCAGCCTGATAATCCTTTAAACGGGTTTGAATAATAAAAATGTGTGTATTATGTGTAGGCCAGGTTAAAGAGATTGGTCTTCAATCTAGTGTTAAACTGACAGTGTGTGTCTGCCTCCCGAACAGTGCGGGGTAAGTTATTCCAAAGTTCAGGCGCTAGTTAAGAGAAGGATCTGCCGCCTGCGGTAGTTTTTGTTATTCTAAGTTGTATCAAATTGTCCTGAGTCCTGAGAGTGAAGCGGATGTGGAGGACTAGAATAGGATAAGAGTCACTCAGGTCCCGAGGTGCTAAACCATTTAGGGCTTCATAAGTTATTAACAAGATTTTAAAATCTTGGATATTTAATATTTATTAACTATGTACAAGCAGTTCAAGAAATTGGTTGGTGCAGATAATATTCACATCAAAAACCTCTAACGTCTGGCAACCATGGCATGATTCTACGATTCCCACAATGCACAACACTACTTGGCTACCACATTAGGTTTTTCTCCCAGAACATAAAAAACAAGAAGGTGAAGCTATCTTTAGCACGGATTCACCCAGATTAGATTTCAGCGTGAAATACTCGTTGTGGCACCTACAATATATGACTGAAAAGCCCCTTGTAGTAACTCCTGGCTGTAGTCACTTTAATCAGGGTAGCACTTCCCTGTCGTCTGGTTCTGGCAGCAGGCGAAAGCTGATCCGGAATATGCTCGTACTACAGGCTTCGTGAAGCTATCGATTCGGTCAGGGAAATTCCAGCACACAGAGAAATGGCACTCTGTGCCAGACATCGATCACCCCCCTCACCCCATTCCTTAGTGCTCTGCTTACAGTCACGCAGCAGTTCCGATTGCTCTTAAGAGACATGGTGAAGGGAGAGTTCGATTCTGGATGCCTTTTCATTCAGTCGAAATGAGGAGGGTGAGATATGCAGCGGCTTGTCTGATTGCAGGTTACAAACGTTTTTCACCCCAAAAACACGGTGCTTTAATCGTTGATGTTAGTTTAATAATGCCTGTGTGAGCGTCAGTTTCTGGCTCCTGATGCTAGCTGGAGGAAAAATAGTGCCAGCTGTTGACTAAGGTGACTCTTGCTGTGATTTATTTTCATGTGGATAAATGACAGAGGATAAATTGTGTTTTGTTGAAGATGCAGCCAAAGTTATTTAGACTGACAGCGTGGACCATAGATCACACTGGATAAGGCTAGTCTGCACCAGTTAGGGGCAGCTTTTAAAACCTATGGGTTATACAGTGCTGGTCAACAGTTGTAGATGTGCAAAAAAAAATTATTAGAAACACTTTAGGCATTAGTTATAGATGAGTGTCTTATTGGGTAGGTCTTTGAAAGCTTTAGGTTTAGTTTCTCCTTTTCGAGATACCTTCCACCCTTAGGGCTGTTTACCGATATTCTATTGGGTTTGGTGGTTTGGTTGGACTGATTGAATATATACGGTAGTACTAAGTCAGTCTAAGGTTGTGTGGAGCAGGGTAAATATTTGACGTTGTCCTTGGTGCTGAACTGCTCTTCCGAAGCAGGATGCTGCCACCATCATGCTTCACTGTAGGGATGATATCAGATATCGGAAAGCAGTACCCGGTTTTCACTAAACATGGCCTGTGTCATGCTACAATTTGTCTGATTAAATGTTTTGGACATTTAGAAATAGATTTATATCATTGCACAGATAGAATAATATGGATGCACCCCATCTTAGTCTGGGGGGTCCCTCTAACCAAGGGCCAATACTAAATTAAGCAAGGAAACAAAAACTAATGTGTATTGTACTGTATTATACATTTGCCCTGTGTGCAGTATTTATTGAGCGTTAATGTGACACTGTGGTGATCTGCTGGCACACTGAGTGTACAGCAAACAGATGGGAGTCTGCTGGAGGCGTGTTGGGGCACCACGCTAACAGCGAACACACACCCAGTCCACCGCAATTTAAATACAGTTGGAATTTATTTTTTCATAAATTAAAGTACAGTGTTTTCTCCTAGAACAAGAACATCATTATTGTGTTTTTTTTTATTTATGAACTCAATTATTTATATCCTTAATTTGATATCACTACCATTGTTTGTGGATCTTTTTCCAGATGAGACGTGTCCAGCTAACGTATGGGACTCGAAGAACCGTGGCGTCAACGGCACGCAGAGGGGACAGATCGTCTGGAGGCTGGAGGCTGGGCCTTATTTCATGGACCGTGAGCAAAGCTTAGCATTAAAAAAAAATAATAATAAAATAAATAAATAAATAATAATAATAATAAAAAAAAAATATATATATATATATATATATTTGTGTGTATGTATAGTTTATAGATATATTTTTTGTGTGTTTATACACAGCTGAGACTAAAATCTGCTTCAAGTATTACAACGGAGTAAGTGGAGCTTTAAGAGCAACAACACCCTGCATCACCGTAAAGAACCCTGGTGTGCTGGTGAGTGTGTGTGTGTGTGTGTGTGTGTGTGTGTGTGTGTGTGTGTGTTTGTCTGGGCATTTCGTGATTTTTGGCATCAGCAGATTATGTGATTATCCCTCAGATCCCACTGTGTTGTGTTAGCAAACATCACCTGAAAATCTGCTCAGTTTCCAGAGCCAGGAAAAAAATCCTCCAAAGTAGTAACGACGAGGATCTGATACAAAAGTGTTTCAGACTGAATTCTAACTAACAGGGCAGTCGTCTTACAAGGCAAAAAAAGTGTTTGTCATTTATAAAAATTTTCCAAATGGGCTCATTTATCCTCAGGAATGCTTTAAAGAGTGATTTTAGAACTTCTGTGCAAAATAATGTGTGTTTATAATGTGGGTGTGTTAATCAGATCTACAGCGAGAGTATCAAACTCGCTGGCATGCCAAAAAATCCCCCCCCCCCCCCACCTCAACCCTGACACATTCAGACATGCTTTTAAGAGAGAAAAACACTGGAGCGATGCTCTATTACACACACACACACACACACACACACACACACACACACACATACACTCTGTATAATGCTACCACTAAAAGGCGAATAATTGAAGATTTAGCTCACGGCCCTGATTATTGTAATTGGAGATCCGGTGCGGTTCTAAAGGTCATTGTTGATTACTTTAATATTTGATACATCGCAGTTTGTCGACATTAACAGAGACAATTAACTGAAACTTGAGGCGCTGGTGCACCTTTTCAAGTAAACACACCAGATCACAGCGTTCTTGCACATGTGCAGACCATCAACTTCCTGACATATACACAGAGACCACGCCCTCTTCACTAGGACTGAAAATATAACAGGGCACGCCCCCTTCTCGAAAACTATAAAACAGGGCACGCCCCCTTCACTAATAACAGGGCATATACACAGAGACCACGCCCACTTCAGTAGGAATAAAAAATAAAACAGGGCACGCCCCCCTTCACTAATAACATATACACAGAGACCACGCCCGCTTCACTAGGAATAAAAATAAAACAGGGCACGCCCCCCTTCACTAATAACATATACACAGAGACCACGCCCACTTCAGTAGGAATAAAAATAAAACAGGGCACGCCCCCCTTCACTAATAACATATACACAGAGACCACGCCCACTTCAGTAGGAATAAAAATAAAACAGGGCACGCCCCCTTCACTAATAAACATATACCACGGCCCACTACACAGAGACCACGCCCACTTCAGTAGGAATAAAAATAAAACGGGGCACGCCCCCCTTCACTAATAACATATACACAAAGACCACGCCCACTTCAGTAGGAATAAAAATAAAACAGGGCACCCCCCCTTCACTAATAACATATACACAGAGACCACGCCCACTTCAGTAGGAATAAAAATAAAACAGGGCACCCCCCCATCACTAATAACATATACACAGAGACCACGCCCCACTTCAGTAGGAATAAAAATAAAAACGGGGCACGCCCCCCTTCACTAATAACATATACACAGAGACCACAGAGTGCCTTTTTTACTGGTATTGTTAAAAGAAATTTTCCTAAATAATATTACACTATTTTTTTTTAATTGCATGCACTTATATATTTTACTCTTCTGCGCTGAGACTAAAGTCGGATTCTGTATATGGAGTCTTGCATTAATGTGCATGGGAAGTGCAGCCGAGTTAAATTATTTAGAAGCATGTCCACATTTGTCTCTGGGTGCCATGCAAACTGGCACAAATTCATTTTTTATAAAACGTCTGTGCACTAATCCTGTGATTGTGTTCAGATGGCATCTGCTGTGATTTATTATGCTGTGGGTCCAGATGGTCTGAGCTTAAACAGTGACTCTGAAGGACAATTTTTGCTGTGGTCTTGATGCCTTGGCCCCAGCCCTGTGTTAATTCATTCATTCTATCCCTCTCTCTTTCTCTCTCTCTCTCTCTCTCTTCCTGATGTAGGTGGGACCAGAAGGACAAGTGGACGGCCAGTCTGTCACAGAACATTGCCGGAAACTTGTCAGCTTCACATTATCAGGTGTTTAAAACCAGGATTATGGAAATAAAGCTGACTGTTTTACGTAACTGTGCACATTTTTTTTTATTTGGCATGTCTGCACTGCCTCCCTGTGGACAAACGATGTCAGTACAAGTCAGAACACGCATCAATGTTTCTGTTTATTTTGACAGACGTTGAAAGTGCTGTATAATGTAAATACTGATAATATTTATACATTTATAAATAATATAAGTAAATTAATAAAAAAGATTTTAACATGTTCCTCAAATAACAATATACAAAATTAGACAGCCTTAATGGAGTGTGTGTGTGTGTGTGTGTGTGTGTGTGTGTGTGTGTGTGTGTGTGTGTGTGTGTGTGTGTGCGTGTGTTTGGAAGATATCAGAGCGCAGGGCCTTAAGAAAGGCATGTTCTTCAATCCGGACCCTTATCTGAAGATGAGCATCCAGCCTGGAAAACGCAGCGGCTTTCCCGCCTTCACACACCACGGCCAGGAGAGACGAGCCTCCATCATCTCCAACACCACCAACCCTGTGTGGCATGGAGAGGTCTCACACACTAACACACAGATTTATATCAGACATAGAGCTCATTCCCATTAGTGCGCTGGCTGAAATCTATGCCCCGCCCACTTTCCTCGGTATTTAGATGTCGTACTGAGTAAATATATAAATATAGTGTTCTCTTATAAACACTTGCAAACATTAGACCTCTGACCCAGCATCATCATCATCATCATCCTCTTCACTGTCAGTATCATCATCATCTTCATCACTGTAATTATCATCATCATCCCCATCATCATTATCATCAGTGTCAATATCATCATCCTCATCACTGACATTATCATCATCATCCTTGATGATGATGATAATGAAGAGGATGATGAGAATAACAGTGATAAGGATGATGATGATAATGTCATCATCATCATCATCATCCTTATCATCATCAACAGTGATAAGGATGATGATGATGATGATGATGATAATGATGATGATGATGATGATGATGATCATCATCAGATGATGATGACATTATCATCATCATCCTTATCACTGTTATTCTCATCATCATCATCCTCCTCATTATCCTCTGTGTCATTATCATCATCCTCATAACTGGCAGTATAAGTCTCATCAGTGTCATTATCATCATCATCCTCATCACTTTCATTATCATTATCATCCTCATCATCATCCTCTCAGTGTCGTCATCTTCATCATTCTCATCAGTGTCAATATCATCCTCATCATCATCCTCTGTGTCATTATAATCCTCATCACTGTAATCGTCATCCTCATTATCCTCCTCATCATCATCCTTATCACTATCATTATCGTCATCCTCCTCATTAGTGTCATTTTCCGTGAATTTAAATCCGTGAATTTAAATCCTTATTTTCTGCCTAAACACTGCTTTAAGTGCGTCGCTTAGAATATATCTTGGATATCTAGTGGACTACATAAAGTGCACCTTAAATGAGAACAGGGTAGAAAACGCACCCAGAATACAACTGTAGCAAACACTTCATTTGATGAATTTTAACACTTTCCTGGATTCCAGATGTCGTGTACATGCAAATTTCCACGGTTTTAATTTTCTTAACAATACCCCTGTCTGTCCTCTTGCAGAAATATACATTTGTCGCGCTTATGACAGACGTTTTGGAGATTGTAGTGAAAGACAAATTTGCTAAAAGTCGGCCAATCATCAAGCGCTTCCTGGGTCAGCTGATCATACCTGTGCAGAGACTGCTGGAGAGGCATGCCACAGGGTTCGTCACGTAGAGCTGACTGAATATATATAGAACACCACACACACACACACACACACACACACACACACACACACACACACACACACACATATATATATATATGTCATCTGTCTCTGTGTGTTTAACCAGAGATCAGCCTGTAAGCTATACATTATGTCGCCGTTTGCCCACGGACCACGTGAGCGGTCAGCTTCAGTTCAGGGTGGAGATCACATCTACTGGACACGAGGGTAAGTAGAAGTGAGCAGCTAGGGCTAAATCAAGAGGGAAGTAGTTGAAAGGGTTAAACCTTTTTTAGTTAAAGAAGGTCCCCGAAACAGTAGGACTGAATGGAAAGGGTTAAACCAATAGGGGCTAAAGGGAAAGACTGAAGCAACGGATAGTATTGGAAAGGGATAAACCAATTATAGTAAACAATGGGCCCCAAAACAATCGGACTAAATGGAAAGGGTTAAACCAATAGGGGCTAATAGGGGTTTAACCAGTAGGAGTGAATGAAAAGGGGTTGAATAAATGAGTTAAGGGGGGCTGAACCAGTGGGTAAAACCAATTGGATAGAGGCTAAAGAAGTGTGGATTAATGGAAAGTTAAAGAAGGGGGCCGAATTAGTGGTAAGAATTGGAAAGGGTTAAGCCAATGGAAGTTAAAAAGGGGGTTTAACAGTTGAAATTGAAATGGATGGAATGGGTTAAATGTAAACCAGTGGGAGGTAATGGAAAGGCTTTAACCCATTTGTAGTTAAAGAAGGGGGGCTGAACCAGTGGAAATGAATGGAAAGGGTTTTAAAACAAAGGAAGTTTAAATAGGGGGTAAAGCCATAGGAGTTAACGAATGTTGCTAAACCAATAAGTGTAGAGAACTAAAGGGTTTAAACTAATGGGTGTATTTCAGAGGACGTGAACAGTGAAGCTAAACCAATAGCAGTAAGCGAGAGGCTAAACAAATAGGGAACACTTAGTGGGGAAAACGGAACAAGTGATGGTTCTGATCCACTGTGAACAGGAAAGTGTTTGATTCTAAATAAACAAGTGGCAGTGAATGAGGAGAGAAAATTTGGTAGAAATGGAAAAAAGTGTTCTTACATGTACACTTTATCTAATATAGTTATCACTTAAACAGACGTTATGGGCTCACTCCTGGGAGCCTCCTCTGTAAACGGTGACCCAGGCAGCCCCTCTGATGACGAGGATGTGGTCCCTCCATCCACCCGCATCCCCAGGACTGCATCGCCAACTGGCTCAGAGGGCTCTCTTCACAACGAAGCCTTCAGGACTGACGAAGGTCTGTTGGAACATGATGAAGAACACAATCTTCGGGACATGCCCATCGATTTAGGACACGCCCAGAGGCAGACCTCTCTCAATGATTATTTGGACACCATCGAGCCTCCTAATGGCCCCGGAGAACGACCCCTGGGAGCGGCATCACCCAAACTGCGCTCCAGCTTTCCCACTGACACACGGCTCAACGCCATGCTGCACATTGACTCGGATGAAGATGAGGAAGCGCATGTCTCTCAAGGGTTGGCCAATGGAGGCCTATCTGTACAGGAGCAGAGGCAAGTATGCAAGACCGAGCGGGACAGAAATGTCCCTGCTAATAAAGATGCAGCGGATTCACAGCCGGGTAGCAGCGCCACTAAGACACAAAATGGTGAAGCAGAAGGAAGCCAGGAGGGAGGGGCTAGTGCATCACCACAATCCCAGTCCATGACTATGAATTCAGCAGCTCAAGTAAGAGTCGAATACTTTGGTAAAGACTTTCGAGAGCCTGATCTAGTTTTAAAATTGAATATTTGCTTATGTGTCCAATGAAACTTCCCTTAGGATAAAGAAGCCGCCAGTGAGGGCGTGTGCGAGGAGGTCTTTGTAGAAAACGTTTCTGAAATCTCCTCAGCTAGCTCTGGTGTAGCTAACGCAGAGGGCGGAGCTTCTGCATGCCACCACTCAGAGTCTGCCTTCTCTCAGGAACAGTTTAAGGAAACCACTGGGCAAGAGGAAAGTGGAGAGGTGTGGAGGAGGAGGCAGAGCTTGCAAGCATCAGGGGCGGAGTCACAGGCTGAGGGGGCGGAGTCATTAGGAACAAGGAGAACTAATTTATCAGAAACAGACGGGGAGTTGGGTAAAATATCTCTTATTTGTTTTTGTTTGGTTGGATATAATAAGAAGGAATGTGATTAAAGGATTCGGATGTGTTTCTGTAGGAGCCGCCGCTCAGATGAACGGCCATCAATCTGTCCGCTTGCTTCCAGCTGTACGTCATGACATCAGCCGCTACCAGAGAGTAGATGAACCGTTACCACCAAGTGAGTGTGTGGTGTGTGTAATCATGTTGTAGTTATCTAACAAAACATACCTTATGGATAATGAGTTCATTACACTTTCTTTAACTAACACTGATCTCTGTGTGTGTGTGTGTGTGTGTGTGTGTCTGTCTAATGCAGATTGGGAGGCCCGCATCGACAGCCATGGAAGAATCTTCTATGTAGATCACGTAAACAGAACCACCACCTGGCAGCGACCCACTGCTCCAGCAGCTCCTCAGATCCTGCAGAGATCCAACTCCATCCAGCAGATGGAGCAGCTGAACCGCCGGTCTGTGCTTACACACACACACACACACACACACACACACACACACACAGTTCCTGTAGCCCTGATGAGATTCAAACCAACCCTCATCTTCATCCCTGATTATGTTAATGAGATATTATAATTCTCTGACACACATTCAGGTATCAGAGCATTCGCAGAACAATAACCAACGAGCGCACAGAGGAACAGGCAGCGGAGATGCCCTCAGACGACCCCGACCTGCATCACACCGTTCCTGGTACACACACACACACCCACACACACACATGCTGGAAAACTTGTATACATACAATCTGAAACAGACATATTAACATATGAATCAGTAGCTGTGGTATGAAGGACACCCTTTTTTGCCGTCTAGAGTACCGCAGGGATGTAGCGGTGGGAGCTGCTAACTCCTGCTCACGTCTCTCATTGCTGCTGCAGTCACCAAGCGCCAAGTTTCTCACCAGCCCTGACTTCTTCAGCGTGCTCCACTCCAACCCTGTGAGTTCTTCTCTCCACTCCAATGGCAGATATCAATCTCATTTTTACTACAGTGGAAATAATACAGAAATGTTTTTCGTTTCCACTGGTTATTCTCCTTTTAAGGAAATGTCTGATTTGTGTATGCAAAAAAAACCCCAAACAAACATGTGGTGTTAATTCATTGACATGTTTTTATCTACTGCAGCTTTACCTACTGAGCTGTTACGGGTTGACCAATGTGATGTGTTCTTCTTCTTTAAACATGAACATGATCCTGCTTCTTCATTTTTTTCATAAATTGCAGACACTTTGACACAAACCGGTTTTCAAAATAATAATCAAGCCACCACCACTGGGCCCCTGAGTAAGGTCCTCAACCCCCAATTGCTGAGTTGTATAAATGAGATAAATGTAAGTCGCTCTGGATGCCAAATGCTGCAAATCTAAATTTTTAGTTATTTTCCGATAATTTAACTAATTTAATTGTTGTATCAGCCACTAGGGGGAGCTGTAGTACCTGCAGCCCCTACTTTCACCCAGAGTAAATGAGCGGAGCGGCGGGATATGAAAGTCGGAGCGTCGGGGTTTCCTGACACTCCAAATGTCGCTTCAATAATGCAACACCACCAGCTCAACTCATGTTAACGACCCAGAATGCAACTGCAGAGAACATGAATTAATTTATATGTAGCTAAACAGATAAACGTCACTGACAGGACACCAAATATGGATTTATAAATAGTTTAATTTAACTAATTTAATTGTAAATTTTTTCATTGCAATAAAGAATATGGAGTGACGTCACGCTGCGTTGCATGCCAGACGCCGTCGCCAGGCTGACGATTGGCTAACGTTATTACCGATACTTTGTTTTGATTGCGTAAAGCTTCAAATTCTGATGGAAAAAGAATTATACAGAAACTAAATGTCAACGCTAAAATAATGGACTACAGAAAAAAATTAACAACCGCCACGCATATCCAGACATCATTACGGTAAAACTTAACAACAAGATTACCCAGAATTCAACGAGTCATGATGTCAGCTTCAGATTATCTATTACTTTAAAGAGACACATTTATGAGAACAGACAGTCCAGATGTTCGGCCAGAGATCTGGATTTATTAGAAATCTAGTGAATCTGTATTTCCTCTCACAGAGTGCCTACCGAATGTTTACGAGTAACACGTGTCTGAAGCACATGATCAGCAAGGTGCGGCGCGACGCCCACCACTTCGAGCGCTACCAGCACAACCGCGACCTGGTGACCTTCCTCAACCTTTTCGCCAACAAGCAGCTGGAGTTGCCGCGCGGCTGGGAGATGAAACACGACCACACCGGAAAGGTCAAACTTTGTGTTCGCCATTTCCAATGCTTTCCATTCCTCTTTCACAAATTCTCGAATTAACTTCGCTCGACTTTTCTCTCTTTTTCTCCAGCCGTTTTTTGTGGACCACAACTGCCGTTCCACCACCTTCATAGACCCGAGGTTGCCTCTGCAAAGTGCTCGGCCCAGCGGCCTGCTCGCTCACCGACAGCACCTGAGCCGCCAGCGTAGCCACAGTGCCGGAGAGGTGACTAAGAGAGAGAGAGACACGCCATTTTGTCTTTCCCACTCTCCCCGCCCCGATCCCTTCTCTCTCTCTCTCTTTCTATCACCTTCTCTTTCTCTCTCTCTCTCTCTCTCTCTCTCTCTCTCTCTCTCTCTTTCTATCACCTTCTCTTTCTCTCTCTCTCTCTCTCTCTCTCTCTCTCTCTTTTTTCTCTTACTCTCTTTATCTCTCTTTCTTTCTTTCTTTCTTTCTCTCTTTCTTTTACACACATTTTAGCAGCATTCCTTTTCCAAACTTTCCTCCATATCACTCTTATAAAGTTTATTTCCCATTAATTAGGATGACTTAAGTTGAATCAGTTATTATTCGAGTGGAATAACTCATTTAAACAATCTAATAAAGTGAAATTTCGATTGCTTATGCAAAAAAAACACCTGAACACACACTTTTCAATATTAAAAGTCAGGGAGTCTTTAAACTGTAGTAATTATGAGCTGCTTTATTTCCCAGAGTGACTCAGCAGCCGGTCGGAATTCCCTCCTCCATCCGCGCCCGTGTTTAATCATTTTACTGCTTCTTTTTAAAATTGAGCTTTTAAATCTGTTTGTTAAACAAAGCTAAAATTTATTTTATTGTAAATAGCTACATGATAAAAGCTATAAAAAGAGACGAACTCCTCGGATTTTGATATGTAACAATAACACTAAAGATGTGGTTACAAGGGCGGTGCAATGCGAACCGTATTATTAGGTCATAACTATCGTCGTAAAAGGTTTAACGCGTTAGCACACAGTACGATCGTTTGGCGTGCACTCGGTGCGTTTATTGTAGGATGGAGGTGCATAAACTATAATAGTGATTCAACTCCTATTTAATATCGCTTTATTCATTATTTTCGAATTGCCCACATGGTCACTTTGTTTCGCCGGTTATCTACAGTAGCGCGTTGGGTAAGGCTGTCGGAATTATTATATAACAATCGTATGATCGCAATTATTTGACCTAACCGTGATTGTGGAATCCAGCTGCAATTATTGCACACTTTTATTAGTCACTAAGGGAAGCTGTAGTACCTGCAGCCCCCTACTTTCACCCCGAGTGAGTGAGTGAAAGCATCGGGGTTTTCTGACACTCCAAATGTCGCTTTAATAAAGCAACATCACCAGCGCAACTCATGTTAACGACCCATAATGCAACTGCACAGAACAGGAATTAATTTATATGTTGCTAAACAGATAAACACACTGACAGGATTCCAAATATTGGGTTTCCTTAAATGCTGTTTATTTCTAATGAAATATTCACAGTCGAGCGTTAATAAGGCACAAACTGGAGCGATTATAAAATACTTTCAGTTGCTTTTTTAATGCTTAATTATTTTTTAGAAACAATACATTTTGAAAGCCGTAAAACAAATAATTAATCGCTAAAGCCGCAAAACAGACAATAAATCATCATAATCGCAATTATAACGTGATTACATATAATCGTGAGAGCCCTTAACAGGAGGGTGCCGAACGCTTTGTTTTTATGAGCCCCACACCTGTGACAGCCACATCCATTAGTGTTTTATGGAAATCGTGGGATTGTAATAGAAGAATCAGCTGCAAAGTGGATGTAAGTTGTGGATGCAACATGGCTGACATTTCAGAGAGAAAGAAATGCTGGATTTTATTTGTGGAAACAAAAATCTCAAACGAACCCACTATTGATGTCATAACCAGTGTGAGGTGATCTCATACAGAAGTACATGTGTGTGTGTTGCAGGTGGTCGATGATTCACGTCACACCGGCCCCGCTGTACTACCCCGGCCCGCCAACACCTTCAGTGCTACCGGCCGCAGTCAGTGCCAGGATCTTGTACCTGTTGGTAGGTTTGGTTGTTCATGTGTAATTCAGGATTGGTTTCTTCACAGTCTTCTATGTATACTTTGTGGGGTAGTTTTTTGTTACTAATATCAAAATAAGTTGGTATTAAATATTAGTAAAGCCTGTTTACTATGGGACCTTATACCAGGGGCGGGCAATCTCGGTCCTGGAGGGTCGGGGTGTCCTGCAGAGTTTAACTAATCAAGATCTTGTTCGGTTTACTTAAAACTTACAGGTAAGTGTGTTGAGGCAAGTTGGAGCTAAACTCTGCGGGACACCACCGACCCTTCAGGACACCGGGATTGCCCACCCTGCCTTATACTGTAAACTACCTCATGTTGTAGTTTGCAACTTTACTTAAAATGAAGCGCACTAGCTCGCTCGGTTGGTTACATAGGATTGAGTAGTGGAAAGTAGTGAGTTCCGTTTCACTTCAGAAAAAAATGTCTTTGTCTATTTTTCTTTTCATTTTGTCTGAAATTTTTTCGCCTTTTAATTCCCCAAAAACGCCACGTGCTGTTTCTTCGATACTTAGCATAGCCTGTGAACAGTTATTCCGTGCCTAGCATGTGTCTGCTGCTAGCAGTGATATCCTGATGCTAAGTTTTAATGTATTTTAAGATTATTATTTATTAGAGCACATTTTGCTCGATTGTTTATTAGCACAGTCGCTAGGTATGCTAGCCTTCGTAAGATATTAGCATGTGATATTGAATGCTGGTAACATTTATTATTTGAAAGGCGAATGAGTTTTGTTTTATGGACCTTATTCAACATTACATATTTACAGCCTACAATGACAAGATTGTGGCGTTCTTAAGGCAGCCGAACATATTCGAGATCCTGCAGGAGAGACAGCCGGAGTTCAGTAGGAATCACTCACTCAGGTACAGAACTCATCGAGTAATTTGAGTTACGAGCTCCGTCACAGAACCAGTTAAACTCGTAAGTCGGGGCACCGCTGTAATATATTCAATATTTGAATCCAGACAGAATATTTTTTTTTGGTAACTATTTAATACAAGCAGTTAAAATTTATGAATTTAAATAACATATTTTCACAAATACTTAAGTATAATATACTATAAATAAGATAGCTTGTGTTTGGTAGCTAGAAAATAAAAATACAAACATCTTTTGTAGGGATCTGTTTATAATGGTGGCTCATGGTTAAGGTGTTAAGATTGTGGGTTCGATTTCCAGCTCCACCAAGCTACCACTGTCGGGCCCCTAAGCAAGGCCCTTAAGCCCTAATTGCTTAGTTGTATAAGAGAGATAAATGTAAGTCACTCTGGATAAGGACGTCTGCGAAATGCTGTAAATGTTAACAACCCCTCACGTAAATCCTGTCAGACTAGTTTAAGTTACCTGTCCGCAAGCAGTCAACCAGAAATATTACTTACTTACCAACGTACTTAATATCTCACAAATCCGCTCAACTGGCCAGTGGAAATGTATGAATACGGCTTTAAAGTTCCTCACAAAAATTCTGTCAAAGCATTATTGTTAATTTAATATAACTATTGGCTAGCATAAGTAGGTACGACAAACTACAAATTCTCTCAGAAATGCTGTCAGTGAGCTAGTGATTCGCTAGCCTTGTAAAATATCATCATATGGCTTAAAATACCTTACATTTAATTAATTAGCTACTACAAACACTAAAATGTAAAAATACTGTCGGTGCAGTTATAGCTTTTGTTTTCCTAAGACAAGACGAGCTAACGTTACCCTAAAGAGACGAGCTAATGTTACGCTAAAGAAATGAGCTAACGTTACTGTAAAGAGATGAGGTAATGTTACCCGGAAGAGATAAGCTAACACTGCCCTGAATAGAGATAAGCCTAGTTTAACAATACTCTAAAGAGATGAGCTAACGTTACCCTGAAGAGATAAGCTAACGTTACCCTAAAGAGACGAGCTAATGAAATAAGCTAAAGAAACGCTAAAGAAATAAGCTAACGTTGCTCTAAAGAGATGAGGTAATGTTACCCTGAAGAGATAAGCTAACGTTACCCTAAAAAGACGAGCTAATGCTACCCTAGAGAGATAGGGTAACATTCCCTCAAAAATGACCTCGTATGGCTCTTGGTGGTGGGACACTTCTAAAAACACCAGTCTTTCTGTTATCAGTCCAACATCTTAACCACTAAGTCACAAAACTAATCCTGTCACTTTAGCGTGATTTATTTCGCTATAATAAACAGTAAAATCCTAAACACGTATAATTATAACTTTAATCCCCCACAAAAATCCTGTTAAACTACTTCGTCCTGTTAACAGCCTAGTACAGGCAGTGGAAACTAGAAATATTAATAAATAGTATTATTATGGTAAAAATGACAAATCCTCTCAGAAATTGTGCGTTAGCGCTAGCGCTAGTGCTAACGATGTCATTGCGACTTATCTGTCAGGATTTCTGTGAGAATAATTAGACAGGAATCCTCTAATGTCATGTTGTAAAAGTATTTCTGGTGTTTCCTGCGTTCCTGCCCCGTAGGGAGAAGGTGCAGTTTATCCGAAACGAGGGCGCGGCCGGTTTGGTGCGTCTCTCCAGCGATGCAGATTTGGTCATTTTGCTCAGGTAAGTTTTCACTCCCGTCACGCCGAACGCTTCCTCTGTGTTTTCAGTGTGTAACCGCTCTTACGTTCGATTCCCAGCCTGTTTGAAGAGGAAGTGATGTCATACGTACCCCCCCATGCCTTATTGCACCCCAGTTACTGTCAGTCTCCCCGGGGTTCTCCAGTTTCTTCCCCACAGAACTCTCCGGGTGAGTGTTTCCTGTCCATGCTCCAAAAAATAACCACACACACAACAAATGCACTAATAGCAAACAAAGACTCAAAATACTGAACAATCTGGTTCTACTGGTGCATTTTTACTTTAATAGGAACACTTTTACATCTTATTATAATGCACTTCTAAACACCACGTCTGACATAAGTGTGTATTTGGGTCAGATCCCAGCTTGACTATCCTCGTCTGATCTTCCTGAAGGACTGTATTCACACAGTTAACACAAGTCACGGCTGATTGGATAATTGGAGGAAAATAATGATAATGATGATAATTATTAGTCTTCTTCTCCTTGCTGCTGTTCCTTTTTAGGGGTCTCCACAGCGAATCATCTGTCTCCCCCTAACCCTATTCTCTACATCCTCTTCACTCACACACACTAACTTCATGTCCTCGTTTATCGCATCCATATACCTCCTCTTTGGTCTTCCTCTTTACCTTCTGCCTGGTAGCTTCATTTCTAACATCCTCCTACCGATATATTCACTGTCCCTCCTCTTCCTATCCCTTCCTAATCCTGTCCAACCTCGTCACTCCCAAAGAAAACCTCAACATCTTCAGCTCTGCTACTTCCACCTCTGCCACCTGTCTCTTCCTCAGCGCCACTGTCTCTAAACCATACATCATAGCTGTCTCACCACTGTCTCTGAACCACACATTATAGCTGTCTCACCACTGTCTCTAAACCATACATCATAGCTGTCTCACCACTGTCTCTAAACCATACATCATAGCTGTCTCACCACTGTCTCTAAACCCATATACCATAGCTGTCTCACACCCACTGTCTCTAAACCATATACCATAGCTGTCTCACTCACCACTGTCTCTAATAATAATAATAATTATTATTATTATTATAATGCATCTAATTTTATATAGGCGTCTGTCTCGTCGCCAAGGTCGTTGTCCAATTCCAACATCAATAACATTCAGTAGTAAATAATCAAAACCTCAAAAATAATCTCAAAAAGGTTCTCAAAAATAATCAGAACCTCTCTGTTTTTTCCTCTCCTCAACCTTCAGTAGGTGTAAATAATATTAGAAATCTGTCTCAGTGTTCAGTCAGTCATCACTCGCTGTAACAGTCTGTACTGTCTGCTGTGGAGCTGCTACAAACAGTTATTAGTACAGTTGATTAATTAGCGATAATCAGGATGATGAACTAATTAATCTGCAAATAATCTGTAAAATATTGAGTTTAAAATATAATAAGTTTTAGAATAAGTTTTTCTGGATGTAACTTTAGTAAAGGTTGAACAGTTTTATTACTATCATTAAATGTATAAGTTTGTTTATTTTTATTTGCATTCACCAAAAAATATCATTTAACATAAAGATATAGATTTATAGCAGAATGAATTTAAGTTTTTATTGTAACTGAAAGCAACACTGACCCTTTTTTTCATAATTATTAGTCTTAATAAAGGTGTCTGTACTTTAATTAGTGCCAATTATTATTGTGCAAAAATCCTCGTCCCTGTGATTAGATACTGTATTAACACCTTAAAAAAAAAATCTGTGATAATATCAGCGCCTTTACTACTTTTCCATGACTTTTTTCATAGGAAAATTTAATGCCTGCAATCGATACAGGATGTCTGTTATTGTTTACAAGGATATTAGCTTCATTTATTCTTTCCTTGGTATGTACTCTCTCCGCTCGCCAACTTTATTCCCAACACTTCCCTCAATGACCTCATCGGAGCCTCCGAATAATCCATACCAACAGATAACTAGAACAGATGTCATGATATTTTCAATAGAGGACCCAGAAAACATCAACATTATTCCGCTATGGACATTAAAAGACAGTCATTTCTTTATGTAGTATATTTTATGTTTATGCGTTTATTGCATAAGGAATTATTATTTAGACAAAGACAGTCATGAAAGCTTCTAAAGGTGGGTGGATAAGCGTACAGTACATACAATCAGTTGGGTATGCAAACATTGGCTAGCCACAATTAAATATTTCAATCTAATTAATTATTCTTTAGAACTTCGGTAAACCAATATTTTTAATAACAAATCAAATATTGGTACTTGCTGTAACTGTACTGTGTAAAATAAATCACCCTGTCGTTTCTGCAGCTTAGGCCGATAAAACAAGGTATGACTTTTAATTACACTGAGACACCCATCATACATGTTTTCCTTCTCCCAGGCACACAAAGAGCCAACGCCCGTGCCCCAGCGCCGTACAAGAGAGACTTCGAGGCCAAACTTCGCAATTTCTACCGCAAACTCGAAACCAAGGGTTACGGCCAGGGCCCAGGAAAAGTCAAGTACGCATCTGCAGCCGACTAGTCTGGTAACGCTGACGTGGACATAGCGCAGATACGGTTCTCACACTGATTTTGGCTTTCCTTTTAGACTCCTCATGCGTAGAGACCACCTGCTGGAAGATGCCTTCAACCAGATCATGTGCTACTCCAGGAAGGACTTGCAGCGAAGTAAACTTTATGTCAGCTTCGTCGGCGAGGAGGGGTTAGTGAAAAATGATCAATTTATTACAAACCTAAAAAAAAGGATTTAATTCAGTCGCTGGTGCTACGTCCAAAAATTTATATTACCTAAGTAGGTACAGTATTTGAGTTGGTCTGTGCTTCCTAACCGTTAAAACTGTATGTTCTATATAGTATCATTACAGGTAGTAGATTTACAGGTACAGAATTTAGCAGACACTCTTGTCCAGAAGTGCTTCGAGTCATTGAACAGCCTAATACTGGTACAGTCATTCGTAGGTGCACTTTAGAATCCGGGCAGAAGTAGTAGATCATTTAACAGTTGACTGACGGCTCCAGTAAAAGGGTTTAAACTCCTCGTCTTGTTCACAGGTTGGACTACAGCGGCCCGTCCAGAGAGTTCTTTTTCCTGGTGTCCCGTGAGCTCTTTAACCCCTACTACGGCCTGTTCGAGTACTCGGCCAACGACACCTACACCGTCCAGATCAGCCCCATGTCTGCCTTTGTGGACAATCATCACGAATGGTCTGAGATGTTTTAATGGGGAACATGATTCTGTATCAATATCTAGACATGATATGAAAGCTTATTTACAGGTCACGTTATTGTTTTAAACATGTAGGTGTTGTTAATTAACAGACTGATTGAGCTGTATGGAGTGTCTGTACTCACACAGTGTCCATCTTCTTCTCACAAGGTTTCGGTTCAGCGGTCGTATCCTCGGCCTGGCTCTCATCCATCAGTACCTCCTCGATGCCTTTTTTACACGACCTTTTTACAAGGGGCTACTACGAATGTGAGTGGACACAGAACGCTGAATGAGACCCGACATAGCATAGTTTACCTACCGCCACCATGCTTCACTGTGAGGAAAATGCTGAGCAGCAAAGTGTCCAGCGTCTCCAACAGGTCCCCAAACAGAGTGTAGATTTACACCTCATTACTGTCCCGTCAGCAGAGGTGGATAAAATAACCGAAAGCAACATTTCAGTAGAAGTTAGTCATCTTTCAGAAGTTTAATTGAGTTAAAGTATTAATGTGTGGGATGTTTATTGTACCTTAATATAATATATTTTTTTTAATGTTAAATATAAGTGTTAAAAGTAAAATTAATGCAAAATAGAAAAATAAATATACCAGCAAAATTAACAAACCATATTTACTTTGTGTTTGAAGTAATATTTGTTTACAGACAGGCAGAAAAAAAGGACAAATTAATTAAAAACCATTTCCCAAAACTTTGAACGTTTTATTTTTATAATTTTATGATCATTCCTAAATATTAAACATTACGTTATTGTTATTGACTATAAGATACCGATCCAGAAACTGGTCACGTGAACAACAAGTCATTTTCTCTGAGTCATATTAAGGATTCGTTTGAATTGAACGAATCGTTCATGAACTACACATCACTACCTTCTCTTGTAGTAAGTAATAAAAACGCTTCGGGGAAATGTATCGGAGTAAAAATATACCTTTTGTTTAGTTTTGTAAATTTAAAAGTTAAACGTAAAAGTGTACAAACGGTTAAGTACAGATTCTCCACACTCAATAGTGCGGTAATAAATTATTATTATTATTATCTTTGACTATTAGGTTAGCACAATAGGCTTCTTGCCTTTCAGTTTAGGCTTAAACTCTACCTAGTTTGCTTAAAACCCCATTTACCTTTGGCAACTTATCTAACTGACTTTATCTAAACGATGAAAGGGGGGGGGGTCGGGAGTACTAATGCACTACTTAAAATAATTTAATCCATTCAGGTTTAAGAGTGACAGCTCTCTTTGTTTTTGTCTATTCGTCCATCCATCTCCAGTCCGTGTGACCTCAGTGATTTGGAGTACCTGGATGAGGAATTCCATCAGAGCTTGCAGTGGATGAAGGACAACGACATCGAGGACATGTTGGACCTCACCTTCACCGTTAACGAGGAAGTGTTTGGACAGGTCGGACGGCGTGTGTGAGAACTTTGGGCAGCAGCAAAACAGCACTTTACATTACTTTACACGACCGTGTGTGTGTGTGTTGTGCTTGTAGATCACTGAGCGAGAGTTAAAGCCTGGTGGCGCCAACATCCCTGTTTCCGAGAAGAACAAGAAAGAGTACATCGAACGCATGGTGAAGTGGAGGATAGAGCGAGGAGTCGTTCAGCAGACTGAGAGCCTGGTGCGAGGCTTCTATGAGGTATGGGAAATTCTTTTAGCGTTTCTATAGCAACAGACGCTGCACATCACAGGTTCAATGCTTTGTGTGTGTTTGTGTGTATGCGTGCAGGTGGTGGACGCACGGCTGGTGTCTGTTTTTGACGCCCGGGAACTGGAGCTAGTGATTGCTGGCACAGCAGAGATTGATCTGAGCGACTGGAGGAACAATACGGAATATCGAGGAGGTAACAACACTGAGAATGTACACACACACACACACACACACACCCACCCACACACACACACGCTGATATGTTTTTTTTCCCAGGTTACCATGACAACCACATTGTAATCCGCTGGTTTTGGGCAGCGGTAGAAAGATTTAATAACGAACAGAGGCTGAGGTTGCTTCAGGTAAACAAACACACACACCCACACACACACACATACACACATATGATCCACCCGTTTTAAGTTGCACCCCTTTATATTGCTTTACATTTTTGTCCGTCTTAGTTTGTAACAGGAACCTCCAGTATTCCGTATGAAGGTTTCGCCTCCCTCAGGGGGAGCAACGGTCCTCGCCGGTTCTGTGTGGAAAAGTGGGGCAAGATCACATCTTTACCCAGGTACCCCAGCAGCGTGATGCTAGTTATAAGAAGTTAAAAGGGATAAAAGTCTTGTGTATCATCCATGACTGAGAAACTCCTAACCGCATGTCCTGTAATGTTTAAATTATTTAACACCCCAACTCCAAACACTGTTTTATTTATCCATTATAGCCACATTTACCTTTAGAAGTATTTTTTGCTTGTCTCTCGTCAGGAGTAACGTATATCTATTTTTTTCTTCTATGCTATAACATCTGTCCACTAATGCAGCTCGTTTTGTTTTAACAGAGCTCACACATGTTTTAATCGCCTCGACCTGCCACCGTACCCCTCCTTCTCCATGCTGTACGAGAAAATGCTGACCGCTGTAGAAGAGACCAGCACCTTCGGTTTGGAGTGAACTTTGACCACCGCGTCTTTAGGAACCAGTATAAAACCCATAGCAAACACACTCCATTATGGTGCACAAGCATAGATTAATCCTCCCAGCTGATTGGATGCTGAAAATGCCTGGGTTTAAAAGCAGTGGATTGAGAAAACCGCCGGAAAGACCTTGGCATGGAGGGAACATGGAGCACGCTCAGAGGAATGTTGCTTTGAACTTAAAGACTGCCATTCGTCCGTCACATGTAGGACGTCTGCCTACATGCCGGGAATTCTTTGACTAGATTCTGGACCAAAACATGGACCGTAGTGGTAATGCAGCAAGAGTCTTTTTATAATAAACCACCAAGATGACATATATTAGTGCTTTCTTATATTATGTGTTCACACACACACACACACACACACAATTTATTGCACTGTTCGAAATGTACACACGTTAAAAGATTTTTATAGTTAGATACGTTTCTACGTATTGTATGAAGTCTCTTTTAGGTTACTCAATCAAGCAGATGTCTGGGACACAAACACTCTCAAATGTGTACGTGTTCTACAGATCAAACTCAAAGTACTGGAAAGCGAATTCAAGCGAGCTTCACTCAACATTGCGGAACATCCACTTTGGGAATTTCCTCACGTTATACTTGCTTTGAAGTTTATGGACCCACGCCAGTGCAACTGACTGGCCATTTGCCGCTGATATGAAAATTGTGATATGCAAATTATGTATAAGTGGCAGCTTATACCGAGAGTATAAAAGCCGGCACAGCAGCAATAACATCAAAATCTTCTTCTTCATGCGTTTTTTACCAAAAACTGAAAATAGGTAAAGGTTAATGCGTTTCCTGTCCAGTCGAGCCAACGGGCAGCCACTGCATCCCATGCATAGGAGTGGCTGACGTTGCGTTAGCTATTGATACTTGCGACTGCCTGCACTGCATTAACCTGCCAGCCTCAGACGAGGGCCTTTTGCCTCCTCTGTGCTGTGTCTCCTCCTGTGTCCTCCTTCTTCGATGATGTAATTCCCCTCTCAGCATCTGAGCCGGAACTGGGACTGGGTGGATGCGGACCGTGTAAAGGATCCGCAGAGGATACAAGAGGAGCTCATGCAGATCTTAAGGTTGTTTAGGAGCTGTCCGATCGCTATCAGGTAGGATCTGCTGTCTTAGGCGGGCGGACGATAAGCCATCCCAGACAGGAGCTCTTTAATCTCCATGCTTGGTTGCTTTAGGGGTGACAAGCGAGCTAGACGCTCTGCATCCCTGTGCTTGTAACACTCTGGTAGAGGCTCAAGTCCTCTCTTCTCGACGGTTAGGGGCAAGGACTTTCTCGGTGCCCTCCTGGGACCTCAAAGTGGTGCTGTAGCCACTGGCTCAGCCCCTGTTTGAACCTCTGGCATCCGCAGCATGCGTTTTCTGTGAGCGAGGACTTATATGAGTAACCACCGTCTAGCTCTCTATCTCAGTAGTGCAGATCCACCTGGAGACTGGGGCCATCGCGGTCATTGCGCTACTCGCTGCTGTGTGTTAACTAACGTTCAGTTTCGGAGTCTGATTTAATTGCCGCCACCTATGCATAATTTTTATATGGCAGTTTGTATATCAGGGGCAGTTGGCCAGTTAGTTGTACTGATGTACTGATGCCAATAATCCTTAAAGGAAATGTAAAGGTGGGAAAATTCCCAAAGCAGATGCTCTGCAATGTCTCGTTCCCACTCTCAGGGAACCGAGGTTACACAAGTAACCGGAGATGTTTTTTATTTGGAAAGAAGCTTCAGACGGGATGTACAGGCATCTCTGAGTGAGGAACAGCTTCACACTGTCACCGCTTGTGCTTACATTTCTCTGGATTCTCCTCAACACTGCCGTAACCTGTATTCTGTGTGCGCTTGCGGTGAAAGTTTTTTATAAAACACACAATTCTGTATAAAAACAAGCTCCAGGCCATGTATGCTTTTCTATTCTGTTTCATTATTTATGCTTTTTTTAATTGCACTGAATGTACCAAAGGTTCAGGCGTAAGTTGTCCTGAAATCCCACCCCCGTTTGCTTTTTTTTTTTTTTAGTGCTTTTGTCTGTTTTTGCATTCATCAAAGAAAGTAAAAAAAGACAATGTTGACTACTTTTAGGCTTTGGTGTATTTTATTTTATTTTTCCAGCTAACACAGGGTAAAGACCTGACGTGTGTAAGGACCACCCGCCGACCCAGCAACGGAGTTCAGCGGCGTGGGTGAAGCGATCTCGTGTTCTGATGTCTGTAATAGTTACTTAAATCATTAGTGAATAATTTAGACATTCATTTATAATCATTTATAAATTCTACTTATCCGTTTATTAAGAGACCCGATGTCACACGGAGCCTCACTCTGGCCTTTCACTGATCACACCAGGACCTTTAACAAAAATACCACAATATATCTATTGCAATGGTGACTTTTTATAGTGGGCACGTGGTGGCTCATGGTTAAGGTGTTAGACTACCAACCTGAAGATTGTGGGTTTGATTCCCAGCTCCACCAAGCCACCACCGCTGGGCCCCTGAGCAAGCACCTCAACCCAGTTGTATGAATGGGATAAATGTAAGTCGCTCTGGATAAGAACGTCTACCAAATGCTGTAAATGTCATAGATTTTCAGAAGGTAGCAAAGCCTATAAAGGGGCTGTAACCCATAACCTTGCATATTGGCACCAGAACATGCTTTTATTGCGGTTTTATTTTTACAGGTACCAACCGAAAATTTGTCCACTGGCCCCTTGGGGCAATTGAAAAACACTTCATAACAGCCACCCCTGGACACCTTCTTCTAGGCTCTGTGAATCACCTGTTAAAGTCTCTGAATGCCTGGTGTCTGCAATGGACCAAAAGGCTTGGACACAGATAGAAAGAAGAGCGGAAGGAAAATGAAATGAAAAGAAAAAAAATAAAAAAAGAAAGAAGGAAAAAAAAAAAAATGAAAAAAAAAAAAGAAAGAAAAAAAAAAAAAGAAAAAAAAGAAAACAAAATATGAATAAAAGAAAGAAAGAAAAAAGAAAGAAAAAAAAAGCAAAAAAAAAAAAAAAAAAATGAAAAAGAAAGGAAGAAAAAAAAAAAGAAAGTAAGAAATAAAGAAAGAAAGTAAACAAAGAAGGAAAAAAGAAGGAAAGAAAACAAAAAATGAAAGAATAAAAAAAGGAAGAAAAGAAAAAAGAAAGAAAGAAAAAAAAAAAAATAAAATATAAATAAGAGAAAGGAAGAGAAAGAAAGAAGTGATGTGGGTTTCTTTTAAAATGTTTGTTTTAATGAATGTATAGATCCTCTATGAGAAAAAAACCGATTCAATTCTCTTTTATTCTCTTTCTATTCTAACGCCGAAGCAAGTGAATCGAATCGGATCTTTGATTCATTTGAGTCGATTCTTCTAATAATCTGTCTTGGTTTTTTTTTTTTTTTTTTTTTTTTTTTTTTTTTTTTTTTTTTTTTTTTTTTATACAGGAAACTGAACACTTGTGTTGTTTTTTCTCAGGTGTTTTGTGTTTTTGTGCAGCTGATTCATAATCCAGGGACGAAAACACCTGCCGACCTTAGAGATTTATAGAGACAGAAGGTAACAACCGTTTTTTACCCACACACAATTAATATTACTATTGTACTTTAACTTTATTATTATTGTACTTTAATATTATTGTACTTATTATTATTATTATATTAGTACTTTATTATTATTATAGTATTATTATTATTGTACTTATATTATTTATTGTACTTTAATATGATTATTGTACATTATGTACTTAACTATTATTAACTTTATTAATTGTACTTTAACATTATTATTGTACTTTATTATTATTATTATTGTACTTTATTATTATTATTGTACTTTAATATTATTTGTACTTTATATTTTATTGTACTTTACTTTAACTTTACATTATTATTGTACTTTTATTATTATTGTATTATTTTATTATTTAATATGTGTACGTTTATTAATATTACTTATATTATTTTACTTTAACATTATTATTGTACTTTAATATTATTATTGGTACTTTACATTATATTGTACTTTAATATTATTTACTTTATATTTATTATTTATTGTAATTTATTATTGTACTTTAATATTAGTGGGGACATTTTTTCAGAACTCACAGTGACAAACAACACAAATAAACTGATTTATTGTAGAACTTTTAATGATGATAAATTGAAACAGTTTGGAGTCAGTTGGTTAATTTGGTGCGGTTTTTAGGACAATGATGCGCATATAATAAAAATAAGCCGAATGTTGGACAACTTTTGACTTAAGCATGTTTTTGAATAAGTTTCCTCTTAAAACCCAGAAAAAAGTTTTAATTTGCTATAAAGTGGTGAGTTTTAGATCTTAAGCTGAGGATGAGTTTTACATGCTTGTGCGGGTTTTTGGGTTTTACTTTGCGTAATAATGCTTTATTTTCTAAAAAAATTCCACTTGAATTGTTCTTATTCTTGATTTGATGTCTTGGTGCTTTATTTTTCTACCTCAGTCCGAACACAGTGTCTCACAGTGTCTGTGGTGTTTATGTGATTATGTGCAGGTGCCGTTCGCATGTTGCGTCTTTTGCGCTCATGAGGTGCAACGCGCAACTCCCGCGCCGCAGGGCGATAAAAACATCCCAACTCTTTTTTCTTTTCTTTGTAAATAAATTTAATATCAGATTCACAGCAAGTCAAAAAATCCATTGCTGAAATGTCCTTATTGGAATTTTCTTGTTTCTTGTGGTGACACTTATAAAAGTTAACAAGTAACTATAAAGGAAGTTAATAGTAATCGATAAAACTACACACAACACACAAAACTCTGTAATCAATACTGTTAATTATTATAGAAGCCAGATTAACTAGGAGAGTTTCCTTATTAGTTATTCCAAAATTACTAAAAATAATACTGTATTTAAGAACTACTTAAACACACACAAGCACGGGAAGAACATGCAAACTCCATACAGAAAGACCCCTGCTGGGGAATCGAACCCAGGACCTTCTTACTGTGAGGCAGCAGTGCTAAACACTAAGCTACCTGTTGCCCATAATAACAGCACACCCGAGGGCATCAGTCACAGGAGAATTTGGACTGCGAGAAGTTCAGTTCCAGCTGGAAATTGCTCGCCAAGTGCCAAGGAGCCTTTGAGGTCACACGGCAAGTTGGGGATGTCGGCTGTGAGGTCGAGCGCACAGATGGGGTGGAGCACGGTGTGTTTACCACCTCAATCTGCTTAAGGAATGCAAAGTGGAGGTCTCCATAGCACTGGGGACAGTAGTTCCTGAGAGAGAGGAGCATTGGAGGTGAACTTCAATTAAACCCACACCTCCTCTGGTCTCTTCTGAAGACCTAAAGTTGCAGGTGGCCATGTTCTCGCTGCTACTGGTTCGCACAAACGTCTGGCACAAACTACTCACCTGTCTGCCCTCCCTTTTCTATTTACACTAAGAGAGTGAAGTGGTAGCACAGTGGTTAAGTTGTTGGACTACCAACTTGAGGACCTGGGTTCGATTCCCAGCCCCACTTAGCCACCACTGCTGGGCCCCTGAGCAACCCAATTGCTCAGTTGTAACCCCCCAATTGCTCAGTTGTATAACAAGGAATATTGTAAGTCGCTCTGGATAAGAACATCTGCCAAATTGGTGTAAGTGGAGGAGAGAGACAGTTGGGTGTGACTGCATTAATGAGAAAGTGGAGCCAATGGCATGCTGGGTTTTTTTTGTTCTGTGATTCTTTGATGTGTGTCGTTAAAACAACCACCGCAATGCAGGGCATTCTGTTGTGTTGTGGTTTATAATTACAGATTGTCTTTATAATTGTCCCGTGGTTGTGGTGGCGGAGGGTAATATCTGATCTTCGTTGATGTTTAGGTTGTAGTGCCGGTTTTTCCTGATCATAATTGAAGAGCTGCATTTCTATAATGGAGTAATGGAGGGTATCTCCAACAGAACAGCTGTGAATATACAGCACTGAGTTAAAGTGTAAAGGCAATGCATTGTGGGATTGATTTTTTTTCACATTACATGTACGGCATTTGGCAGACGCCCTCACCCGGAGCAACTTACACAGAAATCTGATCTAATTTGATGTCTGACTCCAGGGACAGTTGATTTGTCCGCTGAACAGAAGAATTATTCCTATTATCAAGGTTGAACCGACGGTCTGTGACTTTGCGAGCAGTTTTGAAGCTTTTGTCAGCTTCGGTTCACATTTAAACCAGTAGTTTCCTGTAGCAGCAGAAAATGGAGAACATCATCGTAACATGAAGACGAGACGAAGAATTTGTCTTCTGAATCATCTCACCTGTGAGTGTGACGATGAGAACTGAAGTTTGAGAAGTTGGAGAATTGTTTGAGTAAGTATTGATACGGTAAGCTAATCTCATTTTAATACAGTTAGCCCTTCTAAGCTAACCAAGAAGCTGAAACAGCTCGGCATCAGCACACACCTTTGCAATTGGACCCTGGACTTCCTTACGAACAGATCACAGTCTGTTCGATTGAATAACATCACCTCCTCCAATCTCACCATCAGCACCGGGGTTCCCCAGGGTTGTGTTTTGTCCCCTCTCCTATACTCCCTTTTCACCTATGATTGCGTGCCTGTCTATGCGTCAAACAGCATTGTCAAGTTCGCAGATGACACCACGGTAGTAGGCCTGATCAGAGGTAACGATGAGACGGCCTACAGGGAGGAGATCCAGCACCTGGCAGCATAGTGTGAGGACAATAACCTGGAACTCAACACTAAGAAGACAAAGGAGGTCATTGTGGATTTCAGACGAGCTAGAAATCACACTCATCCTCCAATACACATCAACGGAGGGGCTGTTGAGCGCGTACCTAGCTTCAAGTTCCACATCAAGGAATCCACATCTGCTTCAGACCGCACAGCCCTTCAGAGGGTGAAAACCGCCCAACGAATCATCGGCACTCAGCTACCCACCCTGGACAACATACACAAAAAACGCTGTCTGCAAAGGGCGAGAGGCAGAATCAAAGATCCCTCTCACCCCAACCACGGACTGTTCACTCTCCTCCCATCAGGCAGACGCTACCGATGCCTCAGAGCCGCACAAACAGACTGAAAAACAGCTTCTTTCCTGTGGCTGTTTCTGCACTGAACAGCTGATATACAGTATTAATCACTACTGCACTGCCACTTCTGTACTTTGCACTACCTTATCATTATGCATCTTTGCACAATCTATAACTATCTATTGTTACACCTCTATATTCTATCCATATACCTCTGTACATTATTTACCCCCACCTCTGTAACTATCAACCCCATTTACATGTACATTTACATTTACAGCATTCGGCAGACATCCTTATCCAGAGCGACTTACATTTATCTCATTTATACAACTGAGCAATAAGGGGTTAAGGGCCTCACTCAGGGGCCCAACAGAGGTAGCTTAGTGGAGCTGGAAATCGACCCCACAATCTTCAAGTTGGTACTCCAACACCTTAACCATGAGCCACAATATGCTCAGTTGTATAAAATTAATAAATGTTCTGGATAAGAGCGTCTGCCAAATACCGTAAATGTAAATGTGAGTACTGTTCCAGTTATAGTCTGTGTGCTAACGATACTGCTGTGACGTTAGTTCTGTGGTCGTGCTGTTAAATCGTTCTCAGAATGTTGACAGAACACTGTAGGTCAGACATTGACCCTATGCAGCTATATTTGCTGCGGTTTTCCCAAAAGGCAAACGCTACTATTAGTTAATGTCCATCAGGCTCCTCAAGGCCAACATCAAGCAGTGGGACACATTTATGGACTGAAAGTTCCCTGGAACTTAACGCCAGCAAGAATGTTGTGGAGAGACCTTCTTCTTCTTCTTCTTCTTCTGACTGATGCCAAATGATTAGAATCCTTTCAGATGAAATTAGAAAACATGAGATAAACCCCACCAGATCACAGTGTCTTATTGTCCAAAGTATTTTGCCAACATGAAGTTTGGGGGTGGATATAAACACAGAGAGAAGTACACCGAGGTCATTAAAGGGTCCATAGAAGTGACACGGAAACTACTAAAAAACAAGGTTTCACTAATTTACATGATTGTACAGGATTTGATCTGAAAACGAGGTGTGTCTGATCTGAAAACATGGTGTGTCCAATTTTAAAAGGAGGTGTGTCTGATCTGAAAACGTGGCGTTTCTGATCTAAAACGAGGTGTGTGTTTGATATAAAAACGTGATGTGTCTGATCTGAAAACGAGTTTTGTCTATTGTGACCATTTGTTAGACGACATTATTTCGAGTGACTTATGTTTATTACAGGTTTTTAAAATCAATCTGATTGGCAGCTTAGTGTGCTGGGAATATTTATACTCTATAAATATATACTGTATAAATATAATTATATACTGTATAAATATATATAAATAAATCAAAATATATATTCCGTATAAATAAATACTGTTTAAATATATACACTGTATGAACATATATAAATAAATAAATATATATATATATATATATACTGTATAAATAACCCCGATTTCAATCAAATACCAGATTTCATTCATTAACTGGTGTCTGGAACGCAGGTCACTTTAATTATTCTACACATGTTAATTTTTTTTAACTCGTCCACTACGATGACGTATAACTGGTTAATTTTATAAGCAATAGTTAATTAGTGAAAGTCATGGGGGGGGTAGCGGTGACGAGCGATTGGCTGTTGGAAAGCGCGGTGTTACACTCCTTTGGTGAAAGAACGCGTCTGTGATGTGATGTCAGGATTTTTCCTATAATTTTCGGTTGAGGACGCATGTAACCTGAGATATGGATACTAAACGAGCTGAAGCAGTGCGGTGGCCACAGTGTGGTGGCCACCTGACACCAATTTACATGGATCTGATTTGAATAATTACATCTCTGTTTCTGTGTGTAGTAAAAGCAGATCCAATGCAGTGTGACTGTCTTCTATTTCATTAATAAAACCCAGCAGTTGGTGGTGGGGAGTAGGGTGGTGGTCTTGGGAATTAAACCTACAACCTTCCTATTAGTAGTCCAACATGTTAAACACTGAGGAATCTTTAGATTTGTATAAATTGTCTCTCTTGTCTTTAGATTTGTATAAATTGTCTCTCTTGTCTTTACATTAGTATAAATTGTCTCTCTTGTCTTTACATTAGTATAAATTGTCTCTCTTGTCTCTAGATTTGTATAAATTGTCTCTCTTGTCTTTTCCTCTGCCTGTCAGATGAACGCCGAGACGGAGCCGAGACGGATGCGGGTGCTGGTGACGGGCGGCAGCGGCCTGTTAGGGAACGCCATCGAGCATGTGGTGAAACAGGAAGGAGGAGCGAGAGAGGAAGAGGAGTGGATCTTCATCAGCTCGAAAGATGCAGACCTGACGTGAGCTCCACAACCGTGTTTTTCACAACCGTTATTAATCACACGCTTTTATTTTATTTTAAAATCACAATTTACAAATTAATTATTTTATTGTTGCAAAAACATAAAAAATCATTAATAAATCATTTCTCTTAGACTTTTTCTTTAGTCTTTATATAAATATATTAATAAATATATTTCAAATATAAAGAACACTTTAAAATGTCTTATCTTTTTTATTGTTTTTATTAGAATTTATCTATTGCTATTTTTATATTTTTATTTATTTTTATTTTTAATATTTCTGCATTATATATTTAATATGTTTAACTTTTTTGATAGATTTAATTTTAAATATTACGACAAAATATTCTTAACATAATGTTCTTATAAGTTATTAATAGTTATTATACGTTCTCGTGATGTTATGGAAAAAACGCTCTTATAACTATTCTAATGTAAGTTAACGTTAGGATTATTTTTTATATATTCAACATAAATGAATCAAGTCATTAATTTGTTTCTACTGATTAAAAATGTTATAAGAAATAAGATGACATTGAATTCTAGCAGGTTTAGTTAGTTAACAGTTTAATATGAGCGCGACAGTGAAGTCTGACATCACAAATCGAATATTTAATTCTAATTAACACTCCGACCAATCGGAATCCAGAACTCAGCAGCACTTCAACTCTACTCCTTTATTCACACTCGTTTTCCCGTCCATACGTGTTGTAGAACTTTTACGTGTTCTAGAACCTTTTTTTCCTTTCTGTTTGTTTCAGAAACGCAGCTGAGACGAGATCCGTCTTCGAAAAGCATCGTCCCACTCACGTCATTCACCTGGCCGCTGTGGTGGGCGGGCTCTTTCTGCACCTGAAACAGAACTTAGATTTCCTGGTAATACATCACACACACACACACACACACACACACACACACACACAGAGCAAACTTTTCATCATTTGTTTTAAAAATGTGTCCTTTTTTTAATTAGAGGAAAAACATGGCTATTAATGCAAACGTCGTGCAGACGTCCCACGAGATCAACGTGGTGAAAGTCGTCTCGTGTTTATCCACATGCATTTTCCCGGATAAAACCACCTACCCTATCGACGAGACAATGGTACACACACACACACACACACACACACACACACACACACACACACACACACACCGGTAATGCATTTTTTTAAGCTAGTTTATCAGTGGCCTCTGTGAAGAAAAAAAACAACAGAATAAGAATAAACTCATGAGCCTGTTGTCGCCCCCTGCAGTGAGTCAGAGGTACTGACTGTCCCAGTCCCTGTCCCTGCTTTTGATGTCCGATCTGTGAGACTAAATATGTTACAAACATACAGAAAATACATTCGAGACACTATGGAAAAGTGAGGATGTTTAATAATGATCTATAAACATTATTCTGATGACATACAGAGAGAAAGCAAAGGGGACACACACTCAATTCAATTTGTGGGGGGGGGGGGTGTGGCTGAGGTCGTCCCCGCCTCACATCACATCTGCTTTGTGTTTGAACAAGAAACATGCAAATTTTGTGATTTTAACTATATAAAATAATTAAAATAGTTGGAGTCGTACTGAAATGACCTTTAAAGCACAATAATTTCTAAATATTTATTTTACTATATTGTTCTTTGTGTCTGTAGACTTTGAGTGTATCTGAGGCTCCGCCTTTCTCACCTGTCTTCATTCTTGTGTAAATAGGACCATAAAACAGTCCCCACTAGTTGAGTTTTTACAGTTGTTGTTCACAGATCCATAACGGTCCTCCACACCAGTCCAACTCGGGTTACGCCTACGCCAAGAGGATGGTGGACGTCTTCAACAGGTTCCTCACATGTCACCATGAAATCTAATCTTTCTGGAGGTTATTGTTCATTAAAGTGTATTTGCTGGCAGCAAAAGAACAACAGCTCAATGTGTGTGTGTGTGTATCTATATGTGTGTCTATATGTGTGTCTATATGTGTGTGTGTGATATGTGTGTGTGTCTGTGTGTGTGTCTGTGTGTGTGTGTGTCTGTGTGTGTGTCTATATGTGTGTCTATGTGTGTGTCTGTGTGTGTGTGTGTGTGTGTGTGTGTGTGTGTGTGTGTGTGTGTGTGTGTGTAGAGCCTGTTTTCAGCAGCATGGACGGCGATACACGGCTGTCATTCCCACAAACATTTTTTTTTTTTTTTTTTTTTTTTGGCCCACATGACAACTTCAACATTGAGGAGGGTCACGTCATTCCTGCACTCATCCACAAGACCTACAAGGCCAAGAGTATGGAGCTCTCTGTCTGTCTCTCTCTCTCTCGCTCTGTCTATCTCTTTCCATCTCCCACTGTCTCTGTCTCTCTCTGTCCCTCTCTGTCTCTCTCTCTCTCTCTGTCCTGTTCTGTCTGTCTCTCTATCTGTCTCTTTCTCTCTCTCTTGCTCCGTCTCTGTCTCCGTCTCCCTCGCTTTGTCTTTTTCTCTGCTATATTTCTCTGTCTCTCTGTCTCTGTCCCTCTCTCTGTCTTTCTCCCTCTCTCTCTTTGTTTCTCTTTCTTTGTCTCTCTCTCTCTCTCTCTCTCTCTTTCTCTTCTCTCTCTTACACACACACACACACACACACACACACACACACACACACACACACACACACACACACTTTCATAGCTAGTGAATATTAAATTAACATCCAGGAAGAGCTGCAAACTGGGTCTAATAGCATTAGTAAGTAAGTTGTAATGAGACTGGAGTGGTGGATGAAAGCAGGGTGAAGTTCATGCTGCTCTTGATGAAGACAGTAATCAGGAGTGAGAGTCTTAACGACGGTCTGAGACTGAGACGAGTCAGGTGATGTTGTGTCTGTGTCATAAGGGGGTTCCTGTAAACGTACACCTCTTTCTCAGTAACAGCTAGTTACACTGGAGTTGTTGTGTGGTGTGTGTGTGTGTGTGTGTGTGTGTGTGTGTGTGTGTGTGTGTGTGTGTTGTAGGAGATGGTGCGGCTCTGGAGGTTTGGGGTTCTGGTCAAGGACTGCGTCAGTTTATCTTCTCTGTAGATTTGGCTCGTCTGTGTGTTTGGGTGCTGAGAGAATATAAGGAAATCCAGCCCATCATTCTCTCAGGTACCTCCAGGATTAATATATATATTGTTATATATGATATTGATATATATATATATATATATATATATATATATATATATATATATATATATATATATATATATATATATATATATATATATATAAATATAAATAAATCAAATCATGGACATGTCCAGAGGAGGGACAGTGAATATATTGGTAGGAGGATGTTAGAAATGAAGCTACCAGGCAGAAGGTAAAGAGGAAGACCAGAGAGGAGGTATAGGGATGCGATAAACGAGGACATGAAGTTAGTGTGTGTGAGTGAAGAGGATGTAGAGAATAGGGTTAGATGGAGACAGATGATTCGCTGTGACGACCCCTAAAAGCGACCAGCCGAATGGAGAAGATATGTTATAAGAAAATTGGAGGTTTGGTGATTTTATGTTTATTCGTTGATCTTTTTTTTGTAATTATACAACAATTTTACCCCTATAATTATAACGAATATTTAATATTATAATAATAATTTTAATGATAATATTATTAACATTCTAAGAGGTTTCAATAACACAGTTTATTATGGTTTAATGCTATGCTCGCTACGTTTCTATAAAGTGCTACTTACTTATCTTATATTTTATCTTTTCTTTTCTTTTATCTCGTTCTCTTATCCTTTCTTATCTTATCTGTAGATTTATGAAGTCGGAATAAACTACGTCTGTGATTATTAGGAGCTCAAAGTACCGGCGGTGTCCATTGTTTATTATATTTCTAAAAACAGAAACAAAACATCTGTAGCTGTAATTTTGCTCATGACAAACTTAAAAAATATACATTTTTTTTGCTCACACACACACACACACACATTTTTGCTTACAGTGGGTGAGGAAGATGAGATCACCATCAAAGACGCAGTCGATGCGATTGTGGAAGCGTTTGACTTTACAGGTCCGGTGATTGTATCCTTCGTGTGTGTGTGTGTGTGTGTGTGTGTGTGTGTGTCTATAGTGATTATGGTATGCGTATTTACATTGTAGACTTTCTAAATCCCATTAACTCTTAACGCTGGTGTGGTATAACAACCCAAAAGTTTATTAAAGGCGAATGGAATCACAGACGAGGATAAACACAGACTTTCTGATGGAGTTTTAGCCTAATAGATCTAAAATCAGGACAAATTAGTGTGTTTTGCATGTAGATGTGTGTGTGTGTGTGTGTGTGTGTCAGGATGCAGTAACACACAGACCTTTGCCTTAATCTGATATGTTCAGTACGACACAAGCAAATCTGATGGTCAGCTGAAAAAAAGGGCGAATAATGCTAAACTGAGACGCTACCTGCCTGATTTTACCTTTACTCCATTCCGTAAAGGTAAAACACACACACACACACACACACACACACACACACACACACACACACACACACACACACACACACACACACACACACACACACACACACACACACACACACACATACACACACCCATACACACACACACACACACACACACACCACACACACACACACACACACCCACACACACACCCATACACACACACACACAAACACTCACACATACACACACACACACACATACAAAACACACATACAAACACACACACACATACACACACTCACACACATCCCCTAATCCTAACTCTAACCCTAACTCTAACCCCTATCCCTAACCCTAACCCTATCCCCTTAACTCTAACCCTAACCCTAACCCCTAACCCTATCCCCTAATCCTAACTCTAACCCTAACTCTAACCCCTAATACTAACTCTAACCCATATCCCTAATCCTATCCTCTTAACTCTAACCCTAACCCCCTATCCCCTAACCTTAACCCTAACCCCTAACACTTACTCTAACCCTAACTCTAACCCCTATCCCCTAACCCTAACCCTAACCTCCCCTAACTAACCCTATCCCTAACCCTAACCCTAACCCTCCCCCTAACCCTAAACCTACTAACCCCTAACACTTACTCTAACCCTAACTCTAACCTAACCTAACTCCCTAACCCTATCCCCTTAACTCTAACCCTAACCTATCCCTGACACTTACTCTAACCCTAACTCTAACTCCTATCCCTAACCCTATCCCTTAACTCCCCTTAACTCTAACCCTAACACTTACTCTAACCCTAACTCCTAACCCCTATCCCTAACCCTATCCCCTTAACTCTAACCCCTATCCCTAACCCTATCCCCCCTATCCCCTAACCTACTCCTAACTCCTAACCCTAACCCTAACCCTATCCCCTAACCTTAACCCTAACCCCTAACACTTACTTACTCTAACCCTAACTCTAACCCCTATCCCTAACCCTATCCCCTTAACTCTAACCCTAACCCTATCCCTGACACTTACTCTAACCCTAACACTTACTCTAACCCTAACTCTAACCTACCCCCTATCCCTAACCCTATCCCCTTAACTCTAACCCTAACCCTTAACCCTATCCCCTAATCCTAACTCTAACCCTAACTCTAACCCCTATCCCTAACCCTATCCCCTTAACTCTAACCCTAACACTTACTCTAAACCCTAAATCTAACCCCATCCCTAACCCTATCCCCCCCCCCTTAACTCTAACCCTAAGCCTATTCCCTAACCTTAACCCTATCCCCTAACCCTATCCCCTTAACTCTAACCCTAACCCTATTCCCTAACCCTTACTCTAACCCCTAACCAAAAACTTTCTGCATTTTTACTTTCTCAAAAATCTCATCCTGTGTGATTTAGAAGCTTTTGTACTTATGGGCACCTCAATTTTGGTCCCCACCATGACCTGAGTCCCCATGAGTCTGTGTGTAGTCTGGGTTAGGTCCCCACCAGGATGATTTAAACAAGTGTACACACACACACACACACACACACACATCACTGATGTCAATTCTGGTCTCATTGTGTTTTTCCTCAGCCATAAAGGAGACGTGTGATTGGTTCGCTGCTAACTATGAGAGCGCTCGTAAATAATCCTGCCGAAGATGCAGACCAACGATCTCTCATCACTTCATCTGTTACTGTCGTTACATAAACATTCAGCCAAATCAAAGCAAAAGCATCTGCCTGTCATAAAATAAAATAATGAAATGATTTTAGGGGAAATTCTTTACAAATGTTTACTGCCAATTGTGTAAATTTTAAGAAAATCTGATGGCAATAATATAAAAATAAAAAATTACTTTTATTTTCAAGCAAAATTCTCTACATTCAGAAAGTGAAGAGCTTTAATTGGTTGGGAAAAACTTGACATTATAATGAGCTAGTGCAAGTCTAAGTCCCGCCCTCTGATTTAAACTCTCTTACACACTCTATAGATTTATGTAGCCAATCAGATGACGTAAACACTCCATAGTGTCCAGTACTGACTCGGTACTCTGACTCGGACTCAATCCCACTGGGATGAACCGGAACCCGTCAGTACTCCCGTTCACATTCCGAGTGAAATATTCTGATGAAGTGTTTAAATGAAATGTGTTTTAAATGAAATGTGTTTTTATTTCGACTACGTGTGAATTAGTGTTTTCATTTACTGTGTTTTGTTTTATTATTTCCTGTTTCCTAAATCATTCCTAAATTATTTCCTTTTTAAAGTTTTAATCATCTGTAGTATTTATTGTTATTATACATTTAAACATACAAGCTTTTGTTTCCAAATGTTTTCTCTAAAAAGCTGTTTTCATACATTCCTGCGCCAGTTCCTCCAGACAGACTGTATAACGACTGGTAGAAGACTCGCCATCAGAACCGTGTGAATGAAATTTCTGATTATTATGTTTCCTGTTGGAATTTAACCTTATGTTTCCTGCCTAAATCATTTTGTTTTCCTCCTTTTGAAATCAAATTATTTCCTTTTGAAAGTAAATACTGTTTTGTATCTGTAGTATTTATTGTCCTCGTTATTATACATTAACTTTAAACCATATAAAGTTTTTGTTTCTCTTCAAAAAAGCTGAAAAGGCGACTGGTTTCCATCCAGATCAGAACAGTTATAACCAGTTCACTCCAGGTACAGAAACTTACCCATAACACACACGGTAGAACATGTCAATCCCCATCAGAACCGTCTATGCATGTCAATCCCCATTTCTGTTTTTTTTACGCACACGCTTTTCTTTGATTTTGTACCTTTTTTGTGTTGTGTGGTGGATCTTCTTCTGGTCTTTTTTGATTTCTTTTTATTAGTGCTTTTATGAAATGGGGAAATAACTGTCCATTTGAAGTGAAACTTTGTCCAGTTTGAGTGACTTTGGGGTTCTCTCACTTTTTGTCACATGACACAAATTAAAGAAATTATATATATATATTTTTATATTGTTTGTAAATTTTATTTAGATTTTTTATTTTTATTATTAAGTAACCTATTATTTTAATGTAATTATCTGCTTGTCATCAACTTATGCACCTCCTGCAATTGCCTTGCGAACCCCAGTTTGGGAAATTCTGACCTAAACTAATGAGACACTTGTCTTATTGGCTCTAGTTATGAACACTGTGTTGCTCTTAATTGCGAGTGTGTTACTACACACTGTTGCTAAAAGACGAAACGTGAAACTTTTGTAGAATTTCTGTAGCGCTGCTTTACTATAAGACATCGAGTTCCTGCCCCTCCCCCTCCTCCGTACACTAGAATCCTGTCAATGAACGTCTGCAATAATAAGGATTCATCTGTTGTGCTACAAAAAATTTTGAAAACAAAACTTTCGCATGAGATTTCCGGTCATTTTTTCGGAGAAATTACGTTAAAATCAGGCCTGTGCGGAAGAACGTCCACTCGAAGTAACCGGAATGAAACGCTTACATGGAGGAATTTTTGTATTTCACACTCGGGTTGTCAGAAAGGTTTATCACACTCTCTTTAATTAACTGAAACTTTTAATCAGGTTGGGTTTTTTTTACCAGATGAGGTACATTAGGGATGCAGTATCAGTGTCGAACCCAAATACTGAGCTCATGTACTCGTAATCGTAAAAACACTCTGATACCAAAGACTGAGACCTCTTGTGATGTCATTGAGGTAAGTGGTGGCTCATAGTTAAGGTGTTGGACTACCAACCCGAAGATTGTGGGTTCGATTGTGGGCCCCTGAGCAAGGTCCTTAACCCCCAATTGCTCAGTTGTATACATTAGATAAATGTAAGTCGCTCTGGATAAGAACGTGTGCTAAATACTGTAAATACTTTAGTTTCTTTGAGTAAATATTTCTGTAAGTACTTGTACCTTTACAGATTTTGGATACTCGACACACCGCTGGTCTGCACATGCATTATGTCTTAAGATTCGAAATGATGTCCTTCTGAGGAAGCTTCATTCTCCCACCACACCTCATGATGATGTAAAACAGTAGGGCTGTGAGGGTGGCCATGACCACCGCGCTACAGTCACCAGTGTACATGTAGATAGATTTCTGTAGACTGGTGGGTTTGAGCATGTAGCTATCCGGTAAACTCGGACCGGAAAAAAAAAATTCCACACGGCGCGTGCAGATGAGGAGGTATGATCTGCCCACGGTAAAAAGGGGCAGAATAAAAGGATCCATGCCACAAAGTCTGCTAGCTTTTAGGCAAAATAATGTAAAATCTTCCAAAATAACAACAAACCGTTTTAATAACTTTATTAAAGATAAGTTTAAATGATAAAACTTAAAAATAGAAAAAAACTAGAGTGAATGATAGAGTTTTAAATGGTAGCCTAGTGTTTATGGTGGGCTAGTGAGTGGATGCTTGTTGGTTTAAGTCCTTGGACAACCAAATAGCCACTGGTGGGCCCCTTTAACAGGGCCCTTAACCCTTAGCTGCAACTGGCACTCATCTGCTGGTCTCCCAGGTCTTCTTCTTCTCCTTTCTGTTGTTCTTGACTTGCACAAAACAATTTTTTTTTTGCGTACCTCATTACAGGCAGGACGAATTCTGAACATCTGAACACGCCCACATTTGCCAAAAGTGTTTGTATGTCCTTGTCTTTAAGATTTAAAGTAGTTGGATTAATCGGAAGATCGTGGGTTCAATTCCCCGAACCTTTAAGCTGTCACTGCTGGGGCCCCTAAGCAAGGCCCTTAACCCTCATCTGCTCAGATAAAAAGAAGAAAGAATAAGAAAATGGAGTAAGCATTCAGATTCATTCTCAGCTGTTGGAAATTAAGAGCAGTACCTCCTGTAACCAGAAGAGGGCGGTCGCAATTAAATTTGAAAAGCACCACCACATGTTTTCAGGACCTTCCAGAGAAATCATTATTAATACAGACGATTGCAACCTGGATTTATTAATCAGCTTGAGACAAAACAGGTGGAGACCTCAATGTCCTCACAAAGTCCTTAGATGTTTAGAGTCTTTAACACTTCTAGCATTAATACAGGTTGCCAGGAATGTACCTACAACCTACCTATGAAGCATGTTAGCAACACACACACTTTCTATACACAGGTAGACCTTCAGTCCAGGTAGTGTGGAGAAATAATGTTGAATAATGGATCATGAAGTTGTCAGGTTCCATTTCAGGAGATTAGCCTGATTTCACACAGCACATTAACGTCATGGCTGATGTTATAACAGATAAGATATAAAACTCGAACTGAACCTCCGTCTGGTCCCAGCAGGTCTGTGTAGCGAGAATAAAGTGTGGCTTCACGTTTGCTTTGCTGTGGTGATCTGAGAGAGCAAAGCGAGAAATCAGCCAGACGAGTGGATGATAGACAGATCACATCGAGCGCTAAAATAGAAAAATAATTCCATTAGAAAAATCCAGTGCATCACACTGACGCCTAAGAAGACAAGAGAGAGAGAGAGAGAGAAATAAATATCGAGAGAGAGAGAAATAAATATTGAGAGAGAGAGAGAGAAAATAAATATCGAGAGAGAGAGAAAGAGAGAGAGAAATAAATAGAGAGAGAGAGAGAGAGAGAGAGAGAGAGAGAAAAGAGAAAGAAAGAGATAGAAGAAACGAGAGAGGGTCAGCGCTAGCGAGGAAAACGAGAGAGACGGAGAGAGGAAAAGAGAGAAAGAGAGAGAGACAGCGAAAGAGAGACAAAGACATAAAGTGAAAGAAAGAGACGAAATGAAAGAGGGTCAGCGTTAGCGACAGAAACAGCAAGAGTGAGAGGGACAGAGAGAGAGAGAGATAGATAGATGGCGAAAGAGGGAGAGAGAGAAAGAGAGAGGAAAGAGGTATGAGATGAGGTGTGAGGTGTGAGGTGAGGTGAGGCGAGATGAGATGAGGTGAGTGAAGTGAGGTGAGGTGAGGCGGGATGAGATGAGGTGAAGTGAGATGAGGTGATGCGAGGTGAGGTGAGATGAGGTGAGATGAGGTGAGGTGAGATGAAGTGAGATGAGGTGAGGTGAGGTGAGATGAAGTGAGTGAGGTGAGGTGAGGTGAGGTGAGGTGAGGTGAGGTGAGGTGAGATGAGCTGAGGTGAGGTGAGGTGAGGTAAGATAAGGTGAGGCTTGGTGACCTTCTCATTGATGTACATAGGTTGTAGATGACTGAGGTTCAGAGAGTGAAACATTCGAGGGCGATTCTGTGAGTTAATCCGGTGTAGAAGGTCATTTTCTGGTACTTAATTGCACCCTGATTAACTGCCAGTTAGTGAATTAACCGTTTCATCTGTTTGTCTCTCGAGCAAAAAACAAGCTTAGCAGTCGTCTCATGTGCCCATTAAAATGAAACTGAGAGAGAGAGAGAGAGAGAGAGAGAGAGGAGAGAGAGAGAGAGAGAGAGAGAGAGAGAGAGAGAGAGAGAAACAGAGATAGAGACCGAGAAGGAGGTGGAGTTAGCGACAGAGTGACTAAGAGAGACAGAGAGAAAAGAACAAAGAGAGGGATGAGGCAGGAGACAGAGAAACAGAAAAAGAGAGAAAGACTTCTACTATGTTCTCTAAAAGAGACAGACAGACAGAGACAGACCGACAAAGACAGACAGAGCGAGACACAGAAATAAAGACAGAGAGACAGAGATAGAGACAAATAGAGACAGAGAGATAGAGCGAGAGATAGAGACAGAGAAACAGAAAAAGAGAGAAAGACTTCTACTATGTTCTCTAAAAGAGACAGACAGACAGAGACAGACCGACAAAGACAGACAGAGCGAGACACAGAAATAAAGACAGAGAGACAGAGATAGAGACAAATAGAGACAGAGAGATAGAGCGAGAGATAGAGACAGAGAGACTAAGAGATAGAGAGAGAGAGGGAGGAGAGAGAGAAGGAGACAGAGCAAGGAGACAGAGATGATAGAGACAGAGAGATAGAGAAAGAGGTGGAGGTGGTGACAGAGTGACAGAGAGACAGACAGAAAAAAAAAGAAAGAGACACAGATAGAGACAGAGAGACAGAAAAGGGAGAATGACAGAGGGACAGAAATTTCTATTATGTTCTCTGAAAGAGAAAGGGAGAGAGAGACAGGAAAGAGAGCGAGAGAGACAGAACGAGAGACAGAGAAAGAGGTGGAGTTAGTGACAGAGTGACTGAGGGAGAGTGACTGAGAGAGACAGACAGAGAAAAAAAACACAGACAGAGAGACAGAAAAAGAGAGAAAGACAGAGAAAGAAACTTCTATTATGTTCTCTGAAAGAACCAGAGAGAGAGACAGAAAAAGAGAGAGATAGAGATAAAGAGACTGAGTAATTTGAATGATTTAAAATGTTCCAAATACGTTTGTTTAACGTTGCTAAAATGTAATATTATGGTTATTTTGTGGTGCTTTTATAGCTTGTTTTTCTAAACATTGTGATAAACTATAAATAACGTTATAGGAACGCTGTTCTAAGAACGATTCTCTCAACAACACAAGGACATATATTAACCTTTAGTAACATTATGAGAACATTTTATTACCAATGTTCTGTTCTAACATTTAGATAACTTTTAAAGAACGTTGTGCGGATGTTTCCTGTTAGAGTAATATCATACCATCGTATTGGAAAAAACATTCAAAGTAATATTTAAAGAGAGAGAGAGAGAGAGAGAGAGAGAGAGAGAGCGGAGAGAGAGAGAGAGAGAGAGAGAGAGAGAGAGAGAGAGAGAGGAAGCAGCGATGGTAAGATTCTGCCGTTTATTACACATGATGACGTTCTAAAATGGATTCGGGCGGTTCTTGCATAGATATATTACAATACCGATTTTTAAAAAAAGAATTACGAAACAAACCGGTAACAAAAATAAACTTCTTGTTTGTCTTCTTGTCCCCCCAGAATAAAGATCTTAACATGGTTTCAGTAACATCATTATTAAACAAACCGTCTCGGGGACATGGGTTTATACAGCACAAACATTCAGATGAGACGAGCGAGGGACGGACGGGGGTGGGGGGTGGTTTGGGGACGAGAAACACGGCCTGGTAAAAAACACAGCTCCATTTCTTCAAAAAACTTCTTCAAAAAGCCGTTTGATCGATTTTGCTTTAGATTTTATTATTTTTTTATTCAGATATTTGAGAAAAAAGGGTTTATCGGCTAAGGAATGTAAATGATAAATTTATTCAGAGTTAAAAATAAATAGAATTTTAATTAAGTAAATGGAATATCGTTTAAATCGTTTTTACCTCATTGATTTAGAGCTGAAAGGTTAATTTATTTATTCACTAAATCACAAATTTACTGATTGTTTAATTTACTGATTTATTAATTAAACGATTCGAAATTTGCACTGAATATTTGATTGATTCACTAGTTTATCGATCTATTGATTCATGGATTTACTGACTCATTAAATACTCGATTCAAAAATGTACTGATTATTTGATTCATTGATTTACTAGAATATCGATCTACTAATTCATTGATTCATTAATTAACTGATTTTTTGAATCACTGATTCAGCAGTTTATCATTAACCAAATCATTAACTAACCGATTAAAAAATGTACTGATTATTTGATTCATTGATTTACTAGTTTATCGATCTACTAATTTATTAATTAATCAATTAACCAATTTAAAAATGCACTGAATATTTGATTTACTGATTCACTATTTTATTCATGTATTGATTCATTAAGTCATTAATTAACTGATTTAAAAATGTACTGATCATTTGACTCACTTATTTACTAGTTTATCGATCTACTGATTCATTCATTCACTGATTCATTAATTCACTGATTCATTAATTCACTGATTCATTTGCTTCCATAAGAGCAAAGGTTAGTTGTAAAGTCATCTGGAGGAATTTATTCTGTGTGATGCTGTTAGAGGAAAGGCAGAAATGCGACTGTTTGGTGAGGAGACGCCTGTTTGCGATCGCTGTGGTGGTAGACATTAAGAAAGATGAAGCAGATGCTGGCTGTGTTTCTATGACAGAAAGCGGTTCAAGTGCAGGCTTTAATGAGTGTTTTTACAGGTTCCTCTCGCACAGGAAATGGATTTGTCTGATGAAGCCAATGTGTTTTTATTTATAGATGCTAAAGTGTTGCGAAACCTCTACGTGTGAAGAAAAGCGCTAAGTTTCTGTACAGGAGGATAAAGACACATTTCTGAGATTCACATATTTACTTGATGAATATTCAGATTGGGAATATAAAAGTGTTTTCACGTGTGTGTGTGTGTGTGTGTGTGTGTGTGGTGTTGGTGGTTCTTTGACCTTGCGCCTTTGTTATTCAGTCAGGGTGAAATCGAGTGTGACCGCGCCGGCCTGATGCCAGGAAGAGCCTGACGCCGGAGCGCGGGGAAGTCAGATGGCTCTGGTTTTAGTCCATTAGAAAGGGCAGAGTACATGCGAGCGACAGATGATGGAACAGCAGGGACGCAGGCTTAACTATCGCGTGCCGCTCCGCTGCTCTATCTATTCCTTTTTATTTCCTTCAGAAAGCTAGCGAGACGCTGATATATTGTCACTGTGATGTTTTACTTAAAAAAAATCTTTTGTACAATGTGTGTCTTCATCGTTGTCTTGGTTTCATGCTAGTTCTGGCAAGAAGGAACAAAAAAATATAAATAAACGACAGGATGTGTGCAAGAACGTTAGCAAGAACAAGTCCCACGATGTTGTCAGCAGACTAAATATTGAAGTCTTTAGTCGCAACGGGGACCGTTTGATCCTCGACTGTCCCTGTGCAAACGTTTCTGAACTGTGAGTCGTATCTAAAAGAAAAAAAATCACAGAAAGTGTCTTTGTATTTATTAGGGAAAAGATCCTGTTTGTGAACATTCCTCCGTTAGCTACGTCGCTGGGCTTCACTGCGATTTCCTGTCCAAGATCTCTCGTTAAAACAGCGTTCGGATTCCGTCTGTGACTCGCGTAAAAGTTGCGTCCGTGTAACAATAGTTTTGTCCGGTTTCCTCTCGGAGACGTCGTGCTGTGAGTTAAACGTGCCTTTTCATGTGGAGCGCCAGGTGATCCGAGCGGGAGAAACACCTGCAGGATAAAAGGAGCCAACATTAGCGATTAGCTAAAGACAATAAAAACTCAAATAAAAGGAATTACGTAATGTTTTTGTGTCTATCACTGATTCACCAGTTTAATCATGTACTGATTCATGGATTCACCAAATCATTAATTAATGGATTCAAAAATGTACTGATTATTTGATTCATTGATTCACTTGTTTATCAATCTATTGATTCGTGGATTCACTGGTTCATTAATGAATTGATTCAAAAATGTACTGATTATTTGATTCATTGATTCACTTGTTTATCGATCTATTGATTCGTGGATTCACTGGTTCATTAATTAATTGATTCAAAAATGTACTGATTATTTGAAGGTAACCAGGAAGGTACCAAACTGAGCAGAATAATCGGTGTCACCTGCTGCAATGTCTCGGCTTTAACGTTATACGTCCTAAAGGGATCACTTAGCATCGATTAGGTATGTGTGTGAATTAGCATGAACGCAGCTAACTAAAGAAAAGAATTCTACTGGAACCTAAACGGCGTTTAGCCTCTTCGGTGAGTTCCTCAGCATCGCTGTTGGCATTGTTGCATTATTTGCGTAATAATAAAAATTTGTGTTAAACACTTCAGAAGTCTGCGTCAGTTTTATTTCTATATATAAACTTATACAGAAACTTAAGATAATTTGATGTATTTATTTCCCTCTGCGATCGACAGATGCTGCTGCTGCCAGGAGACATCGTAGCATCTGGTCCTGGATGTCCAACAGGTCCTGGGTTGTGTGTAAGATGCAGTTTAGACAGAAAGACACTGTGGATACTTTCCTTTATCTCTTTCTCTCTCTTACACACACACACACACACACACACACACACAAACTTATTATAATGCTAATCTGAGCCTCTCCTGACACAAGTGGATTCCCGAAGGTGTCCAGAAAAGACACAGGAGTGTGAAATGCGTGAAGGACTTATTTACATCCCAGAGGTTGCATTTGCGATCTGCCCTCGGGGGTCGATACACACAAGCTGTCTATCTCTCTTATTTACTCGAGTGTGTTGGTGTTGAGTGTAACGATAGTGTTTACAGTTTATATCAGCGACCTCAGCACAGCGACACACCTGTCAATCATCCCACATTTAGGTGCTGATTGGTTTCATCTGTCTTTTGTGTATTTTAAGCTTTAACACTTTTCCCAGCATTCTTTCATAAAATCCGGAACAGTTCTCACGAATGTCTCTTTTTTGACTTTTAAATCTGTCTGTCTCTCTTTTGACTATTCAATCTATCTGTTTCTCTTTTGACTTTTAAATCTCTTTCTTTTGACTTTGCAATCTGTCTGTCCCCCATTTGACTTGATCTATCTATCTATCTATCTATCTATCTATCTATCTATCTATCTATCTATCTATCTATCTATCTATCTATCTATCTATCTATCTATCTATCTATCTATCTATCTATCTATCTATCCCCCCTTCTGTGTCTTTTTTGTCCTACCCTGTCTATCTCTTTTTTCCTATCTGTCTTTCAGTATCTGTCTCACCCCTCCTTTTTCTCCATTGTCTCTTGTTACCCCCTCTTTTTGTTCTCTCTCTTCTTTCTTTAATATCCTCTCTGTTTGATTCCTTGCAGTAGATGTTATTTGATTTTCTTTTACTTGTCTGGTCGTCCGGTGGATTATGAAGTCTTACCTGTCGCAGTGTGCGCACTTGAATGGTTTGGCGCCTGTGTGTTTGCGGTAGTGTCTGGTCAGTTCGTCGCTACGTGCAAAACGCCACTCGCAGCCTTCCCATGAGCATTTGTAGGGCTTCTCACCTAGACACACACACACACACACACACACACACACACAGACACAGAAATCTTTATTACACACAGATCTCCAAGGATCAACCAGAGTTTATTAAAATACAGGATGGAGGAAGGGAATGTTACTCTGTGTGTGTGTGTGTGTGTGTGTGTGTGTGTTTATCTGTCTAGTAAACCAGCGGATAGGGAATCTTATTTGGACGCCGTCATTAGCGTGGTAATGATGCTTAATGGCGAGAAACTTCATATTTACTGTCAGCCGGCTGCTGCTGTCTGAGCCATGAGATGCAGCTACAAATCTTCCCAACGAGCCTTTAAACTATGTCTGCGTGCACAAATAACAGCGCTATCGTGTGTGTGTGAGTGTGTGTGAATCATCTCCTCCGGGATGAGGAGCAATACAGTAAACCAGAAAGAGAAGAAAGTGTCCCGGCATTCGTCCTAGAGAGCCAAACCGCCCTGGTGTATGTGTGTGTGTATGTGTGTGTATCGCCGAGTTGTTTATCTTTTACTCCAGTGTGTTCATGGAATAACGAGATTAAGAGAAATGAGGAGGAATAAAAAAAACGAGGGACTAATAAAACGAGCCGAGAGTTATGGAGATTCATGCATTGGTTCCACTTGACACGGCGGCTCTATAAAGCATATACAACTCTGAAAAGCGAATTAGTGCAGGAAATTTATGCTTCTACAGCTGTAATCACGATACACTCGAACGTTGTAGCGGCGATCACAGCGTGTTTTTCCATGTGTGCAGACAGGTGACATGATGCAGACACTCTGAAGAGTGTGTGTCAGACGGCGGGACGGCAGGATGTCCCCGTACGAAACTTTTCATTAAAGCTTGTAGTGAAGTAGCTCGGAGACAGGGGATCCATTCGTTCTCGATTTCCTGGGTGTTTCCACGGAAATGTCAAGCTGTTTGTGGCATCACACACACCTGGTGCAGGTTCAGACTCGTGCCCGCAACTTGGAGAAATTATAAATCATGGCGGCACTGAGGCTGGAGACGGTCACCTAGCAACCAGGCGCGAGCACAATCTGGAACTAGCCAATTACGTCCTGTGCTGCCGAGGGAGGATGCAGTCGCCTGGCAACTGGAGCCCTACACACTGTCTGTGTGTGTGTGTGTGGTGTGTGTGTGTGTGTGTGTGTGCGTGTGTGTGTGTGTGTTAGTGGTATAAGGTGACACCGATGCCGGGAATGAGCGGCTGTTCGGCCAAGATGCGCAGGTTGCCTAGAAACCACTCCTACTCCAAACTCACACACACACACACTTCTTTTCTCTTCTTATTGTATATGTGTGTTTCTCCGATGTCTCTCTTCCTGTCTGTAGTGTAATGAAGAGTATAACAGCGCACAGCGATGATGGAATTTTACACCGTCTCTCTCTCTCTCTCTCTCTCTCTGATCTGTCTCTTACTTCATGTCTGTCCAACATCCTGTTTCTCTCTCTCTCTCTCTTTCTATTCTGATTCCTGTCCTTCTTTCCATCTTCTATTCCTCCTGCTCTACTTCTTTGTCTTCTGTGTCTTTTTATTTGTCTTTCTTTGTCACTATTTCTGTCTTTCTCTCTTTACCTTTCTCTGTATCTTATTTTGTCTGTCTGTCTGACTGTCTGTCTCTCTTTCTCTCTTTTTGTTTGTCACTCTGTCTGTCTGCCTGGCTTTTATTCTGTTGCTCTGTTACTGTGTCTATCTTTCTCTCTCTCTCTCTCTCTGCCTGTCTCTCTCTCATACATACCTCCTTTTAGTGTAAGTTCATGTCTTTGCCTTTTTCTCTCAGTGTGTTTGTCAGTCTTTTTTCTCACTCTCTTTTACAAAGTTGTTAATGAGGAAAACATCTGGAGGGAAACGTCAGCTTGTTACAGTAAATGAACAGTGGCCTTCTCTATGTCCAACATATGATTGAAGTGTGAGGGGGAGACATATAATAATTGCTCTCTCTCTCTCTCTCTCTCTCTCTCTCTCTCTCTTTCTCTCTTTTGTTCTCAGATTATTTTCTGGATGGAACTTAAAGATCAGAATCTTGAATTTGTGAATTTGTCTGGGTGCTGTGTAGCAATAATGTGATATTTCCTTAAATAATCCATATTATTGTGTGCGTGTGTGTGTTGCACCTACCTGTGTGTGTCCCTCTGGTGTGCTTTCAAGGTGAGAACTCTTGGTGTACACCTTCCTGCAGCCATCAAACTGGCAGCGGTGTACTCTTTTCTTGTTGTCGGCCAAGTCTCTGGTTCCCTCCCGCTGTGCCGCTCGCCTGCTCACCGTCGCTTGGTCCGGGCGAGAGCGGCCGCGCCACGGCCAGTTTCAGCAGCATCAGAGTCCCGTTGGCCGTAGTACATAAAGTGTGGGTGCTTTTGAGGGAATGGCGCTTAAGTTCTGGGGACGAGGGTGGAGTCAGGGAGGTGAGAGCGTTCAGTTGAGCCACGTCGACCCCCCCTGTTTGAGGTCGGAATGATCCGGGGTGGATGGTGAGGTCAGCGGTTCCCCGTCGAGGTGCAACGGGGATGACGTGATGCTGAAGAGTGACTGGTTGAGTGACTCGTCCTCTACATGTTCCTCCGTGAAGTCTGGAGAGAGCAGGCAGTCCAGTTCGTCTTCGAAGAGCTCTGATAGTCGCTTGGGTTCCGTTTGAAGGTAACGCTCCAGCTCTAGACATGTCTGAGGAAACAGAATTTAATATATTAGAGTCAAACACCATTTATTCAAAACAGTTACAAAGCTCAGACACTGAAGACTTTTTCCAAACAAGATTTATTGTCAAAGTCGCTGAACAAAGAGTTTAAGGTTAAGTGCCTTGTTCAGGGGCCCAGCAGTGGGAGCTTGGTGGTGCTGGGGACAATGTGCAAACAATGCCATAGTAACAAGTAACATCAGTAATAATATCCATGAGCAATGGAGCTGGACCTACTTGATTATAATAGCAGCAGTAACATTAACAAATGTGCAAAAGAGAAAGAAGCAATTAGACCAAATAATCTATGAGATAAATGAGACTAATCTATGTCCTCTGGCTTCATGTTTCAAAGTCTAATAACCAAGGGAAAGAAAGTTTCCTGAAAGTCCTGCACTTCGCACTCCTGTACCTCCGTCCTCAGAGTAGGAGAGCGTGAACAGCCCATGTTAGGGGTTGTCCTTAAGGACGGAGGCACTCCATGGCCACTCCTGTGGATGCTGCAATAGTAAATAGTCTGCAGAGTCCACAGGAGAGCTGCCTCCATCTTTAAGGATTGGCTGTTTACACCCCCCTTTCTCTCAGGACGGAGGGACAGGAGTGTGAGGTGCAGATCTTCTCAGCACTTTCTGCAGATGTTTGCGGTCCCTCACAGTAGTGCTGCCGTACCACCCAGTCATGCAGTTGGTCAAGGCGGTCTCAACACACCTGTAGAAGTTGTTAAGGATCAAACTAATGATCCCTCAAAACAAATCTCAGTTTGGACGTTCGACTAGTCCTTAATTCTTGTAACTAACCACTTGGCTTAGACTTATTAGATTAATGAACAGATTAATAATGTAATGCTTACAGATTCTTTACTTTTCCTTCCTGTCCACAAATTTGCGCAAAAATGCCTAGCTCATGGGTTAACGCACACTACAGTCCTTCACGCTCGCCGACATAAAATAATACAGCAGAAAAAGATGAAGAATCAGTCTTTCCACTCTAAACTCAGTCCCTGTAGTGCTGCATGATGGCAATGACAAATGGATATGTGCGTCCACTTCCCTGACCCACTGATAAAGTCTCTCTCTCTCTCTCTCACTCTCTCTCACACTCTCTCTGTCTGGCATGTTATTTGCCTCAGCAGGTCTTCAGAGATAGATGGTTAGACCGTGATTGATTACACAGCGGCGACTGGAGCTCTCTAGAGCTGAAAAAAACCACAACTGACCTGAATTACCTGCTGAGGGAGGGAGAAGGAGAAAAAAGAGAGAGACGTTGAGCACTAGGAGTTCGATAAGTGTAGAGAGACACAGATGGAAACAGAGAATGGGAAAATTTGAAAGAAAGAGGAACTAAACTCTTCAAGTCCTTCTCCCTGTTCTGGTCCAGACTTTGATTTGCTACCTGATTGTGGATACCAATTTCTGTGTATTATGAAACAAGTCAGCTTTAGTCCTGGCTTTTACTCGACAAGTGACCTCACGTGCATATGCAGTGTTTTACCTACAGAACATCATAGAGCAACACTGATATCCATTTAGTTGCACATCAGAACCCCCAAAAATTGTGGTAACAATCAATTGTCAAAAAAATATTTGCGATTATGATGATTTATTGCCTGTTTTGGGCCTTTGGCGATTAATTGTTTGCAATAACACACACACTTCAACAGTTTAATAAATTTAATAAAGTGATTTATTAAGTAACTAATAAATAATATAATCACTCTATCGTTTAGAAATAACTAAATCTTTGCTGTACAAATGCTGATATGATCATTTATATTTACATTTCCAGCATTTGGCAAATGTTCTTATCCAGAGCGACCTACATTCATCTCTTTTATACAACTGAGCAATTGGGGGTTAAGGGCCTTGCTCAGGGGCCCAGCGGTGCCATCTTGGGGGTACTAGGAATCGAACCCAGATCCTTCAATCCGGTCCAACACTTTAACCCACTGCACTACCACTTCCTTACTCAAGTGATGCAAAACTCATCAGTGTCATTTGAATTTACCACATTTACCGTATTTGTTTAGCGGTTTGTGTGCAGTATTTGTTCCACTTACTCACTCTGGTTAAAAGTAGGGTGCTGCAAGTAATACAGCTCCCCCCTGTGGCTAATAAAAGTGTGCAATAATCATGGTTGGATACAATGATCGTGGTTACGTGAAATAATTGCGATCATGCGATTAATTATGACAGCCTTATTTTTAAGTGTAAAATTGAAAATAACGCACAACTGTTTATATGGAAATTGTTGAGTGGGTTAAATCTTTGAAAAATGTTGCCATTGTCATTAAATTGTGTTTTCACTTGTTTGCCTGCTTTTGTTTCCCCTAGCTATACTTCTATCACTGATTTGATATATTACCCTTCCCTTGTAGCTGCACCGCTGTTGCTAATGGAGTAAAATATAATGTGCGTTCGCGATCCGGTTGGCGATAAAATAACTTTTTAATGTCAGCACGGGATTCTGACCAGCGCATAAACATGACGCATTTAAAACTATTAAACTTGATGCTGAGAAAATAACCTGATTTTAAAATATCATTAACAACATCAGCCTTAAAGCAAGGGAATGTAGAGCGACACTCATCTTCTTTCTCTCTCTTTGTTTAAATTTGCTTTAGAAACCCGTCCATTCCATCAATTTTCTGTATCATTTGTTTAATACAGAGTCACAGGAAGCCTGACCCCCCGGTATCAGGGGACTCGCTAACTAGGCAGGGGACAACATGGAAAAGGTGAACCACCTGGATGAGTGAGACAACCCATCAAAAGGTAGAATAAGCCAGTTTCTTTTTAACTTTAATTCTCTCTGTTTGTTTCATAATCCTATATATCTATCCGTTTACAATAATATAGTTAGTATTATAAAAAAAATAATTCAACAAACAGAGAGGAAAAGGGACATTCCATCTTGCTTTTGCTTTGCGCCATCCCAGATACCAACCCATAATTGGCCACCCCGTCATTAGCCACTTGTACTTGCAAACAAATGAAAAGCCCCCATGGAATATGTAAGCAGGTCCGGTTCTTGCCAACCAAAGTAGGGCAGACAGATATCCCAAGTGGGCAATTTTTAGGGGTGGGATTAACGAGATTAGCGAGATTACTTTGTAAAATTCAACTAATTTAATGATGGAATAGCAAAAATATTGTTGTACCAATATTCTTGTATAGACCGAATCAAATTGGTTTTGCGTTGTGATTGGTCCGGGCTTTCTACACCCCTTCCTCAAACTTCTTAACACAGAGCCCACCTCAGACTGCTTTTATCAAATCACAAATTGTAGGAAAAAAATGTATTTATATCTATGTCTACCATATTTTGATTTCCAATTCTGCCCATGTCTAGAGCCGGCCTTGGCTTTGAGTATCAAGCTGGTGGTCAGCTGTATCAGGTAGCATTGATTGCTAAAATATGGTACAAAATAGATTTTAAGACAAAGGCTGGATGATGTTGCTGGATCAAAGGCCCACTGGCTGCTCTTTTCTGTTCTTATCTGGATTTTCCATCACTTTGAATTTGTCTCCAAAATGTGGCTGTCCAGCCACTCAACCACCTTCCTTCCCATCAATGTTCCCCCTAAATATAATGAATGGGTTTATCTGGGCTGTCTACTGTAGACTAAATGCATGTCAGGTTGGGTCTGCTGTAGTATAAAAAGTGTAATTTTTCATTATAGTTTAGTTCTCCCTGTACAAGATTGAAAAGATCCCTCAAAAATGATGCACCGATGATGGATAAATTATTGGACGGCGGAATGGATGGCACTTCTTCACAGAATGGCTCCTCTGAGTTGGTTTATTAATTGATTGCTTGAAATATGTTTGATCAGCAACTGGAGGTGGGCATGCCGTCTGGAAACTGATGGACAGAAGTGGCTCATTTGCCCAGTCCTGCAATAGCTCATTGATTTGTAATGTTAAACTTAGGCCTCACACACAAACACACATATGGACAAATAAACCCCCTGCCAGCATGTTAAGAAGGAGGCTTATTGCCAGCTGGCTGACAGATGATCAATAAGAGACAAAAATCAATAAATTGGGGGGATGGGAAAGGATAATGTGTTTGTGATGTCATCACCAGTACTAGACCGGTTACTAGACACAGTCAAAAAACATAATTACTTATAGTTTCAATTAATGTCCACAAAAACACTTTTGGACCCTGGTTTCTGGATACCTGACCATCACTTCCAAATCAGTGTCATGTGATTAAATCTCGAACTGTCACCACAAAGACTGCAGCACACAATTGTCTAGATCAAAAGGTTTATATCTAATGTTGCATTTTGATTGATTCTAAAAGGTCTTGGTGGGCTGTAGGAAATGTGCCAGAATCTGTCACTGCTCCCGAGCACAAATCAAGCTCTAAGAAGACACGCTGTGTCAAACCTTCCACTGAAAACACTGCTACCATGGACTAAAGGCTGATAATAGACTTTGGATGAGAGTGAAGTTTTGGACCTTGTGGAAGTGTTAAAAAGTGTTTGTCACACACGTGAAAGGTTTTGAAGATGAGAGCAGGTAAGGGGTCAGATATAAAACAAGCAAAAACCATGTTCCTGTTACTGTGTTTACATAAGATGATGCATTCACAGCTCGCCCGCTAGGACCTAGTCGGTCAGGGTCGTCAGAACAGAGTGAACTGTAGTTTGGTATACAGCTTGGTATTTTCACGGAGGCTTTGCCGTTATGTGTGTGGGGGGTTAGCTGAACACAGTCTAATGCCTGCTGACACTTCTAAGCAGCTGCAAAAAGCAAACCCGGCACTCGTGAAATGCATCTTGGACAGGCTGCTGGTATAAGCAGGCTGCTGGTATAAAGGGACCACTGAATAAAACAACAACCCCGGCATAATGTCCGGAAATTTCTTATCCCTGTGCCGATGTTGGATTGTAATAAATTAAGGGAGGGCATGCTTATTTCCAGCTGTGGCTACCTCTGCACACACCCTCTCCTCAGCTTGTTTGTATAGGATTGTAGTCTGTTTCAAAGAGTGAATTTAATAACCCAGCGCTAGCGATGTAGCACCTGTGACACAACACCAATTAGGGAATCACATGTACACACACACACACACACACACACACAGGCCACAGTGCATTTTTATAAGCACATTAACCTCTCTGAACGTTTTTTCCCTTACTGCTCTTGTATTTTAATGTGCTAAGCTTTGTTTAGTGCCAAGGGGGGATGGCTGGGTAATTAGCAATAAAAACTAGCCCTCTGATAGCTTTGGATCAATCAGCGCAGGACCGTTTGATGGGTGCTTTTAATGTGTATGTGTCAGGAGGGGTGTGAAAAGGATCATTATTTTATTTCTGGACACAAGCTCAGGAAAATCCATGAGCTGCAGAACCAAGCGAAGTGCAACGTCCTTGAAGTGAATCATCTGGCGAAGTTGGATAGGAGGAAGAAGAAAAAGGAGGAATGGGCAGTAACTTACTGCAATGCTGCCATATGCATGAGAAATCTGGCTTGAAGGTAGTGGAGTCGTTGGTGCGACACACTGATGAGGGTGTGTTGGGAAGGTGTGCCCAAACATATGTTGGATGAAGATCAGGTCATTAATAAATATTAAGAATGGATTTTAGTTTGCTTTAATGCTAATCACAGGTCTACCTGTGCTACCTTTTGTTTGCATCACAATGCCCAGGACAACTTAGAGATGGGGTCACCAGACTCAGTCCTGGAGGGCCGGTATCCTGCAGACTTTAGCTCCAACACAGCTGCTCTAAGTTTGAAGTATACCTAGCAAGACCTTGATTAGCTAGTTCAGATGGGTTTCATTGGGGTTGGATCTCCCCTCCAGGACCGAGTTTGCTACTTCTGATTTAGATCACTTGAGTGTAGTAGAAGTTGTTGCATGAGGAAAAGTAGTCATCTTTTTATGGCTGTTAAATGGAGCACTGGCTGAAAGAAAGCTTTTTGGTCATGTTTCGATGATTAACATGTAGAAAACCGAGAAGGATTTTGAGCTACGCTTGTTTGAACTCCGCTGCTGCACCAGATTCTTGTTCTTACAGCAGGACTGTTTGGCTTCATTTCCCTCAGCGTGAGACAGAAAGGGTGAGAGAGAAGCAAGGGTGTGAGAAAGGAAACAGGAGAAACGGATTTTCACACAGTTTTTAGCACACACTTCTGGATCTCGATATAACTGACATAGATGGGGTCTTAAAAACATTCTCCTGACAGCAGGAATCTGACCCTTTGACCTGACTACCTAAGACTTGATATGGCAATCAATAAGAACTTAATTCAGCTTGGTTCAGAGACACACGTTTGGAATGTAAAAATTTCTATAAGTGTTCCGGGTTTTAAGCGGAAAAGGCGCTGAGAGTCGAGATGTTCAGGACAAGGACGAGATTTTGGGTCAGGCAGAACAAAGTGTGGGAACACATGAAAATCGAGCTGGTTTTGCATATGACTCACACACTAAGCAGAAGTACTGAGCTAAGGCATTACACTCGGATGCCAGTGCAAGTTCCTGAAGCATGTATCATCGAGTCACTAGTGTCACTTAAAATGTTTCAAAAGTTTTAAATTTGACCAATGTTTCCACCTGTCCTCTTCTGATGAGTGGACTGATTGTGGGTATCAGAAAAAAGCATCTACAAAAGCATTTCTAACTGATACGATTTTAAAGCTCATGGCCAGAAAGACTTGTGTGTCTGTCTGTAAGTTATTGAAGATGGGGTCTTGACAAACAGCCACTTTTGTTTGCGAGTGATTGCTAGCTAGCGTGTTCACCAAAGACCCTGGTATGAAGACAGATCCTGGGGTTTTAAAGTCAAAGAGCAGCAAAGCTGATTTCATTTGTGGGAGGATTTGGTTTCGGTTTGAAAGAAGCGAACGTTGGTGGCTTGCGTGCTTTGTGTAATGCATTTCCTTTTTTTTTTTCGCTTAGCTGCCAGTGGTTTTATTAAACATTTGAGGGAGAGAGTCTTGGTTCTGTGTATGCGATGGCATAGGGTAAAACTAGAAAGTAAGAAATATAAAACTGTATTATGCTACTAGATGATCATGTAAATATTTATACATTCGAATGGCTTAGTGTTTAGCACTGCAAAAGGGGTCAGGGTTCAATTCCCGGGCAGTGGCCTTTCTGTGTGGAGTTCTTCCAGCGCCAGCGTCCTCCCGCAGTCCAAAAGCATGTATGTTAGGTTCTTAATTCTAAAATGTGGATTCTAAATTGCCCATAGGAGTGAGTGTGAGTGTGTGTGTGGCCCTGTGATGGACTTGCAACCTGTCCAGGGTGTCCCCCTCCTGCCTTTTGCCCTTTCAGAGACGGCTGGGGTAGACTCCAGCAGATCTTGTGACCTTGAAATAAGGCGGGTGTAGAAGATGAATGAATGAATTAAATCTCCGGAATTAGAGATTGTGGAGAGATTCTAACCTTAGATTTGATGAGGAGTTTGATTTGATGCTCCACTCCAGTAATTTTAAGGACTACAAAATTTGACTACAAAACTTTGCTCTCTTTCACAAACACATGTACTCATTGACTACAGCTGCTATGTTAAAGGCCTGAAGAAGAGCCTAGAAGGTTGGTTTGATAACGGTGGAGAAATATGGCAAATCAACAAAATAGCCCAGCCAGGCCACCTCGCTAAAAGCCGCCATTTTGAAAAGTGCAGAATGCAGTGATTTTTTACTTACACGTGTCATTCTTTAAAAAATGATTCAGACATTTTTAATGCTGAAGCTTTTTTGGGTTCACAACGGGATAGCAGACGCGCACACACAGCCCGAGGGTGTAGAGATAAAAAAAATAACTCTCTCTAGTCTAGACACTAATTATAGTCTCGTGTTAATTAAGGATATTCCAGCGCTCCTCGCTCTGTCTCTGTGATAACTCTATCTCACGAGCGTAACCGGATCGAGCGATTCGTTCCTTTGTCGTTTTCAATTATGGCTGCTTGCCAGATGTAATCAAATCGGATTTTTATCAACCTCTCCGACACCATTTGGACTCCATTACACATAGAGTTATCTCCAGATCTGTCATGACAAATGATGTGCTCGTTAACAGCGTTAATATCCGCCGGTGGGTTTGTGGAAGCGCTGTGCGTTGAGCGGTGTTCATATTCTCTGGTTTTATGTTAAGTGGTCTAAAAGTCTTTAAAGGAAAAAAAAAGGGAGAAAAACGCAGGCTCTGCACTTTTTCCCTTGTTTTTTCCTTTCTTTGCTGATCAGCGCTTAGCTTCAGGCCTGCTACATCGACTAGACTGGTGTATTGCAGGAGCAGAAGTCCAACTGTTATTTCTTGTCTTATCTGATACATGTCTGATTCCCTTCTCTAAGCACCGAGCATCCATATGCAAACCGACATTTTTACTCCCATCCTCGACAACGTTGGGTTGGTGAATTTTACAGACAACAATATTCAAATGTTTATCTGAAGAGGAAGAAAAACCAGGAGGTGTATGTTCCTGATCCGGTTCCTTCAGTGATCTTTCCGAATACATGAAGTGCTGCACAAGCTCAAAGCTAATCAGTAGCGACGCAGGGGAAGTCATTACCGTATCGGTTACAAGCTCTATTCAATAGTGAAACGCCTGAGCAGAAGTCGATGTCGGATCGAAGCGGCTAAATGAGGACGAGAAGAAAACGGGTGCAGTCAGGAACACAACCCAATCATCCAGAAGAAGCTAGAAAAAAAAGTTTTTTAATGATAATCAGGAGTTAAATAAAAAAAAAAACCCCCAGAACAAACACATTTTTTTCCCAAACAATAATATCCTGTTAGCAGTGTTTGATAAATACAGATCTGCTCCTGGGCATAAACACTCTCAGGTGCTCACGTGTCTCCTTAGCGCGGTACTGCAGCCGCTGCAAGATTTCAGTGATCTAAAAATAACAGGACGTTCTGAAATGGATCCAGGGAGAACAAAAGATGCTTTAACTTCCCTTCAGAGCCAAAAATAGACTCGACACCTCACCAATCCGACCTGAAATGGTCTCTGCCGCGTCTCAGGAGTGCAGTTTATCATCTATCTGTGTTTAGAAGTCTTTGCATAAAACGCTAGCTTCTGGCCCTTTATCATACTGTTAGCATTAATAATAATGCTGACTGATCCCGAGGGCCTGTGAGGGCGGAGCTTATTAATTATTCGGTTTCTAGGCCAGTCGTAATCACGTGGATTTGATTCACATGGACGACCAAAACATGTAAAAATTGCAAAAATTTATTTTATCCATTAACATCGGGTAACAGGGCATTTCTGCTGAGATGGTGGTGGTGATGGTGAGGAGATTACTGCGGGGCAGCTCCTGATACTGACGGCCCCGACTCTCACCCCAGAAACTGAAAATGTTGGACACACCTGACAGTGCACCCTAAAGTAATGATAATGATGTAAAGACACAATTGTAGTAAAAAGTGTATCAAAATAAAGAGACCGTTGAAAATGTTATAATCACTGTAATGTATAAATTGTCTAAATGCACTTTTGAGAAGCTATTTATTACATGGTTGTTCAAGAAATAAGAGGCTATTTACTTCATCAGTTAGAGTTAAATAACTGTTGTTGTTTAGTTTGTTGCCAACTAAAACAATCATCCATGCAGTAATTATTTAATCGGAGGCTCCTTTGCTTAGCTAATTTTGGACAGACAGTGTATATCTCACTGAAATATCCTTATCTAGGTGCCTGTCTAACTCTTATACACAGGAAACACTGTAAGGATCATTTCCTCAAAAGAGGTAATCTCAGTAGAAAAGATATGCGTGTTCTTCCTATATACAAAATATGGCCAAAAGTTTGTGGACACCTGAGCATCATATACATATGTGAAGGTAACTATAGTTAACATTATGAAGCCTGGATTTTGGAATATATGTTCAATCAGCTACAAAAGTATTAGTGAGATCAGGCACTGATGTTGGGTGAGGAGGTCTGAGGTGCAGTCAGCGCTCCATTTTTCATCCGTAAGGTGTTTAATGGAGTTAAGGTAAGGACGCTATGAAGAAAACTCAAATTCTTTCACTTTACCATAACATACAATGTCTTCATGGAACTTAGGCTCCTTGTACATCAAGAGCCTAACGTTCTAGCGTACAGAATACAAAGACATTCTACATATTCAGAGAAGAAACACATATAGGCTCAATAGTGGCCATATAAACGTTTGGCTATATAATGTGATTTTTTGTAAGACTGTAAGGTCATCTCCTATAACATTCTAATATTTTTTCTCATCCTTACTGTGATTTATAATAGAATATATTTTAGAGTAAAGTCAGAAGTACATGTCTAAGTAAAAAAGAGACAAATACAGCTTAAAGTCTAGATATTACAACAATAGCTTTGGGTTTTGTTTTACTATTCTTCTGGCCATCTTTAAACTTACCTGAAAGAGCATTGCAGGTGTTGCCCGTTTTAGGATCTGCTTCCCTTTCAGGAGTGTCAATAAAGTTCATAGAAGTGCCTTGGTCCTGAGAGAGCTCTAATAATGTTGTTGGCAGAGTAGAATGCGTATGAACAAGATCCTCTTCTTCATCGCTACTGGAGTGAGAAGAGATTGAACTCCAAGGCCCCTCCAAATCCGGTTTTAATCCCTCATTCTGATTACTCCTGGCCTGTTTCTTATTACGCCGCACTGGCTTCTGATTCTTCTTGATTTCTCCTGCATCTGCATCATCTTATAAAACACAAACAACAATACTAGATATAAACTTATAGCTTACTAATACAGTGGTCTGAAACTTCAGGGTAAAATATGTGACAGGTTGAAATGTTGGCAAATATTATTTGTCTATTATTTTGTAAAGTACCTTTTTCTGTCCGCCGACGGAAGGAAAGCTTTCTTTTGCGGAGTTTGTTAAAGCCTGTGCAGTCTGAGTCATTGCTGCTTGGAGACCCAGGAATCATGTTGGTCTGCCGTAATAAGGCTTATATTATTACAGTGACACTTTTGCTTAATATAAAATTATCAAAAAACTTTACTATATAACTAAATAAATTAAACTGAAACATTTACCCCAGTAACACTTGCTGGTTGTGATCTATAAATGGATTGTTTTAAAAAAGAGGGCAAAATGGTGCTTCAGTGGTGTTGGATGATGATACCCGGAAGGTCAAGGTTTGATTTCCAGCACCACCGAGTTGCCCACTGTTGGGGCTTCTGAGCAAGGCCCTTTACCCCCCCAATTGCTCAGTAAATATAAACAAGATAAATGTGAATTTGCTTTTGATAAAAAAAAAAAAAATAATAATAATAATAATAAATTCTGCTCTTCATGAGAGTTGTTTAGGTTCTAAAAGCAGACCTGAGGTCAGGACCTGAAATTAGGTAAATAAGAATGGGTTCCAGTTCATCCTAAAGGTGTATAACATTAATGTCAGTGCTATAAGCAGGTCTATTACGATTTTTTGTCATTCTGGACACGATTTTTTTTGACCTCTTTTTATTAAAGGGAAGTTAAAATGTTACAGCAATCATCTCACATACATTGTATATTATATACTATATTTCCAATTTTTGGCAAAGAACTAAATATGGCTAAGATTATTATCAGGTGTCCCCACATACATTTGGTCATATAGTGTCAGACAGAGAAGAAAGTAAAAACGCTGATGTGTGACTATAACTGATGATATTGCAATGACATACATCTCTCAAATTGAAGGTAATCTCCAGGTTGCTCCAGAAGTGATCGGAGAACTCCGGATACATGTCCAGCACCTCCAGAACATCCCTCTCTCTGGATCTTGTGCAAGTCACAGTAGGTAAGAGCCCTGACATCAGCGTTAGACTTGCCTGGTCGAGCATACAGGTTGATGGGCTCACCAAATATATCATTTTTTCCTGTTATAATGAGAGATATCATAATCAAAATAGTTAAAATGTAAAATGATATTTTCTGTTTGCATGTTCTGTAAAAAAAACCTCTATTTTTAAGATAGCACGGCTACATGTTTCTGATTTTTTGTTAAAGTTGACCTAGCGGGTACTTTTTATTCCATTTCCAGCAGATGGTAGCAAATCATTTAATAAACAAACAAACCCCAAAGTGCCTGCCACTGATTATTGCTCTACACATAATTTACCCACAGTTAACAAATACCCTTTTACAAAATAGTAACAGCGTAATGCCGTTCAGTCATTAATTTTTATTAGTAGCTACCTAAGATGGCCACCACCACGTCTCCACGTAGTATTTCGATGGATCCTCTGGAAATAAAGTAGAGGGCTGAAAGCACATCACCCGCATGGACCAGTGTGTCACCCGGTGGGGCGTGAGTGGTTTTGAATTTCATAGCCAGAGCTCGCAGACAACCTTTAGTAGATCCTTTAAAAGCTTTACAGTTCTGCAGGAGAGTACGGTTAAGGTGCAGACATATATCTGCCTGAAGACACTCAGGGAAGCCTTTCAGTACCTAAAGTTAACAAAAATAAATATAAATGTGAATAATATAAAAAAAATTATACATTTTTTTTAATAAATATTAAAATAATTAAGGTTAAGACAGAAAAACAAAATATACCATAACTTAAAAATAAACTAGGTGGAAAGGTCAAACTAACAAAAAAATATTTTGTATATAGATTAAATATAGTGCATTTATAAAATTATTTAGAAAAGTTATTGTTTCCTTATTAATAAAAGGAAAAGGTTACGGCACTTGTTTATAACACTTAAAACAAGCTGATTCGTTAGTCATTTTCTTTATCTTTGTCATGAACGTGGAAAAAATACAGACAGCATCTTGATCAACTTAGATCACGGACGCTGATGTTTTGAGAAGGTAATTTTTACCTACTGCAAATTTGTGTCACCATATCATTGTAATCATTGTATCAGTGTACCAGGGACCAGTTTCGTGCATGAAAAATTTTTCCACTTTAAAGACGTGAGGGTTCCAATAAAAAAAAAAAAAACCCTTCTTAGTTCATAGTATGTAATTTGAATGCAATATCAGGCAATTACAATAACAGGTAGGAATTTTGGTATTGGGCAGCACGGTGGTATAAGACCCAGGCCACACAGGACCCAGGACAAGACACACAGTGTGTGTAGTTTGCATGTTCTCCCCCGGTGCTTGCGTGGGTTTTCTCTGGGTACTCCGGTTTCCTCCCACAGTCCAACAACATGTATGTTTTGTGTGTGTGGGGCCCTGTGATGGACTGGCGTGGGTGCACCGTTCCTGCTTTTTGCTCTTTCAGAGACAGCTGGGATAGACTCCAGCAGATCCCCGTGACCCCGAATTAGGGAATAAGCCGGTATAGACTGATGACTGAAAGAATAAATGAATCTTGGTATTTTTTTTTTAAATGCAGCTTTCTTTTAGCTGGCATTCTGTAACTCTCCTGCTGTCCCATCGTTTACTCGTTCCTTTCTTAAGAAGCTCCAGTAAATTTAGTTTTTGGCTCTTTTTTTTTTCAAGGGTTAGCTTGTGTCGCTGATGCGTGAAAGAGCATGCCAGAGACCAATGTGGGGGTGAGGGAAGGGTGGAAGCGTTTTTTAAAATAAGATACGAAAGACTAAAATAACAAATTTTTTCCACAATTTTTTTTCTCTGTGCCCCGGTACCAAATGATCCATGGACCAGTACTGATCTTCGGGCCGGGGGTCGGGCCCCGGGGGGGGGTCGATTTTGACATAATTAAGAACATAAATGTGCTGAACAGATAAAAGTGTCTGTGTATGCTTCATCACAGTAAAGATCAAATGATACCTTAATTTAGGGTTCCCACTCTTTCATGAACAATAATTAAATAATTAACCATTTATTTTACATCAAGCACCTATCAAATCCACACCCCGACATATATATTGTGTGTCATAAAGGACCTTATACTTAACATTTGAATTAAAAATTCTGAGTAATAATGTTTGAATGTGTAGGCTTTAGAACTTTAGACTGATTTGTATGGATGTATATTGCAGAGAGATTATCAAAAGAAACTGCTAATTGTATTTGCAAGTGCATTTTCTATTTGTGGATAAATTGTAACAGCAAACCGCTTTTACATTTCTGTTTGGTGAACGCACTGTGACTACCAAAACTTGTGATTTCATTTCCTAACCTTTAAACTGAAACCGGGACAGCCAAAAAGTAAATGACATTAAAATTTGCTGACATTATTTGAAATCTGTTATTTATGCTGTTAATAAATAAAGAATTAAAAAAAATCAAAAGCCTTGAAGGGAAAGTGGTAGCACAGTGGTTAAAGTATTAGACTGTGAACCTGGAATTTGTGGGTTTTGAATCCCAGTACCACCAGGCCCCTTAACCTCAAATTGCTTTTTCAGTTGTATAAATAAGATAGAAATTTAAGTCGTAATGGATAAGAGCGTCTGTAAATGTAAGCATAAATAAGAACATTAAATTGTGTGGGATGATTCGTATGATGGAAGTGGAGGACACTATGATAGTCGCAAAACAAATTGATCATAGTTCTTCCTCTACAGCAGTGATTTCTGTGGAGGAGCTATAATAATGGGTCACAGAAAGACCAGTGTGAAGTCAGCAGATTTTTATAGGGATCCTGTTGAAGTGGCTAACAGGTTTTTTTTGACAGCGCTTTTTTAGAGGAGTTTTACAGAGTTTCCTGAATTCCTTTTCTTTGAACACACAGCTATGTGAAAGAGTGTTTACTTGATCGCAAAATAGATTAAATTCAGCAAATGCAGAATGTATTTCTGCAGAACATCAACGAAACGTACATACTGAATAATAGTTATGTCATTATTTTATCACCTATACTTTAAATACATAAATTGCTTCCCACAGCACTGCCCTTACTGTCATTACTGTCTTACTGTCACTGAGTGGAATTAATCGCAAAAATTGAAAATGAAAGTAAACAGCTAGCACTCACTTAAATGTGACAAATATATACAATATTCCATTCCTTAGAAAACTGTCCTGCGCAGTGCTTTACGCTGTGCACCAACCCACGCTGCGTATTTTTGTACTAAAAAAGTACCCCATCTTCACCCGCAATTTTTTTTGGTCCATGACAGCACATTTACTACAATTTTTGAAATATAGCACCGGAAACAAAAATTTATTTCAAATTTAATTCAAGCTTTTCAAGGGCCTTTTTTGGTTTTCAAGTTCTTTCCAGGCCTTGAATACATTCAAGGCATTCAAAAACTTTTACGTACTTTCACGCTGGGACCCTGTTACTTGAAAGACCTTCATTTAATAAACCTAAAACTAATTTCATTAAACCCAAGGTTAAGTGTTACATCTGGTAGAATCTTGTCACTTTGCCAATTTCGTAGATCATGTGAAGCAAGGTAATGTCATCATAACTAAAAAAAAACCTTGACGAACAGGAAGTGTATTGGGAGTCTTGTCAGAATTGAGTGAAAAATGTATGAAGAAGCCTTGTCTTTAATGTATGTATATTATTCTAAGAGCTTCCAGAATGTCCATTTGGGACAAAGGTTCACTCTCTATGTGGGAGCAATGAACCAAAAAGTGACACCGATATAGATTTATTCAGAAATGTGTGAATATTTTTAATTGGTCCAACAAAAGCCTGGACTTCTTAAGAGCACCATGACCTTTAGTAAGGATCATAGTTTTAAAAACTTTTACCACAATATTGACTCAAAACATACAACGAAAACAATGCATTGGCTTTAGCATGAATCTTTGAATGGCTAGCCTATCTAAAACCTAAAATATTGAGAAATGAAGATATAAGATATAAAGTGCTATGCTATGTACCATTAGTACCATACAGCTGCAATTACTGCCAATGGTGCTTAAACAAAGTGCTCAATAAAAGGTCTGAGCACTGTTGAAATGCACTGCACATATACAGTCTATGGTGGCTTGACACAGTTCAGCGACTCCTGCAACAACCTCTAACCCATTCTCGGGTGATCAGTCAAATTCGGTCACATTATGCTATTTCTGTCTAATGTCGTCCATCTCATCAACCTCATAAAAAAGTGTCTTTCTGTTCCTGGAATATAAGTTCGCCATATTTTCTCATTATTAGTAATGAGACACCGAATGAAGTGGGTGGAGAAAAATGACCTAATTTTTCTCAAGCCCATTTTGCTTATCGGAGGGTTTGCTTTTTAATACAGAAAACTCTTTTCTTCGCCGCCAACACCGGATGAAGAGTATAATAAGTAAGTGTTGTAAGTGTTTTTAATGTTAACTTAAAAACCGCTGAGACTGGGAAAAGAAAATCAAAACTTAAGCAAAGACAGAACAGCAGCAATTACAGCACCCAGATTTGAGCTCAATTAACACATGTTTTTTAGTGAGAAAAAAATAACTGGAGTAAAAAAATATTTTTTATAAAGGAAACATAGACTGTAAAATTTAAAAACAGAAAAAAACTCCATCATTCTAAGCTACAAAGCAAAGTATAATATTTTGAGCAGTAACGCATCTCCTAACACTTAATAGTACATGTTTAACAGTGTGTCTCAGAGTCTCACCGCATTCATGTCAATTCCGTTAGTGTAGGACCAGGCGTGTTGGAAATACTCCTCCAGTCTCTGTCTGAGTGGGTTCGGGATTTGGTGGAAACGAATAAACTCTCTGACTCGGAGCATCTGAGTGTGGTAGCGTGCCGTACCCGAGTATAGCCGCTGTATGATGGCTGACACATTCCCAAAGATACTGGCGTACATAAGAGCTAGAAACATAGAAATGATTAGTTAAACATGTCTCATATACATACTGTGTCATTTTCATGAACAGACTGTGGGACAGATTATTCATACTTCATCCCACTATGTTACTTAAACTTTTTAAACACATTTATAGATGGATAGAATGCTCCAGAAGGAATGCGGATATAAATTAGGATATTTAATTGTCTAATCATTTAGGCTCATATAAATATTAAGAATATGTGCTATTGTATAAGCTATACCACACATCTAGCACCTAAAGCATTATTCTTTTCTAATATATTCGAAATATAAAAGATATGAAGCATTAACCTAGAAGAAATATGTAAAAAAAAAAAAAATTAGCACTGCCCTTGCTTTTAACTTCACGTTAACACTTTTATACACCACTGAGAGGATCCTTCAGATGAGTTTCTGGGTAATCCATGTTCCTTAAACTACTACGTTGTTTTTTATTTGTTTTTCAGCAACGTTTTTTTAAACACTGCTAATTACCTGGTTTAGGCATATTCAGTCAATTAGAGGGTATACAAAATTCTACCCACCCGTCCTTATCTAATTGCCTGAACACACCTGAACCAAGTCATCAGCGGTGGGTAGAACAGGGGTAGCTGAAAAACAAGTAGACAAAATAACTTAAGTAACTTAAGGACCATGGGTTACCCAGTCCTGCATAAGACACAGGACACACTGCAGAGTATAAATAGAAAAACAATAAAAAATATTACTTTTTCCAATAAAACATAGCAGCGGTCAATGTAAGTTAAAAGAATTTAGTATGGAAAGCGTTTTTTGCACTAACAAATAATTTAAAACAGGTCTGCTGGAATAATTAAAAAAGTATAA
>VCAZ01000198.1:0-35788 GCA_005784505.1 Bagarius yarrelli
TGTGTGTGTGTGTGTCTCTGTGTGTGTGTGTGTCTCTGTGTGTGTGTGTGTATCTGTGTGTGTGGTGTGTGTGTCTATGGTGTGTGTGTGTGTCTCTGTCTGTGTTTGTCTCTGTGTGTGTGTGTGTGTGTGTGTGTGTGTGTGTCTCTCTGTGTGTGTGTGTGTCTCTCTGTGTGGTGTGTGTGTGGTCTCTCTGTGTGTGTGTTCTCTCTGTGGTGTGTGTTTTGTCTGTGTGTGTGTGTGTGTGTGTGTGTGTCTCTCTGTGTGTGTGTGTGTGTGTGTGTGTGTCTGGTGTGTAGTGTCTCGTGTGTGTGTTTGGTCTGTGTGGGTGTGTGTGTGTGTGTGTCTCTCTGTGTGTGTGTGGTGCTCTCTGTGTGGTGTGTGTTGTGTGTGTTGTGTGTGTGTGTGTGTCTCTGTGGTGTGTATCTCTGTGTGTGGGTGTGTGTGTGTGGTGTCTCTGTGTGTGGTGTGTGTGTGTGTGTGTTTGTCTCTCTGTGTGTGTGTGTGTGTGTGTGTGTGTGTGTGTGTGTGTGTGTGTGTGTGTCTCTGTTGTGTGTGTGTGTGTGTGTGTGGTGTCTCTCTGGGTGTTCTGTGTGTGTGTGTGTCTCTCTGTGTGTGTGTGTGTTGTCTCTCTGTGTGTGTGTGTGTGTCTCTCTGTGTGTGGTGTCTCTCGTGTGTGTGTCTCTCTGTGTGTGTGTTTCTCTGTGTGTGTGTTTCTCTCTGGTGTGTGTGTGTGTGTGTGTGTGTGTGTGTGTGTCTCTTGTGTGTGTGTGTCTCGTGTGTGTGTGTGTGTCTGTGTGTGTGTGTGTTCTCTCTGTGTTTGTGTGTCTGTGTGTGTGTGTGTGTGTCTCTGTGTGTGTGTGTGTGTGTGTGTCTCTGTGTGTGTGTGTGTGTGTGGGTGTGTGTGGTGTGTGTTGTCTCTGTGTGTGTGTGTGTGTGTCTCTCTGTGTGTGTGTGTGTCTCTGTGTGTGGTGTGTGTGTGTGTCTCTCTGTGTGTGTGTGTCTCTGTGTGTGTATCTCTGTGTGTGTGTGTGTGGGTGTTGGGGGTGGGTCTCTCTCTCTGTGTGTGTGTGGTGTGGTGTCTCTCTCTGTGTGTGTGTGTGTGTGTCTCTCTATCTGTGTGTGTGGGGTGGGGGGCTCTCTCTGTGTGTGTGTCTCTGTGTGTCTGTGTGTTTGTGTGTGTCTGTGTCTCTCTCTCTGTGTCTGTGTCTGTGTGTGTGTGTCTGTCTCTCTCTCTGTGTGGTGTGTGTTCTCTCTCTCTGTGTGTTGTGTGTGTCTATTCTATCTCTCTGTGTGTGTGTGTGTGTGTCTCTCTCTCTGTGTGTGTGGTGTGTGTCTCTCTCTCTCTCTGTGTGTTGTGTGTGTCTCTCTCTCATGTGTGGGTCTCTCTCTCTGTGTGTGTGTGTGTGTCTACTGTGTCTCTCTGGGTGGTTTTTTTTTTTGTGTGTGGTCTCTCTGTGTGTGTGTGTGTGTGTCTGTGTGTGTGTGTCTCTCTCTGTGTGTGTCTGTGTGTGTGTCTCTGTGTGTGTGTGTGTGTGGTGTGTGTGTGTGTTGTGGGTGTGTGTGTGTCTGTGTGTCTGTCTCGATCGTTAACAGAATCTTTTATGTCAGTGGTCACCAAATTCAGTCCTGGAGTTCCATTGTCTTAGTTTAGCAGTAACCCTGAATAAACCTAACTAAACCAACTAATGAGGGTCTTGCTAGGTGTGTTAAGGCGAGTTGGAGTGAAACTCTACAGGACACCCCTGGATTACATTCTCACACACACACACACAACACACACGAGGATCTGGGGTGAACAGCATTTGCAAGAGGCTTGTGTGACTGTGTGTTTTTCTTTTTTTAACTACAGATGCCCACATCAGTCTGCTCTCCTGAACTTTTGCACATTTCTGTTACTACCGAAGCCTGTCGGTGGACCTTACGTTTGACTTTTCACCTAGACAGCTACCAGTCAATTGACTCTAATCTCTGACCTAGTTTAACAAGCCATGAGGGGTCATTATTACAGTGACTTATAGTATTTATACCCCTTAAGCTTTTTCACTTTTTGTCACTTTGAGACTACGAACTTGAAAGTATTGACGTGACTTACTTTCTTTTGGCATTTGTGGAATTTGAAAAATGAAGAGTCGCTGCTAAAAGCGCTGCTTTTCACTCAGCAGCCGTCAGAAAGAAACGACTGAGGAAAAATCTCAAATTGTTACAGCTTGAGGAGAAAAACTTCCATTTATAGGATCAACTTGTGATGACTGAGTGCACTGAAAGCAGCCCATGTAAGGAAAGTGTGTCTGGAGTGTGTGTGTGTGTGTGTGTGTCTGTGTGTGGTGTGTGTGTGTCTGGAGTGTTGTGTGTGTGTGTGTGTGTGTGTGTGTGTGTCTGGAGTGTGTGTGTGTGTGTGTGTGTGTGTGTTGTGTGTGTATGGTTGTGTATGTCTGGAAGTGTGGTGGCGTGTCTGGAGTGTGTGTGTGTGTGTGTGTGTGTGGTGTGTGGTCTGGATGTGTTGTGTCGTTTGGTCTGGGTGGTGTGTGTGTGTGGTGTCTGTGGTGTGTGTGTGTGTGTGTGTGTCTGGAGTGTGTGTGGTGTGTGTGTGTCTGGAGGTGTGTGTGTGTGTGTGTGTGTCTGGAGTGTGTGTGTGTGTGTGGTTTGTCTGGTGTGTGGTGTGTGGTGTGTTTAGAGTGGGCGTGGGTGGATATCTGGAGTGTGTGTGTGTGTGTGTTGTTGGTGTGTGTTGGAGTGTGTGTGTGTGTGTGTGTCTGGAGTGTGTGTGTGTGTGTGTGTCTGGAGTGTGTGTGTGTGTGGTTCTGGGAGTGGTTGGAGGTGTTGGAGCGTGGTGTGTGTCTGGTTGTGTGTGTGGAGTGGTGTGTGGAGTGTGTGTCTGGAGTGTGTGTGTGTGTTGTGTGTGTGTGTGTGTGTGTGTTGGAGGTTGTGTGTGGTGTGTCTGGAGTGTGTGTGTGTCTGGTGTGTGTTGTGTGTGTGTGGAGGTGTGTGTGTGTGTGTGGTGTGTGTGGTCTGGAGTGTGTGTGTGTGTGTGTGTGTCGTAGTGTGTGTGTGTGTGTGTGTGTGTGTGTGTTCTGGGTGTGTGTGTGTGGGTGTGTGTGTGTGGTGTGTGTGTGTGTCTGTGTGTGTGTGTGTGTGTTTGTAGTGTGTGTGGTGTGTGTGTGTCTGGAGTGTGTGTGTGTGTGTGTGTGTGTGGTGTGTGTGGGCTGTAGTGTGTGTGTGTGTGTGTGTGTGTGTGTGTGTGTGTGTGTGTGTGTGTCTGGAGTGTGGTGTGTGTGTGAGTGTGTGTGTGTGTGTGTGTGTGTGTGTCTGTGTGTTGTGTGTTGTGTGTGTGTGTGTGTGTCTGTGGTCTGGCGTGAGTGTGTGTGTGTGTGTGTCTGGAGTGTGTGTGTGTCTGGAGTGTGTGTGTGTCTGGAGTGTGTGTGGTCTGGAGTGTGTGTGTCTGGAGTGTGTGTGTGGGTGTGTGGTGTGGTGTCTGGAGTGTGTGGTGTGTGTGTAGTGTGTGTGTGTGTGGGTGTGTCTGGAGTGTGTGTGTGTGTGTGTGGTGTGTGTGTCTGGAGTGTGTGTGTGTGTCTGGAGTGTGTGTGTGTGTGTGTCTGGAGTGTGTGTGTGTGTGTGTGTGTGTCTCTGGGTGTGTGGTGTGTGTGTGGTGTGTGTGTGTCTGGAGTGTGTGTGTGGTGTCTGGAGTGTGTGTGTGTGTGGGTGTGTGTGTGGTGTGTCTGGAGTGTGTGTGAGTGTGTGTTCTGTGTGTGTGTCTGGTGTGTGTGTGGTCTGGTGTGTGGGTGTGTGTGTGTGTGGGTGTTGTGTCTGGGAGTGTGTGTGTGTGGTGTGTGGAGTGTGTGTGAGTGTGTGTGTGGAGTGTGTGGTGTCTGGAGTGTGGTGTCTGTGGTGTGTGTCTGTGTGTGTGTGTGTGTGTGTGTGTGTGGAGTGTGTGTGTGTGTCTGGAGTGTGTGTGTGTGTGTGGAGTGTGTGGTGTGAGTGTGCTGTGTGTGTGTGTGTGTGGAGTGTGTGTGGTGTGTGTGTGTGTGTGTCTGGAGTGTGTGTGTGTGTGTGTGTCTGGAGTGTGTGTGTGTGTGTGTGTGTGTGTGCTGAGTGTGTTCTGGAGTGGTGTGTGTGTGTGTGTGTCTGGAGTTGTGTGTGTGTGTTGTCTGGAGTGTGTGTGTCTGTGTGTGTGTGTGTGTGTGTGTGTGTGTGTGTGTGTGGTGTGTGTTGTGTGTGCTGGTGTCTGGGTGTGTGTGTGTGTGTGTGTAGTGTGTGTGTGTGTGTGTGTCTGGAGTGTGTGTGTGTGGGTGTGTTGGTGTGTTGTGTGTGTGTCTGGAGTGTGTGTGTGTGTGTGTGTGTGTGTCTGGAGGTGTGTGTCTGGAGTGGTGTGTGTGTGTGTGTCTGTGTGTGTGTGTGTGTGTGTGTGTGTGTGTTCTGGAGTGTGTGTGTTGTGTGTGTGTGTGTGTGTGTGTCTGGAGTGTGTGTGTCTGGGTGTGTGTTGGAGTGGTGTGGGGTGTGTGTCTGTGAGTGTGTGTGTCTGTGTGTGTTACTGGAGTGTGTGTGTGTGTGGGGTCTGGAGTGTGTGCATTTCCAGTCTGAGGTGGAAAGGTCCTCTCTGTCATTATCAGAGGTTGTTGGAACCTAAAAGTCCATGTGGTGCTGTAACAGAGCATGACCTCTGACCTGAAGAGCTGAACTGTTGAACCACAACCCACACACACACACACACACACACACGTTCTGTCCTGACAGTTTTATACTACGTCCAAAAACACGTACTACGTTTGAATTAGAACACACTTTTCAACCATTAGAGTACTTTACTGTATGTAGTATGTATATGTTCTTATTCTGTGAATCCTCCTATACAGTCTAAAATGTTAGCACGAGGCATCCAGAAGAATGAAAAAGACATCTGCATCTTCAGAATAAAAACGCAAAAAGTTCATTTGGTGACGTAACGATTGTGTCTTGTGTTCTAATGATTAGACAAAAAAGCCTCAGTGATCGGATAAAATTGCACGATTGTCAGAATGCACAGGAATTAGCGTCGGGCTAACAGTTGCGATCTCGACATCGCAAATTCCTGGAATGGACCTGATGCTTGTTCTCACAAAAAACGTCACCAAATCAACAATTATTCTTTCTTTTCCGTTTTTAATTAGACCAACTGGCGTACAAGTCTCAGTGAACGTGCTGTTACCATGGAAACGCTAAGGCGTTATGTCAAGTTTCTTCGTTTAACCCTATGATTTGGGATAATTTGTCAGAGGATAAATAAGATTGTTGTGTTAGTGTAGTGTGTTATGCAATTTTTTTCACAAAAACTGGTTACGCTATGTGTTAAATCAGCTTGCGTTTGCGGAACATGTATTTATAGTGCTTTAGTCGTATCCAGCTTGGCGAAGACTTCTCCGAATTCTTATCTCCTTTCTTTGGTATCTCCGCACACCCTGTTTCTGTGACAGAGGTGAACAGATCAGCAGCGTATTCTAGTAAAGAGGAGACTATTAATGCACCGTGACGCGGCCGGGGCCCCTGTTCTGAAGGGATAAAGCTTATCATAGGCGCACAGGGCTGAAGGGGGCGGCCCCGTGCGACACAGCCCAGAGTCTCACTCCAGAGCTCCACCCCTTTCTTAGAAGGGCGTGCGGTGGTTAGCAGCACGAATGATATCTGTGGTCCTCATCAATGAGAAGCGTTTGCGGTTCCTCTTTCTGCTAAATTGGACTTGGCCTCCTCACTTCCTTTCCCGTGAAGCCTGTCCGCCTGCGTTAGCGTTTCTCGGTATACGCGACACACCTTGCTATTCTTCCCCTTTTCTTTTCATCGTTGGTCAGCAGTGTCACAGGTCAACAAAGTTGATTCTTGAGGGTTGTGTCGATTGTGCAAGAAGACAAACAGACGTTTCATGTGCAAATATGTAAAATGAGTTTTGAATATTTGTCACACAGATGACACAGCTTGGTAAAATTCCCTGCATATCCCAGCAGAGAGATGTTTAAGGGCCTTGCTCAGGGGCCCAACATTGCTGGGGCTTAAACCTTAACCCTCTGATATCACCTGTTTGAGCCAGCACTGCTTTTATTGTTATATTTTTGCCTTCAGCACTAGGTTTATGTCCCAGAATGCATTGCGTTGTATGTGTGTGTGTGTATGCATGTGTGTATGTGTGTATGTGTGTATGTGTATGTGTGTATGTGTGTGTGTGTGTATGTGTGTGTGCGTGCGTGTGTGTGCGTGCGTGTGCGTGCGTGTGCGTGCGTGTGCGTGTGTGTGCGTTGCGTGTGCGTGCGTGTGCGTGCGTGTGTGTGTGTGTGTATACAGATTTCACACACTTGCACAAGCACACACACACTGGCAATATATATACACATACACGCCCTCCCACATTCAGCTTTAACATACACACACGCTTACTGTTATACTCAGACTCCTACACACACTAACTTTTACCCACACACTGGCTGGTGAGATTTTTTTAATACACACACACACACACACACTGATTCTCACACACTGACACAAAGACACACTTTTACCAACATGCCCACTGTTACACACAGACCCCTACACAGTTTCTCAGACACACAGACTCTCTTACAAACACTCACCCCCACACACCTCACCCACACATCCTCAGACACGACAAACACCTAAACTCATGCAACACACACTGATGCTCCCACGCACACTCTTACATTCTTACACCCTTACGCATACACACTCATTCACACACACACACACACACACACACACAGTCGGACCCTCACGCACACAAATACACTTGCAGACAGAGTTTAGTCTCGGACACGCTTGCACACATGCGCAAACACACTCTCACACACTGAAGCACTCATCCTGACACCACACAATCACTCTCTTACACACACACACACACACACAGTGTCCTGGTTTTTTTGCCCACCGAGCTGGGAAATTTCTTTTTCCTGTATTCGGAGGTCCAGAAGTTTTAGTTGCGGTTCCCCCTGATGAGCGGTGCCTCAGGCTCCATGCGGCGTTTGGAACCGGTGTGAAATTCTCCGGGTTTCACCATTCACTATTCAAATCGAGGTTGGAATTGGGAAAGAACAGACGCAGGTGTTTATGATCACAGATGAGTCAGTTTCATGTAAATGTGAGCGGGGAGGGACCGGGGGGTGTCCCTGCTTTAATCAGAGCGCATCCGCTGCGCTGCTCGAGTTATCCAAACACACACACGCACACACACACACACAGATACACACACCTCAGCGTTATGAATGGGGGAAAAACAAGTGGCGCAGTGAAATACCCTCTTTCTAACCCGACATGATAGTGAAATTCCACACAGCTCTGTGTCACACGGTTCACAATCACCTGCACTTAACCTGCGCACTCTTTTTAATGGTCGGGTTTTTCACATCACACTTTCATTTGGCTGCTGACGAATTTCCTGTTTTTTTTTTCCATCTTGTGTGTTGAAACCGGATTAAAAAGAATTCAGAGCAGAAATTTCAGCAAAAATGTTAATTTGTTAAACATTCGTTTTCGATAGCAGCAATTCAGAGTAAATCCGCTTCACGCCTTTATTTCTGATCCTTTCTATAGTAACAACCAGCACAGAGATTTATTTTTTTTACTATTTTACCTGTAATTTTTAAATATCATTTATAGCTGCTCTAATTTTAATTGTTCCTTCAGAATTTCATGAATTTGCGATTACAGAAATAAATGCAAAATCAAGCAAACTCGGCGAGGAGCTTGAGGTTTTTGAAAATGACATTTGGGCAAAATATAGGGGAAGTTTTAGTGTAGTGGTTAAGTTGTCGGACTACCAACCTGAGGACCCGGGCTCAACTCCCAGCCCCACCAAGCCACCACCGCTGGGCCCTTGAGCAAGGCCCTTAACCCCCAATTGCTCAGTTGTATAACAAGGAATATTGTAAGTGGCTCTGGATAAGGACGTCTGCCAAATGCTGTATGTAGCCAAAGTCCCTTTTTTCATTTATGTGGTTGGAACGTGAGTTCAGAAAAGAGTGGCCTCAGGCAGGGAGCCGAACCTGCGACATCACCAACATGTGAGCAGAATCGCTCCTAACCTTCTTCTGAAGCTGCCGCTTTTGACAATCTCTCTCTTTTTGTTTACTGTATTTACGGGGTTTTTTTTTTTAAAAAATATGTTGACCGCTTGGTCTGCGGATGCTGTTTGTTCTCTATCTCTACCCACGTGCTATTTTCTTATGCTACTCTTTAATTTCACCCATTGGCTGGATGATAAGAGCATTGGTCTCTTCTGCAACTATTGCTTCATTGACGTATTTAATTCTGACTACTAAGTCTTTAACCCCCCCCCAAATTACATCACAAAAAGACGCAAAATCCCTCAACATCCTGACACTACTGCAAGTTTTGTATAGAATTTCTACATGAAACATTAAGACAACAATAAACCGAACAAATGTACAATCCATTTTTCTTAATTATTAAAACTTGCTGTGTTGTAAAAGCAATAAAACACTTTGACATCATTAACTGCCTCTGTAAAAGCAGCGCCATCCTGATGTAGATGATTTTCCTAAAACAGCACAGCCTGAAGTGGTTTGTTTGTTTAGTTAAGCTGTGGCACTGCCTCGGAGTTATCTGTGCTAACCGATGTTTGACTGTAGCCCCGTTTACATGCACGCTTTTTTTTGTCAATCCGATTTGAAAGATTCTGGTTTACATGATACCTTTTTATCGGGATGATCTGGTGTTTACACCTGTCGACGCTTTCAGTCGGAGTAGTTATGTGACATGCAGGCAGCTCGACTTTGACGCCATATGAATATAATTATTTCCTATGTTTTTAATCCTGTAAAGACGAGCTGCGTTGCATCATCACACTAATTATGGACACCGTGTTGCTCTTCACAGGAGCAGAATCCGTAAAAAGGACTGGTAAAGAGTTGTGCTAGGAAAACTTAATAAAAACAAAACTTTCATATGACACATGCGCTGAAGGACGTCATTTACAGGGGGGAACTTTTCATTTCATTGGGTTGTGAAAAGGTTTATCCTCCCTCGTTTAACCTGATGGAAATTTCACTTAGTTGGTAGTAATAACAGTTTAGTCTATTACATGAGCACGGACTGACGCATCTACGGATGCTGGAGAATTAACTTAATTTTAACTTAAATCAACATTGAATGTAAAATCGCCTTTGTGGAAACACTTTGCAACACCTCCTCCGGATTCTAAAGAAAGGTGTAGCGAATCACTCGGTCAGTGGCGGTTTTATTGGCAAGGATTTGTGCCGGTTCTCTGTTGTGGATAACACAGGATTTCACACACTGTTACAGGTGTTCAAGTCGAGGTGTGTGTCCTTACCGAGTTATTTAAGTGTTCAGTATAATTGTTATAATAATCTGACGTTTCCATATTTCATTCAGGGCTTCAGTTTATCCTGAACACTGGACTTTATTAATAAAGGAAAATTTATGAAGACAAATCATCTTTTTTAACATGGTAGATGATGTCATACAGAAATTCCAACTATAAATAAAAAGCATTTAAACTTTAATTCTGGTAAAGATGTAAACATGTACTTACACAACGGAAGAATTAGGGAAAAAAAGTGCAGATTAAGAATCAGTTTTGGAATCAGATCGGCTCGTAAAGTACCTAAAGATTCCCGCTCCTGTTAGGTGGTGAAGTTTTTATTCGGATTGGAGGGTTTACATGAAGCATTTACATTCTGAGTGGACTTAGATAAACTAATTGGGATTGGAATATGCGACGCTCCATGTAAATTTGGCCAATAAACAAAGTTTTATTGTAAAAATTCCCACAATCTAAACCATTGTTTCGTTTTTCATAAACGGCACATTGTTCTGCCGCATCCCCAATTTATTACTTAATAACCTTTAAAATAGGGAAATGTTGTGTTTTGTTTCCTTGTTGTTGACATTTGGACAGACAGTTTAAGAATAAGAGAAACGTTGCTATTTTTGCCTTCCTGTATTGAGATCCAAAAACCACGATTATATCAATTTTTTTCGGAGAAAGTTGTGGTTCTGTCTGCACAACACTGTTTTCATTCACAAGCAGAATTAAAAACTTGCGGCGGTTTTGCGGTGTTAGAAGTTTTTCTCGTGTTAGATGCGTGGTCGTTAAATCCGATTTCTGATCTTTCCCAAAAAGAGGAGAAGCTGATGTGCTCCTCTGTTCTGGTCCGACTGTCCACCTCATGGTGACGACATTGGTGCAAACCAGACTTCAGGATGTGTTTTTGTTTTTCGGGCCAATATGTGTGGAACTCCTCAGAGGTCAGCTGACACACAAGTCATGGTCATGTGACCTACATCAAATATAAATTTTAATAATTTAAAATAAAAGACAGCTTTTTTTTTATGTTTCGCTGTTTTTATTTTTATAACATCTGTTGATTAGAAATTGGCTAAAAATAGCAGACTATTCACAACAAATAGTAAAATAGTAACCAAAAAAAATTTGCATTTTTTTTCCCCCGCATAAATAAACCAAAACCGCGCGAACACAATGTTGGAATTTTCAAAAGCTCTGTTTTTTTTGTGTATCTGCCCTTTTTCGGGCATGAAGTTGAGCAGCAGCATCCGCTGCCCTGAACCACGAAAGAGGAAATTGACTAAGAGATTCTGAGAATGTCTGCGGTAAGGGGCCATGTGACTTGCCGGAACGTTCCCCGAGTCATTTGCATATGGCCGCATCAGGGAGGAAGATGCGCAGCTTCAGTGAGGAACCTTCGGGTCCTTTTGTGTTTAGCTGCACGTCAGCTTGCTACTGTTGTTTGTTTTCTTTTGGCACCAGTGAAACTGACACCTGTCTAGCGAGCTGTGCTGCAACGCCGCCATGCACTGGTGCAACACATGAAAACAAAGGTGTCAGAAAAAACTCTGATTGTTGCCCTTTTTGTTTGCGTTCTTACTCGTATCGTTTTGTTCTCGTATCATACAAGTTTTTGTGGTGTTGCCTCTCCTTTTTGTCTATATTTATTTCAGTTTATTCGGGTATCTAACAGTTTCTCAAAGCTCATTTGGATAATTAACAGCTTTTCTAAACGGGTTCTGCCTTAAGTTATTATATAAACTTTTGTAAATCCCTGTGTGGCCTGATGGAATCAATTCGGAATATCCTAAGACGAACCTTTTTTCAGAATTAATGGTTGAATTCTTGTTCAGTTTGCATCCAATCACTTGTTATTTTAAACACTTTGGACTTTTCCACTGAAAGGCAGATGGGTTGGGGTTTAGGTTGGCATCAAACCTGGCATGTTTATGCAGTTGTGGTTGAAGCTTCCTGCATGTAGTAATTAAAAGGTGCTTAAAGTATGTGTTTATAATTCTCACCTTTCTTGCCTTAAAATTCGGTAGTCATCTCAAGCTGTGCTAAATATGATACAATGCATATCACAATATATAGGTCACGTTACAATATATCACGTAATATTGCAATGCAATACATATTGCAGTACATTGCAAAAAACGTAAAACAAATAGCCTAAAGTACAGCAAATACAAAGCCGGACTAACGGAGCGGAAGAGGAAGTTGTTTGGTCCGCACTGAGGGTTTTAATTAAATATTATTGTAGGCGTAAATCAGTTTTATTTAACTCTGTGTTGATGCTACGGGTTAGAATATCGATACACTATCATGAAAAAAAGATATCGCGATAGTTGGCTGTACCAATATTTTGTACACAGCTCTAAAAAACAGTGTCAGAATCTCTTTTTTTTTGTTATAAATTCTAACCTAAATCGTTCATATAATCGTTGATTAATCGACTACTGGACTAATCGTTTGGTGCAGCTCTACTTTTGGCGTTTTCCAGTCATGCCTTTCCAACTACCCTGTTGTTGAATTTCTGTTTCTAAAGGAAACCCTGACGGACAAAATCAATTCATACTTTTTATGAGCACTTTAGCTTCTCCAAGGCATTTTTTAATTGATCAGCATGTGTTGATAACGTTTCCTTGCCATTAGGATTTCTACTGAACGTTATTATTCTACGCGTTTCTTCACAGCTGATCAAGTTTACGGAGACCAAGATATGCACGAAGTCGTTCGCAAACACTGCATGGACTACCTGGTAAAATTGATCTATTTTTTTATTTATTTGCCCACTTCTTGCCTGTTATTGGACCCAATGTTTGATTGTTTGTTTAATTTCCAGATGAAGAATGCAGATTATTTCTCAAACTATGTGACAGAAGACTTCACCACATACATCAACAGGAAAAGAAAAAACAACTGCCACGGGAACCACATTGAGATGCAGGCCATGGCGGAGATGTACAACCGGCCGGTGGAGGTGTACCAGAACGGCACAGGTGAGGAAACGGGCATCGTGAATCTCCTTTAGAATTTTGTTAAGCACATGTAAATTGATTGAGGAAATTCTCTTATCATCTTGGTACCTTTGACTCCATGCAACTTCAGGGCCTGCGGAGCTCCAACTATTACACACCCCACGACTTCATTGAGCTCAGGGGCTTTGTGCACATGGGCATTGCTACGGTTAAGAAAATACAAGAAAAATGTAAAACTAACAACCTAAAATACAATGAATACAAAATTGGAGGCGCCCTTATTCTTTTCTGCCATGTTTGCTTTTGAGACAATGGCCGTATGTGTCAGTTACTACAACAGGAGCGGAAGAGGAGGTCGTTTCACACATACCCAGGGTTTTAATCAAATGTTGAAGTAAACATAGATCAGTTTAAAACATTAATTAAATATGTATCTATGCTAGAGGTTAGAATATCAATACACTATCATGAAAAAAAGTATACTACGATAGTTGGCTGTAATTATATTTTTACACAGCCCTAAAAAAACACGGTGAGAATTGCTTTGCTATTATGAGACTGAAGACTAGTGTTTTTTATTAAAATGTTGAAAAAAAAATGTTGTGGATAAGAACCATATACGGGTGTAACAGTCAGCTGGCCACAGACACTTGCTCCCCTGTCCATTCTGTGGGGTTGGGTGTTTTGTGTGAGGAGATCCAAACTGAGAAACGTGTGCAGTAACTCTGAGAGTTTGACATCACAGTGCTTTAAAATCTGCAGGTGACTGATGCTTATCTGCTGAAGGTATGCTGGGAATGAATGAGTTATCAGAACGAGTGACCTTCTTGGCACCCAGGCTTGATCTTTATTACTTGCATATTTAAAAAAAAATAAAAAAAAAATCCTCTTTCTTGTCTCCTGTTTTTTTTTCCTTTTTTTTTTTTTTTTTCGTCTTTAGTTTATGAATAATAAAGATTTTTTTTTTTTTTTTTTTTTTTTTTTTTGTCCCAGAACCAATCAACACGTTTCATGGAATCCACCAAAACAACGATGAACCAATCAGAGTCAGTTACCATCGAAACATCCACTACAATTCAGTGGTGAACCCCAATAAAGCCACGATCGGGGTGGGGCTCGGCCTTCCCGCCTTTAAACCAGGGGTAAGTGCAAACGCTGAGGAATGACGGGATTTTTGAGCAACAAACTGTGCAAAAATTATAGATTTTGATGTAATGTTGTTCTTTAAAATTGTGAGTAAGGATTTGTACTATAAACTAATTAAAGCGGAATCTTGTTGAAATGAGTCCGAACAGCAAGAAGAGAAATTTATTGAGTTATATAGGGAAAGGAGTGTGTGATGTCATCGCTGCTTTTTATTTGCTGCTATCTACAGATTTACTATCGATAAACAATGTGGATTATTGAACTTATCACTGATTGATGAGAAAAATGAGTCTTTTTGTGTGTGTCTGTTTTCAAAACATCTTGACTGTCGTACAGTCGGACATTTTGACAACTGAGATCCTACAGTGTGACGTGGGGATTTGGGGGGGGTTTGGGTTTTACTGTCATGTCCTGGAAACGAGAACGTGCTGCAAACATGGACACATGCTTCAAATGCGGAAACGTGTGTCAAATAAGGACATGCGCTGCAAATCCGGAAACTGCTGCGAATAGTCCAAGCCACAATGGACACACAATAGGGATCCCCAAAACCCAACCTAACCTGACTAGAACCTGATTATTGTTCAGCGGGTATTAATGGTGGTGTTATTACCCTAAATAATCTCACCGATCCCAGCCGGGTTCGTCGCTTTTTAGGGGTCCCCGTTTCTGTTTTGGTTCGTGGCGACTGCAACGCGTTTCTGTATTTGATTGTGTCGTGAGGATTTGCAGCATGTGTGTTGTCAAACTTATTATGTTTTGTTAGTTTGTTGGTGTTTTTTTTATTTATTTATTTATTTATTTTTAACATTGTTGAGATCTTTCAGCCCCCGTAGAGACTGGCAAAAATAACAAACCCAAATTGAAAAGACTTTTTATAATCTACAACATAATTTTCACCGCGCTGAGACCTGTAAACACAGACGCTACACAACTCAAACAATTAACATATCATTTTATTGGAAAATAGGAGATACTGGCCCAAAATCTTCTGGTGTAAAGTCAGGAAATCGGATTATTTTTTTAAGTATTGATTTATGTTACATAATATTGTTACGATCAACGTATGTTTTGATTTGTTTTATAAAACTATACTGAAAAAGCTCAAATCCTAACTAATCCCAGTTTTATCTAATCAGGAATTCCCCAACCCCATAAACAGCACTTCTCTGTCAGGGTTTAGGGTTTACAGTGTGCCAGAATGGCAAGATGCCACCACCGCTTCACTTTCACTCACAGACTCAAAACAGGAATCTGGGCCGAGGGCATGCTTCTCGTTTTGTTTGTTTTGAAGCGAGCAGCTCGGATGCAGATCTGTTTCTCACAGCTGTGGGTGAAAAGCCGACAAACACACACCGCTACTTTGCTTTTAGTTTTAATCTAGTCTTAGAGATCAATAAAATAAGCTCCTTAGTGGGTTATACAACATGTTTTCAGTGTCGCTTTCAGACAAAATCTGAGGCGGTTCTCTGTGCATGCTTAAAAAAAAAAAGTTTGTAGACGACACAGTAATGGAAACGAGACGTCGGGTGTACCAGGGGCTCGAAATGTCCAATAGGTTATGGTTCCTGAACATATCCAGCATCATTACCTGGATTGTTGTCTCTTCATGTTTCACTTGAGTCTTCTTTAGTTTATTTAGTAAGTTTAAAAACAGTGTATGTGTGTGTGTGTGTGTGTATGTGTGTGTGTGTATGTGTGTGTATGTGTGTATGTGTGTGTGTGTGTGTGTATGTGTGTGTGTGTGTGTAAGAGAGAAAGACGTGTGAAAGAGAACGTGAAATAAAGCCGCCTTGCATAATCAGGAATCAAGCGTAATCAGTCGTTTGGCCTGAACTTCACACTCTAGTACTTTGAGACACATTTAGGAAAAACAAAACGAAGCAGGCCTCTCTGTGTGTGTGTGTGTGTGTGTGTGTGTGAGAGAGAGAGAGAGAGATATCTGATGGATTGATCTTAAACCCACCCTGGGCTACGTGTCCTTGTGCACTGCTCTCTTATTTAACTCCTGGAGAACTCCTGGACATCTTACACAGCAGTGCTTGCTCAGCTGGCCTGCTCCTGCTCCATGCGTGTGTGTGGTATGGAATCCAGGTGTCTCTGGAAACAGGGGTTTGAGAAAGATCAGATCGCGGGACTTGCAAAATGTACACGGTGCCGTAAATACGTCCGACCTTTTAAACATGGGAGAAGCAGCGCTATCTAACCATGCTAAAAGTGGGAGCCCGCAGAACTGCAGCCCGTCAGCTCCCAACCCAATCTCCGTGATACCCTGCCATCCACTGCTTAATTTATGTCAGTTACACTTCAGGACAGCGTTGCTTCTATTACTTTATTTTAACATTGTTGTTTATTATTATTTAATCTTTACCATTAGATTTATGTTGTTCTATTTTTAATGAGTTCTCAGGGTTTAATGCATTATTTTGTGTGTTACTGCAAAGTTCTTCAAATTTTAGTACATTTATGCTGGGATAAAATTTATAACGACATGACATCATGACTTTTTTTATTAAACATTTACATCATGAATATTTTTCCTCAAAGTCCTAAAGTCATGACATTTTATTGATAAAAACGTGTTTGAATCCTGTGTGTTCGGCGTAGCAGACCTGCTGCTGAAGACGAGTTCGTAATGAGCACAAAAACTGTGAAATGTTCTTGTATGGTTTTTAGGGCTGTGTATTGGGAAAGGCATTACGATACGATACATATTGCAATAAAATATCAATTGCTTTACTGATAAAAAATTTAAACAAATAGCTATAAATACAGTAAAGAAAGTCAGAAGCATCTTTATTTTTTTGCAGAAAAGACAATGGGCGTATTTTTCAGTGACAAATGCGGAAGAGACATAAGAAGACACACTGAGGGATTTAATTGACTATTCTGTAAACGTTTCGAAGCGATATGTATCGATACTGTATAAGGTTCGAATATCGATAGACTGATGTAAAAAAATGATCACAATAGTTAGTTGTATTGATATTCTTACACAATCCTAAAAATTCTTTCTTTTTTTTTTTTTTTTTTTTTTGTTTTGCAATGGACCAAAAGTTCATGACTCTGCAGTCACAAAGACATGCAAATTTTTTTTACAGTCTGTTTTTTACTTACAGACAGTATTTACATAGACGTGTCCATATAGGGTTCTTTAAATTTATTTTATATATATATATATATAAGCAAGCCGTCTGCGATGGCGCAAGTATGCTGTCTGCAGAACTACAAACGGTGCAGTGTAACTTGACGAAAGATTTGCCAAGCAGAAAACTCGGAGCGCTGAGTATCTTAGGCGAGTACTTGGTGAAAAACAAGGTGGAAAAAAAGCTGCTTTGTTTACCGTTGAATCTGCGAACGGCCGTTTGGAACTGACGTCACCTGCTAATCTCCGGGGTGAGAAGATCGTCTCCAGTCTTTCACAAGGAATTCCGACTTGAGGGCGTTTGTGATCTTTTGAAGTTACGAGATTTAGCTGAACGCAACAGATGGAATGAGTGTGTAAAGAATAACCCTGCGAGAATTTCCATCTGGCAGCTTAAATGTTTGTCTAATTTAAAAAGCTGTTTCATTTCTGACAGCTTTCTGATAAACTTTTTACAGCAGTGCCTTTTCTTTTTGTGCACTTTAATTAGGAAAAAAATATTTTGGGGAGTAAAGGTTTAATCCATGTTTTTTAAGCTTCTCAATGAAACACAACATTCTTACTTATAATGTTCATTATAGCGGCAAAAGTATCTGGACACCTGACCATCACATCCACATGTAGCTTCACTCTTCAACATATAATAACCTGCAGACTTCTGAAAAGACTTTCCACTAGATTGTGTCATGTGTTCATGTGACTGGGGATTTGATCATTTAGCTAATGAGATCAGACACTAATGTTGACGTGAGGAGGTCTGGGGTGCAAACGGTGTTCCAGTTCATCCCAAGGATTTTTAGTTTAAAGGGGTTGAGTCAGAATCAGAACTCTGCGCAAAACATAAGAGTTCCTCCACTTCAAACGGAATACACTGTGTACACAAAATGGGGTCCAGCTGGAACCCCATGAACACAGAGACATTGTCATATTGGAACAAGGTTTGAATCTATTGCTTCCAGTGAAGGAAGAATGTAACACTACGACATACAAAGACAATTTCAGACAAAAGTGCTTCAGCAACTCTATAAGAAAGACACGCTTATGTAGGTCTGCTGGTAAAGAGTGTCCACAAAGTTCTTGGCTCTGTCCGAATATTGTTTCTTGTAGTTAAATTACACTTCACTTTAAATTTGTTCTGCTGTGATATCAAATGTCACATGTTAATATCAACATGACGAGTGTAGTACAGCCAAATTTACAGTAACTATACTATAAAGATTAAATGGTCAGGAAGTATATACTTATCTAAGTAGTATACGATTTGGGATGGAACCCTAATGTGTGTCTGTTTTGGGTTTTTTTTTTGGTTAATCAGGAAGCTCCACTGTGACCCTGTGACTAATCACATTCACACGTGCACAGCTTGTGATTTTTGAGAAGGAAATTGTGTTACGATGAGTCGAGCTCACTTACTGGTGTGTGTTTGGGGTCAGGTCTGTAGAACAGCTGGCTTGGCTGCGCACAGTCAGATCGGCATGCGCACACTTGCCGTGACACACTTGGCTTTCGGACAGCGCGCACACAGGAGCTAATCACATGCTGTCTAGCATTCGAGACGCTCTCCCACACGGCAGCGTGAGTGAAAGTGCATTTCAGTGCCGCAATCAAGGCGCCCGATCAAACCCGTGCTCTTCGTTTTGTCGCTGATGTCTTCAGAACAGTTACGGTGGTTAGGCGAACGTTACAGCAGACTCTCAGACGGTTACTGCAACGTTATTTTAACCTTTGAACTTAAACGTTTTAGAAAATGTGTTCTAATTCTCTTTTAGTCATAATAAATCGAATTATTGCTGTTATTAACATTAATGTTGTCTTGTTCATACACGCACTCACAACACACACAAGTTCATACACACACAAGTTTTTTTGGCTTGTTTAAAAAGCGTTGCTCATGTCTGTAACCAATAAAATTCATTCTTCTCAAATCTGATTAGTCAAAAAGTTTTGATTGATTTTCTGTTTCAGAAACTCTAACAGTCATCTGTAGCCAGCTGTATTCCAGATCACAGTCTGCTGTAGCAATAACTCGTAATTACAAGTAGCTTAAATTATATGTCAGCTTTATGCGTCTATACATTTATGTGTAGTGTTTTTGAAGGAGTTTTTTGGGGTAAAAAGAAATAATTCAGTTATTTGTAAAATCATCTCAGGAGCTAACCGTTCGGTTTACCAGCTTTAATAGTATAACTAACTACAAACCCATAAGAATGAATCACTATTCCTAAAGAAATCGCTATTGTTAACAAATTCTTGCAGTGCAAGTGGAATAAAACACTTTGGAAAATGCTGTTAAAAAAAAAAACACGTTTCACAACATTTTCTGAATGCAAACCTTAAGTTCATAAGTAGTCTTGAGGTTTTCAGGCGTCATTAGTTTAAAAAAAAAAAAGCCATTTTATGTTAAGATTAAGGGCAGTACGTATGGAAAAAAATATATCACCATATTTCCCGGACAGTTGTTAACACAAAATACTGCACAAAACAGTATTTACATTTTTTTCCTTTTGTTAGAAAAATACTGCATGATTATGACTGTAGAAACGACATCATTTATAATTGCACTGTTCGGTGTTTATGATGTTTAATTCATAATCACACTCTTCGGTGTCACCCAAATGATTTTGGGTTCCCTTTTGAGCCTGGTTCCTTTCTGTTTTTTCTTTGCCACAGTCGTTCCATTAAGTCATTCCATTATTGTTGAAACTCTGGTTTAGGGGTGTTCTAATTCCAGTTCCACTGGTTTTTAGGGTTCTAAGGTTATTAGTCTGTACCTCATCGAAATGCTAATAGATTGATTCTCCCTCTGGACAGTACGCGGACCAGTCTCTGATGAAAAACGCCATCAAGACATCAGAGGAGTCGTGGATCGAGCAGCAGATGCTGGAGGATAAAAAGAGAGCCACTGATTGGGAGGCTACCAACGAAGCAATCGAGGAGCAGGTGGCCCGCGAGTCGTATCTGCAGTGGCTCCGGGATCAGGAGAACAGGCACGACAGGTGAGAAGAGGGGCCTCTGACCATTAAAAATGGATTTTAATCAGTCAAAACGTTTTAACGGGTTTTGGAATTGCAGACAGGTCAGGCAGTCAGTCTCTGGATGTCCTTCCGGTTGCGCTCGACTTCAGTGCTAACATTTTATTCTGTTAACGCCTCGTGAACTTGTTAAACTGTGAGGTGCCGTTTCACTTAAAGCGCCTGATTTCTGAGAAGGGTACGTACTTCACTGCAGGGTCCGTGCAGACATAAAAAGACGTCTGCGTTTTCTCACTTTGGCCACTGCTGAACTGGCTGGTTTCAAAGAAAGTCAGCGTCTTCAGATAAAGAAAGTGAAAGTATGAACATTTTTTAGGAAATAGACTGGAACTTTTTAGCTGGATATTTTTGCATAGTTTATTTTAATTAAAGAGATGCAGATTTAGTCATCTGTGTGCATTTACCCTTATCTGGGGAGTTTCTTATTTATATAACTGAGCAGTTAGAGGGGCCCAGCGGTGGCCTCGTGGTCTTTCATGAGATTTGAATTTACAGTCTTTCAATCAGTTCTTTAATGTCTGTCATGTCTCTTCTACACTGTTATCACAAAGGATGTCCTGGGATTATCTCAGACTCTGATTGTGATTAAACTTAGTGCTGTTTGTTTTGGACTGTAATAATTTATATTGTAAAACAGGAAGGTTTCCATTTTAATTTTGAAATCTCCTAATATTTTCCTTCAGCCGCGTAAAGCCAGCGCCACGTGTAGCTCTGCCACTGCGGCAGCTTCTAGTGGACTGGAGGAGTGGAGTGCACGATCCCCACGCCACCGGAGCTCCGCCCCTTCCCCCGAGAACCCGGACCCTGCCCACTCGGACCCGGCGCCCAAGCCTCCCTCCCCGGCCGGAGCGGCTCTCGCGCTGTCCAAACCCCCCCTCACCGTGTGCCCCTGGTACGCCATGCTTCATTACACCAGCACTACATCACTACTGTCGTCCAGTCATTTAGTACACTGCACTGTGTGTTCTTTACTCCGTGTACTGGAGCAGCAATTTCACGTTAATGGTTTTTATTTTTAAAAGGCACAATGAGGTAAACTGGGTAAAAGTTGACCCAAAAGTACAGCGAGTGAAGAACTGGTTATTTGTTGTGCAAAACAAATGTAAATGAGTATAAGTAGGGTTCCCACCACTGGAATGTATCCCAAGTGCTTTTGCAAACCTTATTTCCCTGCACAGGCAAAAAGGTTTACAGGTCACAATATGTCACAAATGTGTGTGTGTGTGTGTGTGTGTGTGTGTGTGTGTGTGTGTGTGTGTGTGTGTGTGTGTGTGTGTGTGTGTGTGTTGTGCAGGGCCCAGTAACCAAGCCTGTGTTGGAGCAGATAGACCCACCTCGTCATCTCTGGTGTCTCTGTACCCTGCGCTGGGCTACCATGCCATCATGCAGGACATGTCACCAACAGCTTTTGGTAAAATAAATAGAGAAATAAATAATTACAGTGCATGAAAGGTAGACATTCTCCAATTATAATCTCGTTAAAAAAGATCACATTTGTGTAACTTTTAGAAATATGCAGCTTTACACATATTCCCCAGTTACTCCCCCAGCATCTCCCTCACAATCTTTATTTGCATAACAGAACCTGATTGGATTATGAATTTTATGTTTTAACTAATAATACTTGTCATATGTTTGATATTAACGCAATATTAATTTTAAAAAAAATTATGTAGTGCTATTTTTACTTAAAAATTCAAATTGACATCCCTTAAAGAATACATTTTTTTTTTTTTTTTTTGAAGGTTTAGTGTATTTTTTATTTTTATTTATTCATTTCTTGAAGTACAGGATGTGGCAGCTGAAAACAAACTGGTGTGAATAAAACTTTTTTGACATTACATCGCTCAGAATCTTAGCGGGAATCTATATAAAGCTACCTGACAACGTGTGTGTGTGTGTGTGTGTGTGTGTGTGTGTGTGTGTGTGTGTGTGTGTGTGTGTGATAGCTGTGAAACCCACTAGTGTGGTGGTGGTTTTTTTTTTTTTTTTGTTTTTTTTTTGGTCACCATCAGTTCTTCTTTTTGGTAACATCATTTTTTTTCTGAAAGGTCTGACAGATTGGGAGGATGATGAGATTTTGGCCTCGGTCCTGGCTGTATCACAACAGGAGTACCTCGACAGCATGAAGAAAAATGCCATGCATAGAGAACCATCTCCAGACAGCAGTTGATACAGGAACGAAGGCACTCCGAAAGCCCTCTCGCGGTACAGGAGACGGCACAAAACCGGGGATCAATCAATCAATCAAACATTATTCTGTCCATCATCATAGAAATCCCATTCCTCTGTCACTCTTTCCTCATGTGCCCATCACTATCATCTATCAGTAATAATGACCGTCACTGTAAAACTTCCCCCCTTCCTCATTACCTTCCTTTCTTTTGCCACTAATACCAAGATGGGACTTTTTATTAGGTGCATGTTTAAACAGACATAACTGATCTCATAGAAAAAATAAGGAAAAAATATAAAAAATGTCACACTTTATCATCTTAATACCTGATTAATATAAGCTTGTTGTATTTTATTTTCTTGTTTGGAATGAAAAAAAAAAAGCTCTTTTTTTTTCTTGGAATAAAAAAAGGAGAAGTTTCTGAAGAAATCAGCTTTGTGTTGTGGCCTTGCTCTCTCCCAGGCACAGACTTGAGTCATTCTTTTATCATTTTAATAGCACTGGTATGAAAACAGAAACTTTTTTTCTCTCTGCAGAAATACAGGTGATCATTTTATCCAGCTTATGAAAGTTGGTCACTTTTAATTATTCATTTCAGGGTGATTAGGAAAAGGGTGCAGAAAATGCAGCCATTAAAATGGTCTCTTTTGCTCACAGTACATAAATATTTTTTTATTTTTATATATATATATATATATATATGTTAATAAACCATGTGTGCATATATATATTTTTAAACACTGACAATGTCTCACAATGTCTCAACACCACTGACACTGAAGTGGGAAGTTTTTTCATTTAATTGTATTTTTCATTGAATCTTAAAAGATGTTATAACATCCCATAGTTTTATATCTTTATTTTATTTCAGTATATTTTCCCCCCCCCCCAAGTTTAAAAGTAGCCTAGATGTTCACCGGAAGTATTTTGCGCGGGAATTAAACGCCTCACAACAGCGGCTGCGTGCAAAACCATAACTACTTCCGACCTACGCAGTATGTATTAATAGAGCGCATATTTATCCGTCCATCTACGAAGCCTATTATTTAAGCATACTACGTAGTGCGCTAGTACGTATTTTTGATAAACTCCTGGCGCGAAAAAAAATCGGCGCTGAAACGTTGGTTAGCAGAGCGCGCGGGCGTTTATTCCCTTAAATACAATTCTACTAAACCCTCATAAATATTCAAACATTTGAAACAAATGCCGCCGCGTGGTTGGTGTTCGATTCAAAACAGTGACGTCGAGGTAGACGTCATTGGACAGCGTGGGGTGGGCGTGGATTTAAACGTAAACACAAACTGACGACAGTCACACGCTCACACAAGCGCAGGGGAAGAGTTTGTGTCGAGACAAAGTCGGTGTTCGGAAACGTTCACGCTTTATTTTTAATATGTTTATTTACTGTTAAAAGATTCGTCTGCTTTGGTTTGTGGGAAACTTTACGCGAACTTTGTGGACATATTTTACATTTTTTATTACGAAAAAAAAATATGCTGGACAAACGTGTTGTGGATTCGCGCCGAGAACAAACAGACGATGTGAAAGAAAAATCCGGTAAGAGAAAACTTATTATTATTATTATTATTATTATTATTATTATTATTATTATGGATAAGGGTTTTTTATTAAATAAGACAAAAAAAAAGAATAAAATACCAGGATATAAGCTGTTAATGTAACGTTAGTATGTAGTGTTACATTTTTATTTAGGAATCTAATGTAAATTCCGAGGTGCGTTGGTCAGAAATCGATTGTTTGTCAGCTAATTTATTTCTAACGCTGTTTTTAGTGCCATAAAATAAATCACTTTTTAATAATTCTATGTGCGGGGTTTGTTTGTCCTTTAGCTCCAGTTAAGGAGTGTTTAGAGAAGCAGTATAAACTGGGGCCGCTGTTGGGAAGCGGAGGATTCGGATCCGTGTTTTCAGGACAGCGAATCTCTGATGGTTTACAGGTAAATTTTGTACATTATATTTGTTTTATATTTGCGTTGTATTAAATGATCATTTTGTAAAATATCTGTGCTAAATTTGATTTGTTTTAACATTTTTAGGTCGCTATTAAACGAGTGTGTCATGACCGAGTGCAGCAGTGGGCAGGACTGGTAAGTTAAAATTCTTTTTTTTCTTAACAGCTTTTAGGTCAAACAATTTTATTTATATATATATATATATATATATATATATATATATATATATATATATATATATCTCGGTTTATTTATGTGGGTTTTTTAAGATCATTTTATTGTCACAATATAAAACGCGTGCGCCCCTCTGCTGGTTGCTAGGTGACGTCAACGGGTAATGTGACGTTTATGGATTTTTCGAAACAGTCCAGAGAGGAACCGGAAGCTTATATAAACACAAAGAGAGGAGCCGGAAGCTTATATAAACAAAAAGAGAGGAGCCGGAAGCTTATATAAAAACACAAGAGGGAGCGGAAGATATAACAAAAGAGGAGCCGGAAGCTTATATAAACAAAAAGAGAGGAGGGAAAGGCACTTATATATAAAACAAGAGAGGAAACGGAAACTTTTATATAAAAAGAGAGGAGGAACGAAAAAACGGAAACTTTTATATAAAAAGAGAGGAAAACGAAACTTTTATATAAAAAGAGAGGAAACGGAAACTTTTATATAAACAGAGAGAGAGAGAGAGAGCAACCCAAAAACTTATATTTAAAAGAAAAGCGAAAGAGAGGAACCGGAAACGAAAGTATTTCCCCTAGTTTATTTAAAAAATAATATTTAACTGGAACAACCTGTCATGCATATTTGGATTTTTTTTTGTATAACCAAACAATGACTTGTGAGATCCACAAACTGTCAGCGCCTGTAGTTATTAGTTATTATGTGATTATTTTATTCTGATTGAGTAGCAAAGATAAATCATTTGGTCGATATTTAATCAGTTATAACCAGACTACAGTCTAATCCCCGTTCTTTTTTATGGTGTGTGTTTTAGGCTGATGAAGCGAACCCAGTTCCCATGGAAGTGGCTCTGTTGTTGCGGCTCGAGGTTTCAGGTCACCCCGGCATCATCCGCATGCTTGACTGGTTTGAGGTTCCTGGTCAGGGGTTCTTGATCGTGTTCGAGAGACCGCAACCGTGCCAGGACCTATTCGACTTCATCACAGAGCGTGGCGCCTTAGACGAACCACTCGCACAAAGGTAAAGCCTTAAAAAAAAGAAAAAAGAAATAGCCATTTGAGCGGAGTAACTCAACTGTAACCTGTATGACTGAACAAATCTGTGTCTCTTCACCAGGTTTTTGAGGCAGGTGGTTGAAGCGGTTCAGTTTTGCCACTCGAAGGGAATCGTCCATCGAGACATCAAAGACGAAAACATTCTAGTTGACACGCGTAGTGGGGATGTCAAGATCATCGACTTTGGATCCGGTGCTGTGTTAAAGGACACGCCGTACACAGAGTTCGAAGGTAAGATTAGTAAAGGACTGGATTAACGTAAAGATAAGCCAGAACTTCAGAATTAGGAACTATTCAGAATAATTAATCTCACAGCTGGTCACATTAGCCATTATATGTTTTCTGATGTTTTTCTTTTTTCCCGTCAGGAACCAGAGTTTACAGCCCACCTGAATGGATCCTGCATCAGCGTTACGAAGCACTTCCACTCACTGTCTGGTCTCTGGGCGTCTTGCTGTTTGACATGGTGTGTGGAGACATTCCCTTTGAGAGAGACCCAGACATCATCCAGGCCACGCCCAGTTTCACTAAGCGCATCTCTAAAGGTTAGTTCCTGTGCATCCAGTATTTCCAGTAACGTGAGAACAGCTGTACAGCTATAGAAAGCATTTCATAATGGAATGAATAAGAGATGAGAGTCAACCTTTTTTTTTTTCTTCTTATCTTGTTGCAGAATGCCAGTCTCTCATTCGCTGGTGCCTCGCATACCGCCCTGAGGATCGCCCAAGCTTAGAGCAGATTTTACTGCATCCCTGGATGAGGGAGAGTTCAGAAAACACAGAAGACCTTCAGGACAACAGCAACATCACCCCCAGCCTTTAATTCATCAACACAGTCGAGCCACTGTTCGATAATTACACTGGATTACCACACGCTCTACACTGGCTTCCACTTATTTATCACACTGCTCTGTTTTAATGAAAGTTCTCTGGCATTCTTTTCTCCTATTGGACTCTATCTTATCTCCTGGAATCTACACTGCAGCACCGCCTGTGCTCGAGTTATTTATTTATTTATTAACCTAGATACAGCGTCACTGGATATTTATGTTCTGGACTTGAGAAATGATTTTTTTTTTTTCAGGAGCAGCTCTAACACCATCATTGTCCTAGAACGCATTGCGTCTGGTTCTACAGACCATTTTTTGTATATGTATTATCGTTGCCTCGTTTTAAGAGGAAACTTGCGTAGTGTCCTGCCGAGGATCAAAATACAACAGTCACTGTATGCTGGTGATTACTGGTCCCGGAAAGTTTTTAAAAATATCCTGTTTCTGTTCAAAAATTACTGTCCAGGGTTTTATCGGAACCAGCGTGCCTTTTACTTTCAGTATCTGTATCTGTCAGATGCTCAAAACAACATTCAAGAATGTAAGCTGCCAAATCAGAGGTGCTGAATTGGTCATGTGATCAACACTATGAATGTTGTTCCTGACCGAAAAAAAACACAGTGTCTGTTTACCCAAAAATATTTCCTGTTCAAGCCAAAGATATCGAATAGCACTAGTGTCTAAAATTAAATGACTAATTTTTGGCCTTGTTTAACCTGCAAGACCAAAATGTCGGTTCTAAATGTTCAGATTGATCTGATTGTATTAGTTCTTGTACTATTTAATTGTTTTGTTTTTTTTTGTTTTCCCTTATTTTTATGAAGTTTGCATTTGAATGCAAATTAAAATCCTTGCTGAGTTGCTCGGGTTTGCACAACAACTCTTGTGTAAAATACTTGTGTATTGACTTTTGTAATTCTGTGGCAGTAGTCACATGACCATATTTATGTTTAATTAAAAAGAAAAAGAAAATCAATGTTTCTGTGTTGAGTTTGTTTTGGGGATAAAACATTGGATGTGCTGTTATAGGAAAACAATCCACAGTGAAGTGCAGAGTTTTTATTCTTTTACTTTTCAGTGCAATAGGTGTAAGTTTTACGTTCATTAATAATTGGTGTTTATTGGCTTATTATAACATTTAAAGTGGATCATCCATGAGACAAATGTGTTCATTTTATTACTCAATTCAGTTCAATGTTATTTGTGTAGCGCTTTTTACAATAATCAGTGTCTTAAAGCAGCTTTACACAATCGAGTATAATTATAAAATGTGAATAAAACAAATTATATGTCCCCGATGAGCAAGCCGAGGCCGACGGTGGCAAAGAAAAACTCTGAGACGGAATAGAAAGGAATCTTAAAAGGAACCAGACTCAACAGAGAACCCATCCTCATTTGGGTGATAAACAGAAAATTACACACAGTGTGTGTGTAAGAAACCGTAGTCACACAGTCGCCCAAACAGCTGGAGCGTCTTCATGATAGAGTAAAAGTGTCCTCAGTCAACATGGTGATGTGATGGATCATCAACCGGAGGTGGGACACCAGAAAGGGTAAGACACGTCCAGAATGGAAAAGGGGGTCTGGATCACTGACCGCTCAGGAGCGGCATATGTAGCGAAAGAGAGGGAGAGGAAAGAAAGAGAGAAAAGGTTAAGTATAGTGACTTACTTGCATTACAGCAGCTATAAACTGTCCCTCTATAACAAGCTTTAATTTTAATTAAATGTAACATTTCATTTTAGCTTTAATCGTTTGCAGCTAAGCATCCAAACAGTAAAGTTTCTATTCAAATTGTTTTATTTTAGTTTTTTTACTTAATTAACTTGCACTAATTAACATTAGAAATATTCAACCGATAAACTCTGATACCACCTAGTGATCATTCAGTAACTCCCGAGTCGTTTCATTGTCGAGAATCATTTCAATCGATTCAGTTAAATGATTCACTAAAATGATTCACTGTCTCCAACACTTCAACACCAAATTGCAAACAATTTTTTAAATAAATGAACTAAAAATTAAGTGCAAATTATATTTAATTTTTCATAGATAAAACAGATAAAACTATATGTATTATGTTTCTTATTATTATGGTATGTTTAGCATACTGTTTGAGTTAACATATAATATAACCTTAAAATATTAATATAAAAAATAATAAATAACTAAAAGAAAGAAAGAAAAAAAAAAGTTTAAAGGATTTTTTTCCATATTGCTTGTTGGCGGTAAAAATTGTTCTGTCAAACTGCTGCAGATTAAACACCAACGAAAAAAAAAGAAGCTGTCATTGAGTGCGTTTACATGCACCCTTTTATTTTTTAATTATGGGATTTGGGCAGTACTGCTAATAAGACTATCACAATTATTAAATAATTGTATGATTGCAATTATTTGTCCTAACCTCGATCGTCGAATTCAACCGCAATTATTGCACACTTATATCAGCCACAAGGGGGAGCTGTAGTACCTGCAGCCCCCTACTTTCAACCTTTCTGATGCTCCAAACACGCTTAATAATGAATAATGAATTAATTTATATGTTACTAAACAGATAAACACCACTGGCACTGTAGCATGCAGAATGTTTGTGAAGTAGCGCAGCACGGTGGCTTAGTGTTTAGCACTGTTGCTTTACAGCAAGAAGGTCCCGGATTCGATTCCCTTTCTGTGTGGAGTTTGCATGTTCTCCCTGTGCTTGTGTGGGTTTACTCCGGGTTCTCCGGTTTCCTCCCACAGTCCAAAAACATGCATGTTAGATTGATTGGTGATTCTAAATTACCCATAGGAGTGAGTGTGAGTGTGTGTGGCCCTGTGATGGACTGGTGACCTGTCCAGGGTGTCCCCCTCCTGCCTTTTACCCTTTCAGAGACGGCTGGGATAGACTCCAGCAGATCCCTGTGACCCCGAATTAGGGAATAAGCAGGTATAGAAGATGAATAAATTGAATGAATAAATGAATGAATGATTGAGTGAATTAACAAATGATTGAATGATCGATTGAATTAATGAATTAATGAACAAATGAATGAATGAATACATGATTAAACGATCGATTGAATGAATGAATAAATGTTTAAAGTGTGTTTTCCTCCAGGCCGCTTGGTGGCGCTAAAGCGCTACATATTAAACCTCACCGAATAAGAAAGAATCTCCCTTTGACGTCGAGAGTCTTTGGTCTGAAGCGTCACTTGTGTGTTTAAGGTCCGGTTCAGTTGTTTTTTTTTTAAGTTTAGCGAAATGAGCGTTTAGCATTTTTATTGTGAACATGAATCCGTCGGGATTGAGTTAGTTAGTCTGTGGCTAACGGTTAGACAGGAGGGGCCACATTAAGGCACATCTGGTAGCTGTGACAGTCCGGGGATTTGGACGTCAGTGCCAACATGGCAGCAGGTAACCAGGTTCCAGACTCGGCAGGTGTGGACAAAACTCCTTCCCGCAAGCAGACTGACGGTAAGGGGGGAAGGGGGGGGTTATTCTACCTAAATAAATAATAATTACCTTAAAATAAACTGCAGCTTCTCATTAAACCTGGTTTAGTTTTTATAGCGTAAAAAATAACGTTCCTTAACTCTCGTTTTGTTTTTCTATCAACCATGAAATATTTATTTTCCTGATTTAATATTAAACAAACATAAAATATAAAATGATCAACTTTATAGTTGTATGTTTGCTGAGGACAAGAAGCTGCTGTGTGAATGGGCTGTGTAGGTCTGGGTGGAGTGGTCAAAGGGTGTATGAAAGAAAGCTCTGTGTGTGTGTGTGTGTGTGTGTGTGGTGTGTGTGTGTGTGTGTGTGTGGTTAGTTTTCCGGTTGGTATGAACAAACATCCTTGTTGGTTTAAGACTGATCATCCCTGCCCTTACTGTATGTACCGCCGACTTTAGAATTCTTAATCCTGATTGGTCAGTATTGATTATTTTTCCCGCTGTGGCTTTAGTTTCATTGACAAAAGTTTTCAATTCATGCGCGCGTCTATTTCCGGTTTCTATGGTAACAGCTTCCGTATACCTTGTTGATGTGGTTAAAATTCTCAAATCTGATTGGATGGTTATTTTTGCCAGCAAAGAAAGTGGATCTGATTTATGAACATGTTATTGTTTCTGTAAAAACAGTTCAGTGCTTAACACAGACTAACTAAGAGTTGAGTTCAGAGAGTTCAGCTGCAACAGTTGGGCCCCCGGGGGAGGCCCTCAGCTCTCATCTGCTCACTTAAGATTAATGTGATTAATTTAAGTCTCTCTGGATAATATGTGTCTGCTGAATAGTTGGTGGAATACTATTTGATGCCAAGGTAATAATGTGTGTGTGTGTGTGTGTGTGTGTGTGTGTGTGTGTGTGTCAATGCAGTTTTATTGTATTGAGACTTTAGTAGTGTTGAAGGTTTTGTTATGATCGTACGATTCTAAATACTGAGCAGATGTACTTGTAGGAACGCTTTGTGACGTCTCTGACAGAATGTCAGACGTGGTGCTGTGGAACTATTACAAAATAAAACAACCCACCCCCATATTTTCACCCCACCCCCCAAAAAAGTAATAAAAAAAAAAAATAATAATATAATAATATACCTGTACTTGTACGCAGTCTTTAAAAAAAATGGTATTTGTGCATCCATAGACATGATGGCCGCAGTGTCCCGTCACCCACACTGACATTAAGAGCTGATCACGGACCTCCTTTTTGTATATGGCACATGAGCGCAGTATCAACTGTCCTTGTAAATGTTGAGAATGTTCTAACTGTGTGTGTGTGTGTGTGTGTGTGTGTGTGTTTTTTAAACATTAGTCGACTTGTTATGCTGGTTATCATGACCTTAAATGTGAGCCTTTCTCATCTCCCTTTATCTGTTCTGCAGCTAACAGGAAGCTGAAGTACATCAGTTTGACCATTTTGGTGATCCAGAATGCCTCACTCATCCTCAGTATCCGTTACGTGCGGACGTTGCCGGGAGACCGCTTCTTCACAACGTCTGCCGTGGTCATGGCCGAGGTCCTGAAGGTGGTCACCTGCCTCGTCATCATCCTGTTCCAGAAGAGAGGTGCGTTCTCGTTGTAGTTCCTGGAAATCGCGGAAGTGTGAGAGCATGAACATGTGTACGGATGAGTAAATGTGTGTGTGGACAAGTGAGTGTGTCGGTGTGTGGATGAACAAATGAAAGTGGGTGTGGACGGTGTGTACGTTTGTGTGTGTACCGGGTGTTTGTGTGTGGGTCTGTACGGGTGTGTGGGTGTATACATGTGGACGCAGTGTGTGTAGGTGGTGTATATGCGTGGACAGGTGCATGTGGCAGGGGTGTGGGTGTATATGCGTGAGGGTGTTTGGATGTGTGGGTGTATACGCGTGGACGTGGTGTGTGATGGGGGAGTAGCTGGACGTGGGGGTGTGTGCTGGTGATACGGGTGTGTCTGGGGTGTAACAGGTGTGGTGTATAACAAGTTTGTATGTGTGTGCATGTGTGTGGACGAAAGTGTGTGTGAGTCTGTGTGGACAGATGGGTATGTGAACATGAAGGTAAGTAAATGGACTAGTGTGTTTGTGGACAGGGATGGGTGTGTGTGCGTGTGCATGTGCATGTGCATGGACAAAACAAGTTTGTGTGCATACTTGAATGGTGTGTGTGTGTGTGTGTGTGTGTGTGTGTGTCATTGGCATTGTTCCACAGCAGTATAATGTAAAGAATCTGCTCTTTCTGCTCTTTATTATTACTTGTGGTTTGTTTGTTTTTTTAATAACCTGAACTTAAAGTTAATTCTCGCTCATCGAAAGTGCTGAAATCCCGTCACACCTGCTCGTCTTCTACCCTTCAGTGGCGTTTAATATTGAGCCCCTTGTCTTTGCCCCCCAGGCTGAAATGCTGTCCTCTGAATTCTCTCCAGGGTGAAAGAGTGGATTGAGTGCTGGTTTATTGTGCTATTGTGCGTTTTTTCTGTTTGTGTGCAGGAAATGTCAGGGACTTTGTGTCCTTGCTGTTCGACTCTGTAGTGGTGCAGTATTGGGACACGCTGAAGCTGGCGGTTCCGTCGCTTATCTACACTCTACAGAACAACCTGCAGTACGTGGCCATCTCCAATTTACCAGCCGCCACCTTCCAGGTGAGCAGCCCGCGGTTTGCCGCTGTTGGGAGTGTCACACTTTAGAACTGCCAGTATTCGCCGTGAGGCCGGATATCCATTCCGATGGTCTGATTTGGATTTGATTCTGATTCATTGCTCAGGTTTTCTTCAGTAAATGTTTGTCTTGTGATGTTTAGTTTAATGCATTACATGTTTATGTAGATTGGACCATTGACACTGTAAGTAGCTGTAAAGGTTGAAAAACCCTGTGTGGCAGGCGTTGTGGTGTAGAGTGTTAAGGCGCCGGCACCCACATGCGCTGTTGCACTCCGGTGACCCAGGTTCAATTCCGGCTCGTGGTTCTTTCTGATTCCACCCCTACTTTATTTCCCCATTTCATCTCTGTCCTATTAATAAAAGCAAAATGCCCACAAATATAACCTAAAAACACTGTGTATGAAACAGTCCCTATAAGTACAAATACAATCACTAGATGTAGGCGCACCATATGACATCATTTCCTGTCATGAAAAATATTTCTGTCATTTAAAATTTTAATTGAACCCCTTTATTAATTTTTTTTCCTTCCCCCTGTGGTTACCCTGACCCATCATCTCTTCCTGCTTTTTTTTCTTTTACTTATTTACTTATTTGTCTCTCTCTCTCTCTCTCTCTCTCTCTCTCCTCTCTTGTCTCTGTGTATGTAGGTGACATATCAGCTAAGATTTTAACAGCGCTGTTCTCCGCTCATGCTGAGGAAGAGTTTGTCCGTGTCCAATGGATCTCTCTGATGCTCTGTTGCCGGCGTGGCCATTGTCCAGGTGCAGCAGGACGGCAGCCAAAAGAAGGAGGCCATCGAGTCAGCCGGCTCCCAGAGCTACCTGAAGGGTCTGGTGGCCGTAGTGGTGTCCTGCCTGTCGTCGGGCTTCGCCGGTGTTTACTTCGAGAAGATCCTAAAGGGCAGCAGCGCTTCACTGTGGCTACGTAACGTACAGCTGGGGCTCTTTGGGACAGTACTGGGCCTTTTGGGCTGTGGTGGAACGACGGCAGCAGATTGCCGAAAAGGCTTCTTGTTTGGCTACACGCCCATGTCTGGGGCGTGATTTTTAACCAGGCATTCGGTGGCCTGCTTGTGGCCGTGGTGGTCAATATGCCGACAACATCCTAAGGGCTTCGCCACGTCCTTCTCCATCATTTGTCTCGGTCACGTCGGTCTACCTCTTCGGCTTCCACGTGGACATTTTGTTCACGCTCGGCGCCGGCCTCGTCTCGGTGCCTCTACTGTACAGTCTACCAAAAGCTGTGGCCCCGCCCACTTCCTCTTCCTCCCTCTCTCCTCGCACGGACGGTTCCTTCAAAGTCGTGCTGGTGAATGAACTTTGCTGCAACGTTTTCTCTCCCTCGCCTCCTTCATGACTTCTTTCCGTATCCCTCTCCTTACTCGATTTCTAATCCTCTTCTTTATTGCTGCTCAGGTTTCGTTTTTCTTTCGTTTTCCTTTTTTTTTTCCTTTGTATTGTGTGTTTCCTCTCTCACTTGTTGCACGGGGTGTGTGTGTGTGTGTGTGTGTGCACAGTCATGCTGTGAGCGCTTTTTTTTATTAGCTGACTCATCAATCATTAATCTAATCTGGAAATCTAATCAGGCTATACTTTGTATAATCCTCACTATCTCATGAAGTGATCAGGTTGTTGGCAGGAAAACACAACGTTAGCATCAGGAGCCAAGAAAAGGTTCGGCACAGGACAGTTGGGTCACGACTCTCGGTCAGTTTTTATTGTTATTATTTTTTTTTAACCTATTTTTTCAGATTATCCTTTATGAGCACAAAACTAGACGTAACCTAGACGTAGCGTTTTATCCTTACAGGTTTGCCTTAAACTGATTATCGAGTTATTTTTCAGTTCATAGAAGTTTTAGAATGATTCTCTTTTAAAGGCAGTTACAGTTGATTCACCTCCAATTGTGCACTGATTAACAAAATTGTGCTGATAACTTCTAACGCTTCCTTAACTGCACGCCGGTCAATGAGTACTTTCCACTGAGGCATTGAAATGAAGTTGCTATCTGCAGGCTGTTATTTTAAATTATTTTTATTTTTTGTATAACTTTTGTTATTTGCTTTTTTTTCCTTTTGTTTTTTTTTTTTCTTTTTTTTCTTGGAAGTGCACGTTCCGTTTGCCAGTCCTGGTTTAAAACATTATTAATCTTTGCCACAATAGTTATGTAGCAGAGTTTTGTGAGTTTTTGTGAAGTTTTAATTGCAAATTCTATAATCTAATATGTTTCAAATATCGTATATTATAGATGTGTGGTGTGTTGTGTGTATGTATATGTGTGGTGTGTATACCTACATACATAACCATACAGACAACTACCTATATAAATATAGGTATTGAGATATCTATAGATATATAGAATATAGATTATGAAAATAATCTGAAATATTAGATAGAGAAATAAATGTGATGGATTAAAATCATCTACATCTTTGGGAGGATGCTAACTCTCTCTTGCATTGCGAATTCACCCTATCACGTTTTCTTTGCATTAAATATCCTTAGAGCTCAATCAGCTTATTGGTAGAATTTCTTCAAATGGGCTAACTAAGATAGTTTAAAAAAAATCGCAAGTTCGTAATTTAAGTTTTTCATCGAAGAACATCCCCTTTTTCTCTAGTAACACACATGCTGTTTTTCCCCACGTAACGGCTTTTAAGTGCTTGATTCTGGTTTTATTTGAGATGATTGAAAAACAAAGCCATAAATCGTTACAACGACACTCCTGCTTACTTAAACACCCTGTCACTTAAAACCAACCCGTGTATACCATATTCAGTGCAGATGTAGCACATGTTCCACTGTGTGCCGCTTGTGGCACGGAGTGTCTTGTTATATGATTGACTGACTGGTACGAAAGTGTTTTTTAAAGCACACACACACATACACACACCCAGGCTAATGGGCATTAAGGATAGTTCTCATCATAGCATGGTACATCTTAAACAAACTGCAGGGCATCGAACTTTTTTAACAGTTAAAACAAGCACTTGAAATATAGGGTCTGATGGTCCAGGGGGGTTGCGAGGTCCAGGGGGGGTTGCCCAGGGGGTTTTGGAGGTCCAGCGGGTTTTGGGAAAGTCTAGGCGAGGTCCCTGGCGTCTGGGTGTCACTTGGGCGCCTGGGTGTCCTTGCGCCTGGGTGTCCTTGGCGCCTGGTTGTCCTTGGCGCTGGATGTCCTTGTCGTCTGGGTGTCAACTACTAGGAGTCTTAGTAACAGACCGTGTCTAAGCAGTCAACATATGATGCAGCTGTGCGATTTGATTCTTAAGTGGTTTCCATACTATGCTGACTTACATCATATGAATATGAATGGTAATAATTCATCCCGAAAAATTCCCTGGTAACTTTTTTTTTTTGTTACATAACAGGACATTGTGAATGCACCTTACTATAAAAATATATTAAAAATTGCCCAATTGCTTGTACTGCATTCAGTTTAATTCGATATAAATTACTGTAAATAAATGTTCCTCGGATGCTTGAAATGTGCAGCGTTTTGTAGTTAAACTTAAAACATCTACAATTCTACAAATTCCTAAAAAAATAGCAAGCTCCGCCTGGATTCCGTTTGCCTGTTTTTGTAGCTAGCTTAACTATCGAGCTGTAATACACACAGCTCAAGTATTAAAAGAAGGAGAACAACAGGCATGTTGCCGAACTCGGGGTTGAGTAGACGGTCCTGAGGTTACGAGTAGGAATTTCAAGGTTTTATTCCCAGATTCACTTCGAATCAGCGTTCATCCCATGTCAGTTTTCACAAACAGGAGTGTTACAAACGTGGTGTGTGTGTGTGTGTGTGGCTTTATGCTAACTAATGACTAATGCTGTGCCTTCCCCAAGCGCT
>VCAZ01000198.1:37882-267882 GCA_005784505.1 Bagarius yarrelli
ATGGAGAGAGGATGGAGGAGGGATGGAGAAGGGAGGAGAAGAAGAGGGGAGGGAGGAGAGAAAAGGGAGGAGGGGGGGGGAGGGAAGAGGGAGGAAAGAAAGACTGGGGAAGGAAGAGAAAGATGAGAGAGGGGAGAGAGGAGGGGTGTGTGGCAGAACAGGTGCGAGAACAGGGGTGTGTGTGCGAGAACAGGGGTGTGTGTGCGAGAACAGGGGTGTGTGTGCGAGAGTGTGTTAATTTTAAAGATTGCAAGCAGTGTGTGAATGTGCAGAATTACATGTACATTTCCGGACATGTGGGTGATGCTATCACGATACACTGCAATACTTTAACAAATATTTTACAAGTAAAACAAACGGCTAAAACTACAACAAATCCAAAGCCGGAGGTGCCCTTAATTTCTCCCGCCATGTTTGTTTCTGAGACAGCAGCCGTATGTGTCAGTCACAAATACAGGAGTGGAGGAGGAAGTCATTGACACACACTGAGGAATTTAATTAAATACCAACAAAAACAGTATAACTTAAAACATAAAAATAAATAATCAGTTTAAAATATCATTTAAATGTGTATCGATACCAGAGGGTTATAATATCGCATATAATATCGCAACTATACAAATATATATCGCAAATATACACACTATTGTCGGAAAAAAGGTCGCTGTTTCAATTTTTTACACAGCCATTATTGAACAAAGAAACACACTAATAAGTACAGTGTGAAGAAGTGCTGAATCAGTTGGACTGGGTTCAGTTGGGACTGGGTCAGTTGGACAACAATCAAGAACTGGATCAGTTAGACAGGGTCAGTTAGAATGGATCAGTTGGGCTGGATCAGTTGGACAGGATCAATAAGACTGGATCAGTTAGACAGGGTCAGTTAGAATGGATCAGTTGGGCTGGATCAGTTGGACAGGATCAATAAGACTGGATCAGTTAGACAGGGTCAGTTAGGCTGGATCAGTTGGACAGGATCAATAAGACTGGATCAGTTAGACAGGGTCAGTTAGAATGGATCAGTTGGGCTTAATTAGTTGGACTGATAAATGTAAGTCGCTCTGGATATGGGCGTCTGCCAAATGCTGTAAAAGTTGGCCTGGGTCAGTCGGACTGGATCAGTTAGACTGGATCAGTTGGCCTGGGTCAGTCGGACTGGATTAATTAGACTGGATCAGTTGGACTGGGTCAATTAGACTGGCTCAGTTAGATAGGGTCACTTAAAATGGATCAGTTGGACTGGGTCATTTGGACTGGGTCAGTCGGACTGAATCAATTAGACTGGATCAGTTAAACAGGGTCGGTTAGAATGGATCAGTTGGACTGGGCCAGTTGGACTGGGTCAGTAAAGGGTGTAGACTAACAGTGTTACATTTTTCTCAGGTCTTTGTGTTTTTATTTACTGATGTGTCTTTAAACCTGCCGTCTCCGACTCCTAAATAGAGTTCAATAGTAAAGAACGACTGCCAGGTTGTGTGTTTAAACTCCTGAAAACAAGATCCTCCATGTTGTGTTTATTTATCTGGATGTTGCCAGATCTTCGTATTTAACCCTATAATAAACTAAACCAACATCATTAACACCAATTCAGCCCAACTTGATTGTGCCAATGAAGTGGCTCAGCTGAGGACTTTCACACGCAGAAGATCACATGATCACACACAGGTACTGTAGGTCCATTCAAAACCACAGTTTGGACTCGGGCAACTTTTGGAACGATGGTAAGTTTTATGTTTTTTTTACACGGAGGAGTGACGAAGCATCCTGGACACTGCCTTTGTGCTCCGAGTGTGTGTATGTGTGGAATGAATATTTGTTGTGATCAGGTTTTTGTAGTGTTTGTTGATTATGTGCTTTGTTTTTTTTCTTTATGTTGTAGAAGCCTAGAAAAGGAGAAAGGAAGCTGAAACCTGAAGAAGGAAGACAACAGGACGGAACAGGAATGAGACGCTACTTTCAATAATATTTTATACAGAACAACAAATATCTAGTTTATCCTGGAAGACAACAAAACTAAACGTTTTCTAACGTTTGCTTATTTAATATGACACTAACTTTTAATGTATGCATTGCAGAAGTATTGGCCCCCATTCACATTTCCACATACATTTTAATGCAACCGCTGCAAATATTGAGTCGGCTCATTTCCAGGGTCTAAAAGTTCAAACTTTAAATGGATTTTAAGAGAAATTAATATCTAATATAACATTTTGCAAGGACTTATAACATCTTTTTCTAATTACAGTGTAAAACATTTGTGCCTATTAAAAAGTGTTATTTTCTATATTTGACTTTAGACAAACAAAAGTTTCAGCTTCTTTTACTGTTGCCTCACAGCAAAAAGGTCCTGGGTTTGATTCCCCTGCAGGGGTATTTCTGTGTGGAGTTTGCATGTTCTCCCTGTGCTTGTGTGAGTTTACTCCGGGTTCTCCGGTTTCCTCCCACAGTCCAAAAACATGTATGTTAGATTGATTGATGATTCTAAATTGCCCATAGGAGTGAGTGTGAGTGTGTGCGGTTGTCTCTATGTGGCCCTGTGATGGACTGGTGACCTGTCCAGGGTGTCCCCCTCCTGCCTTTCTCCCTTTCAGAGACAGCTGGGATAGACTCCAGCAGATCCTTGTGAGCCTGAATTAGGGAATAAGCGGCTATAGAAGATAAATGAATGAAATCTTTATTTTTTATAAATTTAATTTGAATAATGAAGTTCTGAAGAAATTATGAAAAAAAATGAGATACAGAGAGACAGATAAAATGCTATTTTTATTTATTTATTTTTACTTTTATATCTGCAGCAACAGAAACACCATATAAATTCCTACATCTTTTTTAAACTTAGTTTATAATATGCATGAACTTTATATCTTTATACTTTATAACTTTATACTTTATTTATATTGAACCTTTTTATCTTTATATTCCTACTCATGTCTGTTTGTATCCATTATTTAACGCTTTCTTCTTTTTTTTGTAAGACTAAGCTGCCCTAAAGCAGTATGTGGTGTTAATTTACACAAAGTGTAAAATCATAAATAACTCTCCGGATGCATTTCTGTGACTAACCTGCAGGTGGTGCTAAATCATTTTAACATGAATAAATAATTGTTTATTACAGTTTTAAACTCGGATTTGTTTTTTCACTCTAAGGCGCGCCTCTGTTTACAGTAATTTAGATAATAAACTCTGGCATTAATATATAAGCACAATATTTCTATACATTATTAGATCATGTGACTAAAGAGTGATTTGTTAAAGACATTTAAGGGGTTCAGTTAAAAGGCGCCTGACTGTTTACAAAGCTTACAATTTTGCACAGCCGTAATTCACCTTATTACTCATAAGACATCTTAAGACATAATTAATTAATTTTTTGGATTTTAATGCTCTTTAATATTTGCTGTATAAATTGACTGTTTAGTCCAAACGGCACAGGGACTTTACATGTGTTCCGGAAGCATATAAGAATGCGTATAAAATACAATAATATTAAATTTTATTTTGCAGGTAAGATTTACTTTACATATATTAGATCGACCCAGTTATACTGTTAATTAAATATTTTGTATGCAAAATAAAAATGCTTTATATTCCGCATTCGCAGAAATCTAAATCTTTTTTAATCAAAATAAAAGTTTGTTTTAAGATAAAAATTTATTTAGAAATAAAATTAAGTCGTTTTTCCTAATGGTGTCTCAACCAGCTTTTTTAAAATCTTAATTAACAAAATGAGTCCTGAAAACATTAAAAAAATATTTTCATCATTTCGTCATGTTATAAAGAAATATTTCCCAGAATCCCATTCAATTGGAAGTCGTACGTTGGCGCTTATGATTTGGGCCACGCATACCGGAAGTGGGACGCAGTAAACGGCAGAAGTTTTTGCACACGAGCGTCTCCCTCTGTGACTCTGTGTTTTTGTATTTCTTTTGAAAATTATACGTAAGTATGTATTTTGCTTATATTTGGTACGTTGAGCGTCGAATTGTGGCTTTAAAACACAAAAGGTGTGTGTGTTTTGGAAAAGTAGGCGTGGTGCTGTCACATTAGCTTGCTTAGCTAGTCAGGTAATTGCTCAACAGTTTGACGTTAGCTTCCGCGCTACTTCTCGGTAGGTTTAATTTAGGGGTGCGTGTGTCTGTTTTAATATCTTTTTATTATATAAACTCTTTCCTTAAATTCTAATCAACGTCTGGAATTAATCATTTCTTGTCTATTATAGTTATAGTTTATAAATAAGCTGCAAAAAGCTGTTATGCTAATTATTTAGCTGGCCCACGAGCCCATTGCAGAACTTTCCGGAACATTTTTACGCGGATGACGACGAACTTAATCATGACATCATCGTTTAAAAGAATATATATTATGTCATAATATTTATCCGGGGCTAATGGTGACAGGAAGTGACGTCTTTACCTGCGTCAATAAAAGAGGAAAATTCGAAAAAATGTGACAATAATAACAACTGCTTCGATTTCAGAGCACGTAACTTTCTCTGTAATATAATCAGATTTATTTTATCATAATTATCTTTTTAAAGACACTTTTTGAAATACACAGTTTTAGAAAAGTAAGGAATTAAAGTAGGGGTGTGAAAAACGATTGTTTTAATAGTCGATTAATCAAGAGCAATCAAGTTAACCACAAATAAAACAAGCAGATCATTTCAGATCATGTCTTATTAATTAGGCTGCAATAATTTTCCTTGATTATTTACTAGGCTTTGATTAATTGTTCAACTTTAAAACATTAGTTAAAATGTCAAGTTTTACTTACAGTGCCTTGCAAAAGTATTCATGCCCCTTGAAATGTATTTACACTGAGATAACAATTATAATGACTTCTGAGGGTAATTGATTGCACTGGATTTTATTTAGGACTATCAGAGAACGGGGGGGGGGCAGAATACAAATGCACACCACTTTTCAGATTATTATTTGCTTAAAATTTTAAAACTGTATATTATTGTTTTCGTTCCACTTTACAATTATGTGTTACTTTGTGTTAGTCAGTTACATAAAATCTCAATAAAATACATTTAAGTTTGTGGTGGTAAAGTGACAAAATGGAAAAAAAAGTTCACGGGGTATAAATACTTTTTCAAGGCACTGTGTATATACTAATAAAACAAGGTAATCAATCAGGAATTTAAGTGTTAGAAGCTTCCAGTACACAACAACACTGTCACAGAGGCAAGGAAAAATACACATATGTAAGTACAGCCTAAGTAGAGAAAATGGGCCGATGAATTGAAAAATAAAACAGATTGTATGGACAGTTGTGCTATAGATAATTAAACAGGAGTAGAATGGAATTAGATGCGTGGATGTATTAGGATATAGGTGATGACAAATAAATCTGATTTATTATTGCACATTTTTCTGGCACAATGAAAAACACACAATTGTTAAGCATCTCGGAAAATGTCAAACAATTATCGATTTATTATTGTTATTTTTGTATCTTTATTTGTTGCATTTACTTATAAGATTTAACATTCATAGCAGAAAATCAGGTTTTAATTCAGGTTTTTTTTTAGTTAACTTTTGTTAAGATGCTTTAAATTATTCCTAATAAACCCCAGGTGACCAAACTAAATTACAGCGTGACTGGTTTTTGCTTAATTTCTGACCGAATTTCTTTTGTATTGTCAGCCGAGTTTCTCCGTATCTACAACCAGATCACTGTGAGCGCGTTTCGTTGCGGCGTCTGTTGTTAAAGATGGCATGCAAATACATTTAAATTGTGTTGAACTAAAAGAAAACCTCATACTGACCCTATTACACATTTATCCTTAATATCAGTATATGATATCTTGTGCAATAGCAGAAAATGTGCAATATCTTTTTAGTTTCTAAGCACTGGTTTAGAATTTCCTTCAAGATCAATAACTTTGTCTTCTCTTATTTTATGATCTTTAACTCGCTCAGCATTGTCAACACTATTGCCGTTTTATTACAATTTATTTTAGCCGAGTTGATACTCCATCATAAACATCTCCTATAAACAAAGGCATTTTTATTTATTAATTTTTTTAGTTGGAGATTTAATGAAAAATATCAAGTGAGAAAATATATTGGTGGTGTTTAACTCTGTTGCAGTGACCTTAGCAATGATGACGCTCCATCTCAGGTCTGAATCTAATTTGTTTTTTGGTTTTATTTTTGGTCATCAGAGTGTTTTTAGGTCTGCAGTATGAGTCTGCAGTGGACGGCTGTGGCGTCTTTCCTGTACGCCGAGGTGTTCTTTGTCCTGCTGCTTTGCGTCCCCTTTATCTCCCCCAAACGGTGAGTTTCAGCATTTCAGATTAAATAGTCCAAAGATCATAGCTTATCTGATAAATGTTTAAAGATAAGAGTGATGACACCTGAGATTTTAACGGCTGTTCTATAAATAAAGATTTTGTTCTGATACCAGAGTAATGGATGATAACTGAATCTAGTCTCAGTGTTGTCATGGTTATACAAGTAAGCATGTTTGTCTTAACCACAGACAGCCGCTCCCTTCCAAACAGATAACTAAGAAAACGTATATACGATATACGTTCAATAGCTAAAACTTTTTTCTTAAACAAAAATGAAATTTATTTAGTATTTTGCTTCCCGCACCATATTTGAAAGCCAACAAAACAATGCTCTCTTTAGGCGGAAGGAAAATAAAAAAAAAAAAAGAGTAGAGCCCTTGATGCAGCCTGGGTGAATGTATATATTCTGTAAAATGTGTGTATAACTTATATAAACAAAAATATTAAATATTAAAATACACAGTTGTGCTGAAATACCATTAATATATCGCTGTTATTGTCCACCTAAGCGGACATCATGCTAGGGCTGAACGATAAATCGAAACGCTGTGATTAGCTAATCGCAAAAGGCAGCGATGTGAATGCGATATAAAAAAAGTCCCAGCAGCCAAATGCAGCCAGTTGAGTGCGCACAGCTTTGTGTGGCCAATCAGCATGTTGGTGTAACGACCCCATTTAAAAAAAAAAGCGCGGTGAAGTGTGATTTATGCCTTTTCTCCGAGTCATAGGAATTATTTCGCCAATTAATACCCCCTAAAAAACAGCACATCTGTAATATGGAATTATTTCGGCTTCGAAGCGTGAGTGACAGAAACCGAACAAAAAAAGGAAATTTGCGAGAGTGAAAAGGCTCCACAGGCGGCTTGTGTTTGACAGTGTGTTGCTAAAAAGCCGTCTCCAAGTGCTTGCTAGCGACAGTTAGTCTAGTAGCAAGCGAAAAAGTTCAATTTTAGAATTGTTTGCTGCAGTTACAGTTAATGAACGTTAAAAAAAACACCAGGAAATAACTATTGCTATAATCCGCCACCTCGCTAAAGACACAGTGTCACAGTGACAAAATACGTATTTAAAAACCTCCTTTGCACATATTTCAGCCGCCTTGCAATCCCACAGCTTTACATTGAATGCAGGAATAAAGTTGAAGTGGAATTGAAACGTAGACTTAACCGGACGACTGAACCGTATTTTATTTTCACTGTGCACTATATCAGTGTTTAGGGAGTGTTTATCCAAGAGGGAGGACCAGACAGTCTTACATAACTACGGATAATGTAGCTAGACCTACCTTATTTTGAAAAGAGCTTGAAAAAATTTGTCATAACAATAGTAATTAGATATTTAACCTAAATCGCAGGGAATGGCTCGCATTGACAAGTGAAAATCTGGTCTGTCTGTTTACATGGCAGACGCAAATGCGCATATCCGATTCATATCCGATCTATTACCACATATAAGTGGGGCCTAAAACTGATCTGAAAATAACAGAATCCATGTGATATTTTATTTATTTATTTTCCTTCCCCCTCCTGTTCATACGATCGTGGGTCATATCCCACCGATGCCACATTGGAGAAAAAAATCTGAATTAAGTTAACAATACATGTGATGTAAACAAAGCCTGAGTTGTTGTTCTTTCTCTCGGCCCTGTAATTGGAGTTGACATTTTCATTCTGCTTGCAAAAACACTTTTCTGTTACTTTTTTTCCTCCTTTCTTCTTTCCATTTGCGATTGCAAGCGAACAGCATCTTCTCGTCTTCATCCCGAACATGTGGACATGCTCACTGTTTAAAATAAAAATGAGTTGAGATTATTGTTATAAAGATGGGTGTTAAACTTTGTCTACGCAAGTGCCTGTAATTCGACTGTTCAATCATTTCAGCTTGAGCTGATGTTCATGAATAAAGATTTTTTTTAATTGTTAGAAATGTTTATGCTCATTTTTGTAATGGAAATGTCCTAACCCTCGTAAACAGTTCATTTATGCTAATCAACAGTTATGTTAATAAGTGCAGTCATTTTTGTTACGTTCACTATACTAATATTTTTCAGGGGTGTAATTTTTAAAAATAATTTCTAGCTATCATCAAGTAATATTTTGGCCTGAAATGCCCGTCCCTAGCTGAAACAACTACAGTTAGGTTGTGGAATAAACCCCTTTACGTCAGACTAGAACATCTCAGAATGCTACATGAGTCCTGATCACTGTTACTGTGAGAATTGAACAGCTGAATCGATCCATTCTGTCTCATTTCCTCCAAATGGGTCACGAGAGCCAGGATTAAAACTTTCCCCGTTTCACCGCGTTGTCATCTCTGTCCTTGTTGAGTTGAGCAACAGATTATGAAGTGTTACAATAACCTTTTTTTTTTTTGTAAATTTTCCAGGCTTTAAGGCCGATTTTGTCTCACCCTAATCATACCATCGTTAACAAGCTCAGGTTTTATTTAATTATTATTATTCTTTGGCTAATTTTAATGAGTATTAGTTGTCTTGACTCTATTTTGCACTGTTATACTGTTGATCAGAAGATCTTGGGTTTAATTCCCAGCACAACCAAACTGGCACCGCTCGGCCCCTGAGCAAGGCCCTTAACCTTTAACTGCTCAGTTAGATAAATATAAGAAATGGCCGCTCTGGATAAGAGTGTCTGCCAAATGACAGAAATGCAATAGAAATAACTGAGTATGTGAACTATGTATTTACTTTTGGTTTTTTTTTTTTTGTTGGTTCCTGTATGTTTTTATGTTCATACAGGAACCGTCATTGTATGATATTGTGAGCTTGGTAACAAAGTTAAACTTTATTGTACTGTTTGTTTTTTAGATGGCACAAAATATTCAAATCTCGCCTAGTGGTTGCCATCACAACCTACGGGAACACAGCCTTCATTGTGATCATCTGCATCCTTGTCTTCCTTCTGGTTGGTGAGTAGGAACCTACGCTGTGAGTTAACATTAGGACCATAAAAGACAGATACTGACACAGAGTATAAGCGTCTTAACAATACAGACTGAATACACAGGATTTACCAGTCTGTTCCATTAAAACAGTAATAACATGAATATTTTAGAATAAAGAATAAGAATAAAGTTTTTGTTCGACAAAGCTTTTTTTTTATAAAATAAAAATCTTGCTCTAATAGACAGCTGCAATATTAGAAAAATACACACCACACACTGAGAGTCATTACTGCCCTCTAGTGCACTGCAGTGTGTCTGCCGGTGGAAAAATAGTTGTACTCCTCGTTGATCCAACAGACTTAATTAAGTCCTTTTGAAGGAATTGTTAACTGCAAGGCTTGATGCTCAATTCCGATCTTTGTTCACATTCTACGCCCCACAGTGTCCTTTCATACAGGAAAAAACACAGAAGACACTAAAGACATCATTTACACGTTAAGTGCTTACATTTATAAGGTGATGTGCAGCAGACCACAGTGATTAAATAAGCCGCCGTTGAAGAAGAGGATAAGGAAAAAAATGTAATGGCATGTTAAAGATGTAGCTGCTACTTCAGTATGGAGGTGTGTGTGGATGCGGAGACGGAGTCAGTGGTGAAACTGTGAAATAAACAAATTTAGCCAAATCAATTTTATATGCATCAACTGTTTGTAGTTACGTGCCAGTGCGGAATGATAACATGTCTATGAAAAATGATGTAAAAGTCACATAACCGTTCACTTAATACTATATATGGAAGTAACACAAATCAGAATTAAAAAGATCAGATTCCATGCAGTTTGTGATGAAACAGAGTCATGTTGGCAAAAAATTCGGATTTGGGCCACATTAGTCCGCAGTGAGACTTTATCATTGTATTAAATTCTCTCTCTCTCTCTCTCTCTCTCTCTCTCTCCTCTCTCTCTCTCTTTCTCGCTCTCTTTTCCTTTTTTGTGTTTGTTTTTAATTTGTTTTCCACAGATGCTTTTAGAGAAGTACGGAAGTACAGCTTGACTGACAAGGTGGATCTCTCGAACAACCCTGTGGCCATCGAGCACATCCACATGAAGCTGTTCAGAGCACAGAGGAACGAGTACATCGCTGGCTTCGCCCTGCTTCTCTGCCTGTAAGTCTGTCTGTGTGTCTCTTTGTCCTTGTCTTTCTGTTTTTATTTTATTTTATTTTTCTTTCTCTCTCTCAACTCCCTTAACTGTCTTTCTTGACCTCTTTTTTTTTCTCTCTCTGTTAGTCTGTCACTCTCTCTTTCTGCCTGTTAGTCTGTCACTCTCTTGACTGTCATTGTCTCTCTCTATGTCTCTCTTCCTCTCTCGCTCTCTCTCCCTCTTTCCCTCCCTCTTTCTCTCCCTCTCTCTCTCCTCTCTCTCTCTCATTCGGTCACCAAACCCCTCCCTCCCTAGCATGTGATCTTCTTTTACACCACCCTGTGCTTCTCTGAATGACAAGATATTAATATCCAGCTACTAGTGCTACTCCATTTTCTGGCTGCCAGATTTGGTGTGATTATTTAGACAGAGCATGTGATTTAAACAACAGGTGATGAATATTATATTTAGCTGATGGATTTGGCACAAATGTGTTGACCTCTGTCTTAGCGATCACATTGCAAAGTGGACGAGTGCACAGCTGCCCAGGCACGTTATTCACATTTAAGGACTGATTTTTAGTAAGAGCTCACCATGCTGCACCTTAAGTCTGTGCTCCTGCTCGGTCAGTCACTCTGAGAAAGGAAACTCATCTCATGCTGCAGTGTTTGAGTTTAATTTAAATGATTAGCTGTAACTTCTGCACGACTTATTGTTGTACGAGCTGAAACCTAGTCCGTGCACGTTGCAGTGTTCAGAGCCAAATGAATCCAACATGGCGTCTTTTAAAACAGAGAGTGAAACTCAGCACAAATACAGTGAATGCACACGCGGTCCTCACCCGATGACCTTAAGAGCCAGGCAGAGTTTGTCTCACGTACTTCACGTACGCTAGCTCTGATTCATCAGGGAAGTGTTGCAGCCATCATTGATCAATAAGCTCTCTAGGCACTGTGTGCTGTTCTGAGACGTGAAAGATCTTTGTTCCAGTTAAGATGTGTCATGCATGAATAAACATGTGCCCTTTGAACAGTAAGAGTGTGATGGGCCAAAGGTCATCATAAGGTTACGCCATAGTCATTCTGTTTTTATAGCTGTATGTTCCTATGCTGGTGGTTTCCCTCGAAGGAAGTTTGATTTTAAGGTTGTGTATTTTAAGGTTGCAGGTCTGTGATCAATTCTCCAAGCCATCTAACCTTGTTTCCTTTCTTGATGCATAACTTATCGATCACCTTTTGTAAACACTCAATGGCTAATTTTACCTGTATTACCCTTTTTTTTCACTTTGCATTTAAATAAACTGACCTAATATCTAAAGCTCCTGTCCGAAACCACATACTAATTAAGTAGGTGGTACTTTTTAATTTTAATGTACATACATCGTACCGTAAACAAGTACATTTTTATAGTAAAGCAACAGATGGTATGAATGACATTGAACGTACTACATTAGGCATTTTGATAGCATCATGTGACAAATGATGTCAAAGCAGCTGAACTCGGGTGTCCAAACTTGGTCCTGGTGGGCAGAGTTTAACCCCCACCTCCCGGGTTTAACTTGATTAATATTAAACAAGTACGATTTAACCACAAGAACCATTTTTTTGTAAGCACTTAATGTAATGTACTTAACTGCCACATCAGTGGCACCACTTTCGCCTCTCCCAAACTGTTTCACATTTTAGTGCATGCACATAATTTAGATTTGGTATTGCATGCGATGTTTAGGCCTGTGTGATCATGGTAACAAGATTGGGGTGTACACACATGACTCCCTCGTCAATTATGTCTGTCTGTCTATTTTTTTTCTCTCCGTGTCTCAGGTTGCTACGACGTCTGGCCAGCCTTCTCTCTCAGCAGGCCACGCTCATGGCCTCCAACCAGGCCTTCCAGAAACAAGCGGAGAGTGCGAGCGACGCCGCTCGGAAATACATGGAGGATAACGAGAAGCTTCAGGAGGTATAAACACTCATTCTGCCCCTTAAAAGCTAGCAGTGAACGCAAGTAGCCACGTTCACTTATCTTCCTGTGTAAACTTATTCAGTATGAATGAGGCTTAATGCTATACTTTAGTCTTTATTTTCTAATACACATTCGGCTTGGGTTGATGAATTAAATCTCTTGGCGAGGGCCAAAGCTCTTTGTTGGAAGCTTTAGGATACCCTAAACAGTCAGACGAAGCAGAGCAGCAAAATATTCTTTTATGTCTGTGCTTACAAATAGATATAGCCTGCAAATATCTTTCTCATTCATTCTCCAAACACAAACGCAGGTTTAACTTAAGAGATCTGGCATTATGCCACATGTGCACAATTCAATTATCACTAAGTGGTGAAGGCTGGATTTTATCATGCTGCCCCAAAAGAAGCTCCTGACCTTCATTCACCTTTTTGTTTGCATCTGGTTTGCAAACAAGTTAAAATTCCCGTAAACCATGTGCTGATGTAGTGCAATAGTGCTAAACAAATATAGATCCAGTGGTGAGTTGCTACCACTCTAGGCTATAGCTAATGCTCCGCTCATCGATTAAAGAATTTATTAACAGCGGAGCTGATAAAAAGGTGGACTCAATAGAATAAGCTTTGTTCAAGTTACTTTGAGGTTGAAATGAAGACAAGAAGTTTTTAATTTAGCAAGTCTTTGACTTGTTATGGAGCACAAATGGGGCCAAATGAGCTCAACATCTGAAAACAACTACAGAAAACAATTTTAATTGTTAGACAATATCTAGGAAAGCTGCTAATATTAAAAGCTCAGTCATAATAGTGGTTACATTACTGTGAATTAATATGCCTTTATATGTGGCTTAAATAATAATGTCATCTGCTTTTTGAAGATATCGCTTTATTCTATAACAAGCATAACTTTCTGGCATAGCAACAGGCTATGACTTGTTAAACAAGCAGACTTTGTGTGATAAAATGCTCATCTGTAAAGGAGAAATAGGGCAAAAATTAATTCAGCACAATACGTTTTTAGGATTTAAATAACAAACCTTAAAAACAATCTTGTTGTCTTACTTGTGCACCTGATCAGTGACGTCTAGTTTTAAATAGAAAAAAAACATGGACTCTTATAAAATAAAACACTTAGACCCTAAAATAAATTTAAAAAATACTCTTTTTCTAACGTTCATGTATAAAATGTAAGATTCTTCTATTGCCACTTTACTAACCACTATGGCTGTCCTTACCGTGTAATTCATATATGTGGTGCAAACTATACTGCACCACAGACCACTTCCCTCACCTGTCGTTAGCACCTGATTTTACTAATACTATTGTAGATAGTAGTATATACACACATCTCGCATCAAACCTCCGATTTGTGGTGAAAAGTCTTACTAGAACAATGGAGCTTAATCTAACAGACGCATAGGAAGTAAATCTGGAATAAGATGTTTAAAAAAGACACGTTTGTGATGGTCAGATGCCTACAAACGTTTGGCAGTGTAATGTATAAATAGACACGTACTGAGGTATATAGAAAATGTCAACCTAAAAGTATTGTCTAAACATGCTGGAACAGATTATTGTGATCCTTGAGGCTAGTTGTGTTCATAAACCAGCAGTGTTTAGAGGTAGAAGCTATTCTTGCGTCTGTTGGTCCGTGAAGTGATGGACCTGAATTATTCGCAAGAGCAGAAGTTGCATGCTGTCGACCGATATAACAATTGATTTTAATTTCATCTCCTGTTTAAGATGTTTTATTTTGATGTGTGTCAGTAAGTTGTTGCACACTCTAGAGGGCGATATTGCACACTCTAGAGGGCGATATTGCACATTTAGTATGTCCTTCTGCAGGCTTAAACTTTTGAAAGTTTTTTTGAGCAGTTGGAAGAGCTTCAGGTCATTCAATAAGGAAACAATCAGGTGACTGGTATAAAGTGCAGACAATGTCCCCCCCCTAAACCCCCCCCCTCCCACACACACCACAAAAAAACCCTTCATTGGCCGCCTTGTTTAAAGTTTGTGCAGAAAAAAAACATAAATAAAAGTGCCTCTTCATAACACAGTATTTTTCTGCTTAGATACCAAAACTACCCTGCATAATTACTCACTTGACAGCAGTGAAACAAATTACATTTCACAACCTAGGGTCAAAGTTCACCATATCGGTATTCAATGGCATGCTTATCAGAAGGCAGAGTGATAGTGATCCATAAATAAGATATCAAGCTCCTATAATGCACCGGTTGTTTTGAGTTTGATTATAGCTGGGAAATTTAAACCTCTAAATAAACACTGTTTCCTTTTTTTTAGAAAGGTGTGAGAATGTGTTCATGCATTCAGTAGAGCTTTTCTTCTCCAAACATCAAAAATCTATCTGATCCTACACTTCCCTAATAACACAACACAGCCTTGTTCTGTTAAGAGTCGAAAATGCTGCTCTGTTCTATATAATCAGTCTGTTTTAGCTTCTACTGTGTAGGCGATACAAAGCCACGGTGCCCTATAGTCTGCTTTATTTCGCTCACTAGGTACCAAAACAATCATTATATTTGTTAATTGTTTGTTGTGGGTATGTGGTAGGGCTGGGATTACGGTGTTTATTGCGGATGGAAACATCATTATTTTAAAATCTTAAAATTTTAAAAAGGCCCTTGAGCAAGGCTCCTAACCCTCAACTTTAATAATGTAAATAAAAAATGTCTGCTCAACGCTGTATGTAAATGTTCTGCTCATATTGAAGCAGAAGCTTTGGTTGCGGAATTGGTGTCAATCAAGCATAAATATAACCTGTGTGTTCAGAGACTGAAGGACGCCGGAATCGAAGTCCCGGAGGCAGGAGGCAGAGCTAAGAGCGGCACAGAGGAAGAGAGCAAGGCCCTAAAGGAGGAGGTCAAGAGGCTGACGGATGAGCTCGAAGCCAGCAAGCAAGGTTTGAGTCAGCCTGATTTCCCGTCAGCTTTTGGTGTTGTGTGTTTCAGCATAACAAAACACACACTAATGAAGAAAGGTGTGATGCAGATATAGTTAAAGGGAAGGGTGGCGTAAACTCAGCAATCTGAAAGTCTGGAGCTGCGAAATTGCTGTCTTCGTCCGACATCCACTTAATCTAATGATTATGCCTAGTATTATACTTTTTCATAATAAACATTGAACAATATTCATTATAGCTCATTAGAATAGTAGCAAATTATTAAACACAGCAAAATAATGCTATGCAAATCGCATGTTAAGAATAATAGTGGAAAAAAAAAATCACTTCATCGTTGCATTGTGATTCTTTCTCTAACGATTCCTGAATTGATTCTCAAAAGTCGAGAATTGATTCTAAATTAAAATAAGATTGTGACGGTTTGGGCCTTCGCATGAAAAATAAGTGTAACCGAGCGTTCGTCACATGTTCACCTAAACACTTGAATTTAATAAAATAGAGAACGACAGCAGTCCAAAATGTACTAAACTGCTTTATTAGATACAGACATGTATTTGGAACTTTTTCTTGTGTCTTATACTCCTGTGCGCATGCACTTTCACCAAACTATGGCAAGCCCTAAGGGGAAAAATACATTTACCCACACACAGAATGAGTGCTGTTTCATAAGCACTGACTGACGCATGTACGGATGCTTGAGAATTTGCTTATTTGGACAAAAATTGACATCAAATCAACATTGAATGTAAAATCGCCTTTGTGGAAACACTTTGCAACACCTCCTCCGGATTCTAAAGAAAGGTGTAGTGAATCACTCGGTCAGTGGCGCTTTTATTGGCAAGGATTTGTGGTGGTTCTCTGTTGTGGATAACACAGGATTTCACACACTGTTACAGGTGCTTGAGTCGAGGTGTGTGTCCTTACCGAGTTATTTAAGTGTTCAGTATAATTGTTATAATAATCTGTCGTTTCCATATTTCATTCAGAGCTTCAGATCATCCTGAACACTGAACTTTATTAATGAAAGAAAATTTCTGAAACTTTTATGAATAAGATAAATGTTATTTTAACGGCAAATGCTGTAAATGTTAGCGAGCGCTTTATTGCAGCATTACGGTTTCTAACAAGAACACATTGTGCTCTGCACTGTACACTGTATTGTTTTCCTTCTATCTGCTAAAGATAACCTTGCTAACGTCCTTGATGTGTTCATTTTCCTGTGTAAATTAATTTATAAACATTGAGGCGAATACAATATTTACTATTTGTAGTCAGTAAATAATTCACAGCCTGTATTCAAATAACTTTCCAAAAGATATACAACAAAATAGTTTAAGGACTTTCAGTCTGTTACTGGAACACAATTTCATAATTTAATAAGACTGTTACGCAACTTATTTGGGTAAACATTACTACGATAACGTCAGCATGGTCCTGCTTGTAATTTTTTTACAAGCCTGTTGGAAGGAAACACGCCTCCACAGTGCAGCATAGTAAGTTTAAAATCTGCCTATATATCATCCCTGATGTTAACAGTAGAAGGCTCGCTTCCACTCACTGATCCTTTTATTAACTGGCGTGTTTTTCTCAACATCTTGGCTACAAAATTCCCACCCGCCCTTGGGACTCCTGCCAGTTCCTGTGCATTTCTGATTCAAGGCCAATAAGAAAATAAAAACAAAAATTACTCTGAAACTGTGCTTGCCCTGTACGGTTTATGGGCCGTAATCTGTTGCTCCTTCGTCATTGGTCAATCTTTAAAAGAGGTGTTTTACAAAAAAAACAAACATTATTTCCTAATTTAGCATTTTAGGCTAGACTAGAACATCTTGTCCAGTCCCTTTCACACATCCCTGTTAATGTCTATGACAGGAGAAAAATTGAGGACTACCTGTTCTTAATATAGATGCTTACATAGACTCATAGCCCCACAGTGTGTGTGTTTGGAGGTGGTTGTGTGTAAGTTGACACAAATACACTGCTTCTGTTTTTTTTACTTTGTTTTTCTGTGTTTTTTTTTTTCCCATGCAGCTTTACAGAAGTCAGACGGTGATGTGAAGGCGATGAAAAAGCAGGCGGAGAATCTGACGGTGGAGTATGATCGCCTGTTGGAGGAGCATTCTAAACTACAGGTTAACATACTATCACACACACTTTTTCCCCTTTACACACTTTTATATTACTCTAATAAGCTTTATTACCCAGCTACAATATTGTCAAAAAGTTAATGATATTATCTTTTAAAAATCATAAAATCCTTTATTTTTTTTCTATTATCACATATAATAATGCAGAATGTGGAATTATGATAAATGTGCAGAAAAATAATGTACACTTGTATAAATGTTAATAAAATGAATTTTTTAATATAACATTTTTATGCAAACGTTTGGGCACCACTGATAGGGAGTTTCAAGCAGTAGCTATATTTCGGATCATTTTTACCTTAGTAACACTTTACTTTTTAAAACACATTTATTAATCAGCGGAAACAACGCAATGCGAATCACAACAAAAAAACGGGCTGATGTGAAAATTTGGGCAACCCAGTGGAATTATGAGTATTTAGTTAGTCAGCAGGAAGCAGAGGTAGAAGACAGTGGTAAGGCCCGCTCTGTTGTCTGGTGTGGAGATGAGGTAGAGGTAGGTAGGTGAGGTAGGAGGGCTGAAGATGTTTACTTTCTCTTTGGGAGTGAGGAGGTCAGACAGGATTAGGAACAAGCACATGAAAGGGATGGTTAATGTTAGACTTTAAGGGCAAACTTGGAGAGGCCAGATTGTGCTGGTTTGGATATGTGCAGAGGAGAGAGAGAGAGAGAGTGAAAATATATAATATAATAGTATATAATATAATGAAATATATAATTTGCTGGTACTGTAAACCCTGTTACAGATAGGAGCAGGTTCTTCTCCCATAAAGCAGCTTGTCCAGATTAGCTTTTTTTTTTTTGTGTTTGTTTTTTTTTCTGCGGCTGACCCAAATTCGACATTGTGACGTTAAACATTTGCACCGTGCTTTGTTTACACTTGGAGAAAGATGGAAGCTGTATAAAAGCTATTGAAATTCACACTTTAGCGCCATTTTTAAGACCAAACCCAAAACTAAACTCAATCGTTGTATATATATCGATAGCTTTTATACAGCATGTGTCTTTCTCCAAGCGTAAACAGGGTACAGCACATGCGTTTAACGTCATCACGCCGGGTTTTGCATTGGGTGCCGTCATCTGCAGATCTGACGTGATGTCGAACACATACTGTCATGAACACGTGCCCACCTGTGACGCAGTAGAGCTGAAAATGTGAAATAGTATTCTTGTGGCTTTGCAATGTCACAGTTGTCACATGGACTACTTTGTCGCTCTTCCTGGTACTTTTCTGGGCCTTAATGTGGCGGTTATCTTGCTGTCTAAGAGGGTCAGGGAGCCCCTTAGATTTTATTTAAATATATCTGAAATTGTGTTGCCAAGATGAAAGAAGTTCGTACGTGTTTGTAACACACAGGGTTGAAAAAGACTATAGCTATAGCTAACTATAACTATAGCTGTATAGTTAACACTTTGCGTTTGTAAAGGTTAAAAATGTAATTGTACTAATCTTCCAATTGCGCTTTTCGCAACTCTCAACAAACGTCTTTGTATTAGCATAAGTGGTCAATGATTTAGGAAAAAAAACCCTGCTATTTGCATAAAAGCTGTGAATGTTGATGGAATTATTTGGAATTTTATTACACATTAAATCTTGGAACGCTTGTAGTAATTCACAATACTTATGAATGTCCTCATAAAGCTCATTATGACCAGTGGTTTCAGCTATACAAGCGGACAGGAAATTCTATATTTATTTTTTTTTTATACATACTACAATTTCTTTTCTTCTTATTTTTGATGGCTTAAAAGAAAACCAGGTGCAAAATTACTACAGATAATCGATATCTTGGTCCGTTCAGGAGTTAATATTGTTTTTCATGTCTGTCAAGGTAAAAGAGGAAAAAGGCTCGTCACACCAGAGCTGTTTACCGGACCGAACTCGCCATGTAATTGCATGTGTAAATACCCGACTATATGTTCTTCAGGTTAAACCATGGCAGGTTTTTTTATGCGTCAGTTCTTTTTGCCCTCCAGGTATAACTGTTGAATCCGTTGAGGCTCCCCACCATGAGTGCATGCACATGTGCCGCACTGACGTTTCACAGATCATAAATCATGACCTGATGTATGCTGGAAATTGTTTATTCTACATTGTACAGAATTTCCTGTATTTAGCTAGTGGAATACTATTTAGTGGAATACTAGATGGTATACTACTAAGTAAATACTATGTGGAATACCGGAATACTATATTGTGGAATGCTAGATGGTTTACTACTAAGTGGAATACTATTTAGTGGAATACTACTAAGTAAATACTTAGTGGAATACTATTTAGTGGAATAATAAATGGTATAGTACTAAGTAAATACTAAGTGAAATACTGTATTGTGGAATACTAGATGGTATACGACCAAGTAAATAGTAAGTGAAATACTGGAATACTATTTAGTGGAATACTAGATGGTTAAATACTAAGTGAAATACTGGAATACTATTTAGTGGAATACTAGATGGTTAAATACTAAGTGGAATAGTGGAATACTATTTAGTGGAATAATAAATGGTATAGTACTAAGTAAATACTAAGTGGAATACTGGAATACTATTTAGTGGAATACTGGAATACTATTTAGTGGAATACTGGAATACTATTTAGTGGAATACTGGAATACTATGGGAATACTAACTGGAATACTATATGGTACTGAATATACTAAGTGGAATACTGGAATACTATTAGTGGAATACTAGATACTAGGTTGTTATATTACTAAGTAAATACTAAGTGAAATACTGTATTGTGGAATACTAGATGGTTAAATACTAAGTGGAATACTATTTAGTGGAATACTAGATGGTATAGTACTAAGTAAATACTAAGTGAAATACTGTATTGTGGAATACTAGATGGTATACTACCAAGTAAATAGTAAGTGAAATACTGGAATACTATTTAGTGGAATACTAGATGGTATACTACTAAGTGGAATACTGAAATACTATTTAGTGGAATACTGGATGGTTAAATACTAAGTGGAATACTGGAATACTATTTAGTGGAATACTAGATGGTTAAATACTAAGTGGAATACTGGAATACTATTTAGTGGAATACTAGATGGTTAAATACTAAGTGGAATACTGGAATACTATTTAGTGGAATACTAGATGGTATAGTACTAAGTAAATACTAAGTGAAATACTGTATTGTGGACTACTAGATGGTTAAATACTAAGTGGAATACTATTTAGTGGAATACTAGATGGTATAGTACTAAGTAAATACTAAGTGGAATACTATATTGTGGAATACTAGATGGTAATACTACCAAGTAAATAGTAAGTGAAATACTGGAATACTATTTAGTGGAATACTAGATGGTTAAATACTAAGTGGAATACTGGAATACTATTTAGTGGAATACTAGATGGTTAAATACTAAGTGGAATACTATTTAGTGGAATACTAGATGGTTAAATACTAAGTGGAATACTGTGGGAAATACTATTTTAATGGAATAATAAATGGTATAGTACTAAGTCAATACTAAGTGGAATACTATATTGTGGAATACTAGATGGTACACTACTAAGTGAAATACTGGAGTAATATTTAGCTCCTAGCTAAATGCTCATTAATGCATAGCTGGATGGGTTTTTAAAAAACCTCTGAACTTTCTCTCATTGCCCCAGTGCTAAAAGTAAATATTTTAAGTAAACGAAATATTGTATGAGACTTTTCTGTTCATTTTTTTAACCAAATTAACCAAACATACATATTCCCTGAAAAATATTTAATACTCTCTTGTTTACTTTTTAGTGGGTGCATTGCTTCGGGGCTGGTCTATGAATGCCATTATTGTTGCACAGACTGGCCTTGATCTCAGACTAAAGCTCCAGCCAGTAATGACGAGCGCTTTATATATCACACACGTGAAGAAGAGCTTGCTGTAAACTTTCCTTTTATTACTTGGCTTTTCCTTGAACTCTGTCCACCTGCCCTCGTGATAACGAGTGGTAGTCTGGTATACATTAGGTTTCTGTTCTCTTAAACACCTTTAAATATGTTGGAGTGAAGAAGCGAAAGTGCATTTGTGAAGTCGCCTTGTTGAATCGTGCATTGTGGCCTTGTTGAATCGTGTGTCATTGTAAACTCTTATACGTTGTAATTTTCTCTGGGTTTATGGTTAAAAAATGATTTCTAAAGTGATTCAAGGGGGAAAAACTCCCAGTTTTGAAAGGTCTTACGTGTTGTTTAACTTGCATTTTGTGACCTATCTAACTTTGTTCTTAGCAGGACAGCATCCTGTCATTATTTGACAGTAAATTTTAGATATGCATGTATTGTTTATTATGTTTTTAATTCCACCTCAGCTCTAGTCCTGTGGGTTATGGGGTTTGTTCTAGTGTTGCACCTGTTCTTCCAGAAGATTTTGTAGGGTTGAGATGTGAGATGTGTCAGTGTTGTGATTTGTGACCTGCTTAGATATGCATTAAAAACTGACCTCAGAATCGGACTGACGAAATGACCAGCACCTTTTAATGCTGTGGAAAATGTAGTCAGAGGTTTAATTAATGCTGTGATTTTTTTTTTAATAGTGTAAGCATTTAATGTGCTTTACAATTCTCTTTAGTTGCTTAAAATTGCATTTAAGAATAGTTTCACTTAGAGTTTCTTTCAGAACTCGAACTCTAAATACACACTGTACATTATGCATCTTAAACACTGAAGTTTTACAGAACTATTCAGGTTTATTACCTTTTTCTCCATATTTTAGTGCCTGTCTGTATTGCTTAGGGTCTATCAGCGTATATGTACCTCTGTATGTCTGTCCATGTAACTGTCTGTCTTAATGTTTTGACTCTCAATAGGGCCTGTCTCAGTCTCTGTGCTCTTCTCTATTCTGCATTCATGTAGTTTTGTGAGCAGCGTTCTGTTTAGCTGGAAATGATTTTTCACTGCCGAATGAAGTCAGCAGCTTTGACCTTACTGATTTGCCTCAGGGATTTTTGAGGATAAGGAAAAAAGTTGTTGATTTACTGCAAACTGAACTCACCTAGTCTGGAATAAATTTCTCCCGTACACTTTACGGTGCATTGACTGTTTTTGACAGATTTCCTAAACGAGTCCACTCAGTTTTTGTCCCTTTAATGCAATAATGCTCATGTCTTAGAAAAGGTTGTGATGCTACCTCATTTAGGAGCTCAGGTAAAATAGGGTTTTGTACTAATGATGTATATTTATTTTGCTGATAATGGTTTAATTTTAGGATTTCATAGCCTCACACTGTGCGTTGTATTTCAGGCACAGCTGGACTCTCAGCGTGATAAGAAGTCGGACTGATGGAGTTTATTCCAAGCATCGGTCTGTCTCATAAAAGCCCGGTTCAAGCATCACTTCCTGTTGCTGGATTGTATCGTACAGGATATAGGAGAGATCCTGTCCTGTATGCTTAACGTAAAATAAACGCTGTGTTTCATTGTCTTCTCTCTTTTTTTTTGTACGGAAAACCGTTACAGATGCTTTTCTTTCAAGTGTGAAACTTTTTTTTTTTTTGGTTTTGTTATCATATTTTGTGTGTTTGTTTGGAGAGGGGATGGAAAAGGTTTCATTGTTTTTCAAAAGGTTTCATATTTAACATGATGGACTCATTCTTGTGGATTATGATGTGGATAATCCTGTTCAGATTGGAAAATATAATTGTTTGGCGAGGGAGATTTTCCAGTTACGTGAAATTTTATAAAAGCCTATTTTGCCCCCTTTGATTTTTTTTTCCCTTAAAAGGAGAAAGTTTGAGTCTTTGTGTCGTTACTAAACGGCAGGGAGTATGTGGCCTTTTGGTGTTTGGTTTAGGCAACGTTTACACTTTATGCTTTCACTAAGCAACTAAAGACTTTTTAAAGAGTTTACTTTCACTTAGTTCACTGTAATATCGTTTTCCCGTTTCTTTCAGTTCCATTTTACCCTCCTCAAGCTTTCACTGTCAGAAAATAAGCACCTCTGCGTTTGGCTCTAATGTGATGGTGCCCTCTGCTCCTGAGCAGCCCACAGTGGACTAGTTTATTCCAGTCCATGCTGGTTGTAGCTGCTATCTGTGAAGCACTTAGAGCTGTGATCACAGTGACGTGCAGCTCAGATCGCATTTCCAAACATCGCTGCGTCTGTCGAGGTTTTTCAAACAGCATTGAATGCTAGAGGTTCATTAAATATGAGAACCTAAACGCTCATCGTAAACAATTTAATGGCTGCAATTTTCACTTTAACACTGACTGCTTGCGATTTCGAGTCAGGGATCAATATGGCTGGATGGCCTTAATAAAACTGGGCACATTGTTTAAAAAAAAATAATTCAAAAACCATTCGCTCCATGTAGCACTGCATCATTACAGCTTTTAGTAAGAGCGTGTGGTCATGGCTTTCAGAGCTAATCATGGTAATACTTGTAAAGTAAAGCTAAACAGATCACAGATGAGATTATTATAAGACCTGTATCTTTAAAGATGACATTTGGTTGATTTTATAGCTGTTCCCCCACAAACTAAAACATACAGGGAATTTAATGTTCGCCATGACCACCAGATTACAGTTCACTTTCTTCTAAGAATGGCTACCGGTGAAACATTAACCTTACTGTGCCAGACTCTTAATGTCCATGTATGTATAAAGCCTGGAGGCTGGATTTGAGCCTGGTTATCGTCACTTGACCCTCTGGGGCTTCTAAGTTTCCATGGTGACATTTTGGATTTTAATCTGGGTTTTTTTTTTTTTTTTTTTGTTTGTTTGTTTTTTTCGATGAATGACTTCTCACTGACGTCTGTAAAATAGTGACTAAATAAATGGGTTTCCAAACCAGTTTAAACCGGTTAAATTCCAGTGATGTAATTTTATTTTTCCTGCTTCTGACTCTGCATTTGAAAAAATGTAACCCTGGGATGTTTAAGACTTGTATGCGAGTGTGAGAAATGATACAAAATACTCAACGGCTGATTTGTTAGCACATGGTGTTCTATTTTTCCAGCATGTGACCCTCTGACTTTTACCAAAGTGCATCTAATAAACGCTTCATAACAAATAATTGGTGTTCTTTTTGACCTGTTTCAATACCGTGTGAATGAGAGGCTAGATTTGTGTTGCAGTTTCAACCTGCAAATCATCAAGTTTCCACTTTTAAATCCAGGAAATGATCAGGGTTAAAGCAGTGAATGTGTATAATGCACTGGAACTGCCTGTCTGTTATAGATTTTCTTCGAAGATTGTCAACCTGATTGTTTAAATAAATAAAAATAAAGTTACATGACACCCCAAAGTGTTTTTTCTAGCACTGTGATGATATTTATGTCAGACAAGCTTCTAGCTATAAACCATCAATTAAACTGTCTTAGACATCCGGCATCTGCACCATTTGGGAAATCAATGATTTTTGAAATACAAACGAAAACAATTTCTGGTCTGAAGAATCTCAGTGCCTTCAGCATAGTGTGATGTGTGTGAAGGTTTGAGTTGAGGATTTATTCTCAGTGGTGTGTAATAGTCCGGAGTAAAGCTCTGGCTTTTAGGATGTTGGATTCTTAGTTGTTTGTCAAGTTGATTGGTAAGAAAGCGAATGTTTATAGCTGCTAAATTGTAAAAATATGTAATTATGGTCGTGTGTGTGATACCGATCAGAAAAAAAAGAAGCAGTTTAGTTGCCCGGCACAGAATTGCCATATGTAACGGCAGTAAGCAGACGATTAAACTAGAACACAAATCCTGCTTCACTCGTGCAGCTGCTGTCTCGTTTGTTTTCCACTACTCTTTCACCTTCTCTCGTTCACCGTGGGAGGAAAAAGACTTCATAATTAAAACATCTAATGTTTTTAATTCCACCTCAGCTCTAGTCCTGTGGGTTATGGGGTTTGTTCTAGTGTTGCACCTGTTCTTCCAGAAGATTTTTGTAGGGTTGAGATGTGAGATGTGTCAGTGTTGTGATTTGTGACCTGCTTAGATATGCATTAAAAACTGACCTCAGAATCGGACTGACGAAATGACCAGCACCTTTTAATGCTGTGGAAAATGTAGTCAGAGGTTTAATTAATGCTGTGATTTTTTTTTTTTAATAGTGTAAGCATTTAATGTGCTTTACAATTCTCTTTAGTTGCTTAAAATTGCATTTAAGAATAGTTTCACTTAGAGTTTCTTTCAGAACTCGAACTCTAAATACACACTGTACATTATGCATCTTAAACACTGAAGTTTTACAGAACTATTCAGGTTTATTACCTTTTTCTCCATATTTTAGTGCCTGTCTGTATTGCTTAGGGTCTATCAGCGTATATGTACCTCTGTATGTCTGTCCATGTAACTGTCTGTCTTAATGTTTTGACTCTCAATAGGGCCTGTCTCAGTCTCTGTGCTCTTCTCTATTCTGCATTCATGTAGTTTTGTGAGCAGCGTTCTGTTTAGCTGGAAATGATTTTTCACTGCCGAATGAAGTCAGCAGCTTTGACCTTACTGATTTGCCTCAGGGATTTTTGAGGATAAGGAAAAAAGTTGTTGATTTACTGCAAACTGAACTCACCTAGTCTGGAATAAATTTCTCCCGTACACTTCACGCTGCTTCCTTAACTACAGGGAATAGTAAGCTGGGTGATGCGTCATTCACTTACACCGAACACAATGACACTAAAAGCATTGGTTGTTTTTTGACAGTAGATTTCCTGAATGGATGTACTGGGTGTTTGTCCCTTTAAATGCAATATATATATATATTATTTTGCTGACATTGGTTTAATTTTAGGGTTTTGTTGCCTCACACTGTGCACATTGCTGTCTCGTTTGTTTTCCACTACTCTTTCACCTTCACTCGTTTACTGTGGGAGGGAATAGACTTCATAATTAGTGTCAAATAATTAGGGGTGCTTAATTTTCTGCTTTCATTTCCGTGCTCTTCCTTTTATTCACAAATCGCCACTCCGCCACGCCCTTTCCCGCATGCCCCCACCGCCTGACTCAGGTCAGCTGCTGACCTCCATGACCCCGACCCTATTGCCACCCCCACCTCCCCCCCCTCCCCCCAAAAAAAGCCATCTGTGCCCCCGGCCTGTGGATAACCTCGAGTGTGGAGTGCCAGATACTGATTTATTGGTAAGGGGTTTGGTCGAAACAGAGGGAATTGTTTTCGATCATGCTGTACCTGGTCTCCCATGATGAGAGCTTATGCTGATATACAGCATGGGTCACACCTCCCCTATACCACCTGCGACAGCATGGCTTCAAACCCCCTGTCTGAGATGTCAGTCTGCAACAAAAAAGGGAAAGAGAAATTAGGGGACTTTAGTAGTGGGTCCACCACACTTTTCAATTCAATTCAGTTTTATTTGTATAGATAGCGCTTTTCACAATGGTGATTGTCACAAAGCAGCTTTACAATTGAAGAAATTATAAAACAGAATTAAACAAATCAGTTTGTCCCTGATGAGAGCAAGCCGGGGGCGACGGTGGCAAGGAAAAACTCCCTAAGATGAGATAGGAAGAAACCTTGAGAGGAACCAGACTCAGCAGGGAACCCATCCTCATTTGGGTGAAAACAGGTAGCAGGGATCGTGAGGTTACATCGTGTGTGTGTGTAAACAAAACTATAATCATTAGTCCTTAGAGCAGCCGAAACGTCTTTATGGCGAAGTGGGTCGTCCTAGATCGCCCGGTGATGCATCATCCGCTGGGCAGGTCACAGGGAAGGGACCCACAGGACGGGCCGGTGGTGGGGTCTGGATCACCGGCAGCTCCGTTGTGGCGTATGTAGCTCAACAGAGAGAGAGAGAGAGAGAGAGAGAGAGAGCTAGAGAGAGAGAGAGAGAGAGAGAGAGAGAGAGAGAGAGAGAGAGAGTGAAAGGAAGTCAAAAAGAAGGAAAACATTTACAATGTAAGTGACAATGTAATCACACACACGGTTTTGGATTGATTAAGTGAAAAATGTAGAGTGCAAGGATGGACTCCGGCAAGACTAACTAGGTCAGCATAACTAAAAGGAGAACCAGAGGGAAACACAGACATGAGGGCTCCCTGATATGTTAAGCAACCAGCCGCTCTCATCATCAACACCGTGATCAATAAGAGAGGGGAAGACAGCATCTAAACATACCAGATCACCTACCTAATACTCAACACCCATGAGTCCCCCGGATCTGCTCCTTTATCTAAGGGGAATCAATACAAAAGGCTTGATTAAATAAATATGTTTTTAACCTGGACTTAAACACTGAGACTGTGTCTGATTCCCGAACATACATAGGGAGGTTATTCCATAGCATAGGGGCCCTGTAGGAAAAGGCTCTGCCCCCTGCTGTAGGTTTTTATAATACGCGCGGTACTGACAGGCAGCCTGCATCCTTTGATCAAAGTAGGCGTGGTGGAACGTAAGACACTAGAAGTCCGCTTAAGTACTGCTGCGGCGCGAGACCATTTAGAGCTTTATAGGTTAAAAGTAGTATTTTAAAATCGATGCGGTGTCTCACTGGGAGCCAATGCAGTGCGGATAGGACCGGCGTGATGTGCTCGTATCTTTTAGTTTTAGTGAGGACTCTCGCTGCTGCGTTCTGGACTAGCTGAAGTTTATTAATGCACCTAGTTGAACATCCAGACAGTAAAGCGTTACAGTAATCCAGCCTGGATGTGATAAACGCATGAACTAATTTTTCAGCATCAGTAAGCGACAAGATATTTCTTATTTTAGCGATATTTCTTTCTGAGATGATAAAACGCTATCCTGCTAATATTATATCGACATGGGCTTCAAATGAGAGATTGGAGTCTAAGATCACACCCAGATCTTTTACTGTTGCACTTGGTGAAACAGAAAGACTGTCTAGGGTTAAGGTGTGATCAGGAAGCTTACTTTTAGCTACCTGTGGTCCTAGAACCAGAACCTCCGTCTTGTCAGCGTTAAGCAAGAGGAAATTGCAAAGCATCCAATCTCTTACTTCCTTCACACATTGCTCAATTTTATTAAACTGGCCTTTCGCATCAGGCCTTGATGAGACGTATAAACTGTGTGTCATCAGCGTAACAGTGGAAACTAATATCATGCTTACGGATTATGTTTCCCAGAGGCAGCATGTAAAGAGAGAAAAGAAGTGGGCCTAAAACCGAGCCCTGTGGAACACCATACTTTACAAGGGAGCACGCAGAATAATCACCATTTAAATCTACAAACTGGTAACGATCGGTTAAATAGGACCTGAGCCACGCAAGAGCTGTTCCTTTAATTCCTACTAATTTTTCTAATCTGCGGAGAAGAATATCGTGATCTATAGTGTCGAAGGCCGCACTAAGGTCAAGTAATATAAGCAACGAGACACAACCTTGGTCGGATGCCAGTAAGAGGTCATTAGCTACTTTGACCAGTGCCGTCTCTGTGCTGTGGTGAGGCCTGAATCCTGATTGATAAAGTTCATGTATGTTATTTCTTTGTAAGTATGAGCACAGTTGTTGCGCAACTACCTTCTCTAGAATTTTAGAGACAAACGGAAGGTTAGATATCGGTCTATAGTTTGACAGTTCATTTTGGTCAAGGTCAGGTTTCTTAATTAAAGGTTTAATCACTGCTAATTTAAAAGATTTAGGAACATACCCACTGCTGAGAGAAGAGTTAACTATTTTCAACAGGGGTTCTGATACTGCCGGTACTATCTGCTTAAGAAAGTGTGTTGGTATAGGATCTAACACACAAGTTGACGGTTTTTTGTGGAAGAGATGAGCGTGATTAGGTTTTTCTCTTCCAAAGGAGTAAAATTTTCTAAGTTCTGATCTGATGCGGTTAGTTGATCATCAGAATCATTCGAAAGGTCTGGTTTTAAAAAAACGTTAATTTTCTGCCTAATGTTTGCAATTTTATTATCAAAGAAGTTCATGAAATCCTCACTGCTGCACGCAGTTATGGTGCAGGTTTCTGAGGACGTCTTATTCCTAGTTAATTTTGCGACGGTATCGAATAGAAATCTAGGATTATTTTTATTATCTTCAATAAGGTTAGAAAGATACGTTGATCTATTTACACTAAGAGCTTTTTTTATAAGCTAGAATTCCCTCTTTCCATGCTGCCTGGAAAACCAGCAATCTAGTTCGGCGCCATTTACGTTCTAGTTTACGGGCGCTCTGTTTTAAAGAGCGCGTGTGTTCATTATACCATGGAGCGAGTTTCTTATCTTTAATTATTTTTCTTTTAACTGGAGCCACATTATCTAATGTAGAGCGGAATGCGCCATCTATATATTCAGTCGCCTGCTCGAGTTCTGTTGGATCAGACGGCGATCCAATGACAGAAGACAAGTCTGGAAGACAATTAATAAAGCTCTGAGCAGAAGTTGAAGTAAATGTACGTTTAAAGCGGTAGCGTGGCGCTACAGATGCACTATTAGTATGACGCATTTTAAACGATATAAGATGGTGATCAGAAATAATTTCGCACTGAGGAGTTGTTACTATATTACTTATACTTATTCCGAGAGATAGTATTAAATCTAACGTGTGACCAGCTTTATGAGTGGGTCCCATTACACACTGATTTACTCCCACTGAGTCGAGTAGAGACATAAATGCTGTTCTCAGCGGGTCGTCTGAGTTTTCAAAATGAATATTAAAGTCTCCAGCAATGCAATTAACGCTTTATCAGCGGAGACAACCAGGTTAGACAGGAAATCTGCAAATTCACTAAGAAATTCAGAGTACGGACCTGGAGGTCTGTAAATAAGAACTAGAGAAATTGATTGGCTCTGTTTATTATTTGTCTCTGCAGATGTAAGGTTACTGTAGAGAGCTTCAAATGAATTAAAATTACGTCCATGTTTCTGTACGATAGTTAGATTATTATTATAAATAACTGCGACGCCTCCACCTCTACCATTAGGGCGAGGCTGGTGTATGTAGCTGAAAGCTGGAGGACTAGCTTCATTTAATGCTACATACTCATTCGGTTTAGTCGAGGTTTCTGTTAAACATAAAATGTCAAAATCCAGATCTGAGATCATTTCATTAACCATAAGCGCTTTAGAAGTAAGAGATCTAATGTTTAACAATCCTAGCTTCAGATCAGAGGTGCAGGCTGTGTGTTCAGTATTCTCTGAGTTACGAATATCTATATTATATTAAATTACTAAAGCAAACTTTTGGGGTTTTTTTTTTTTCTATATTTATATTGTATAGCTCGGGGAACAGACACAGTCTCAATATTATGGACCCTGAGTGACGACTCTGTGCAGCTAGCAGACGGTCGGATTAGCCTGTTGGTCTGCTGCTTGGCCTGGGCTCTGGGTAGTCAACGATTAACTAGTCCTATTCTAAGACTATGAGCTATGTTACAAGACAGGAGAGCGGCTCCTTCCCGGGTGGGATGGACACCGTCCCGTCCTAACAGGCCAGCTTTGCCCTCAAAAGATTTCCAATTATCGATGTAGCCCACACTGTTTTCGGAGCACCACCTGGACATCCAGCGGTTCAGTGGACTTTTACCTTGTTACAGGAGTAAAAACCCACGATAATACCCAGCCAGTCCCAAAAACATTTTTCACCTCTTTTTTGGTCTTAGGCCTCTGGCAAGGCCACAATTACTGCTGTCTTATCAATTTGGGGACACACCTGGCCGTGACCCAAGTGGAAGCCCAGAAACTGCACTTCTACTTGTCCAACTGCACACTTCCTTCGCCTAAGCGTCTTAAGACTCCTAAGGCTTTTAAATGTTGTATATGCCGTGACCAGTCATTATAATAGATCATTGATTTTTGTCCATCAGCCGCTGAAACGTGGCAAATTACTTGAGCTAATTTATAAAGGTACACAAATTACATAAGATTTTCACAACCTAAAAATCAACTCACACCATTTTCCTACCTGTCCAGAAGAAATATTGCAACCATGACATCATCTTTCAGACCCTTTGACTCCGGTAGTCGAGTCCAGTGCATTACGTGAACGCACGAGTTGCCAGATTTTGACGGTTTCCAGCCTAAATACTGTCCTTTAATTACACTTGAAAGGGACAGCAATCCCAAGCGGATTTTTACCTGCAAAATCAAACTCAAAATCTCCAAACTGGATGAGAATCTGCCTTTTTTGGCAGCCATAGCTGATGGTGTATCCTGTCCTTGTGAACAGGCTGCGCAGAAGTGTACACATACATATGTTGACAGACGCATATGAAATCCTATTATAATGTTCCGACTGAACATTTTTAGTCCTACAGCTTCCACAGTAAATATAAATACATATAAATGCATTTAGACCAATTAACTTAATTATTGCTATCAGGATATGCAAAGACCTTTAACTAACAGAACAAAAAATGTTTCTACAGCCAATCACCTAATGTACAGAGTCAGGACAATGGTAAGAAATATTCTTGCCCTTTAAGGTCTAGTCATATTGATTTTTCCGGTTCTCATAATTCAATAAATAGCTGAAATAGCTTTTAAGATGGTGGCAGGTTTTCCTCCAACAGTTTATTTCTGGAGTAAACGTTTTACAAAATCTGATCTTTGATTATACTTCCTGCTGTCGGTTCTAAGCCTCTGGCCCTGTTAGGGTAAAAGATGACCTCAGTTTATGGCTGTAAGCAGCGAGATGGAGCTGCCAACCGAGTAAAAAACCCAAAGCAATGATGTAAGACTTGCCTGAAAAAGGGTTTTATACTGTACAAACACAGAGGGAGTAACGGTGACAATGCTGCTAGTGTCGCCCTGTCATTAGGAGACGGTCGAGGGAAGCCAAGAAATTATTCGTGAGCCAAATACTAATTGCGCTCGGCACTGAAAACACGGCAGGCCTTGCTGCTGATTTTATAATGAAGATCGAGTATCTGTGCTCTAACCTACAGCAGCTCCAATGTGCTAAAAGTTTATCACCATATTTGGGCTGGATAATAATCGTCGAGGTAATAATGCTGCCACTTCTGTCTCCCGGCTACTGTGGAGAAGCTTTTTATTGCTGGTTTTTAATAGACTTTGTACACATGGTGAATTCTCAATGCTAAATGTTTAAAACTTAAAATGAAATATTATTTTTCTTGGAAGAGATACAATTGTGGAGAATGGTGGACTTCAGCCCTGCTCATCAACACAGTTTGCATTTGGTGTGTGATGTGGTACGAAGTCCCCTTTTAAAGGAGGTATGTCTGTGTCTAAAATTAATGTCTAACATTTTTGCAATTACTACTTGTTATAATAATGTAAATATTTAGAAAATAATTCATTTATGTAGAACATGTGGTTAGTTTGTGTTAATCGAATTCTTTGATATTTCTGTCATTTATACACACTGCTCAAAAAAATAAAGGGAACACTAAAATAACACATCGTAGATCTGAATGAATGAAATATTCTTATTAAATACTTTGTTCTTTACATAGTTGAATGTGCTGACAACAAAATCACACAAAAATTATCAATGAAAATCTAATTTATTAACCCATGGAGGTCTGGATTTGGAGTCACACTCAAAATTGAAGTGGAAAAACACACTACAGGCTGATCCAACTTTGATGTAATGTCCTTAAAACAAGTCAAAATGAGGCTCAGTAGTGTGTGTGGCCTCCACGTGCCTGTATGACCTCCCTACAACGCCTGGGCATGCTCCTGATGAGGTGGCGGATGGTCTCCTGAGGGATCTCCACCCAGACCTGGACTAAAGCATCCGCCAACTCCTGGACAGTCTGTGGTGCAACGTGGCGTTGGTGGATGGAGCGAGACATGATGTCCCAGATGTGCTCAATTGGATTCAGGTCTGGGGAACGGACGGGCCAGTCCATAGCATCAATGCCTTCGTCTTGCAGGAACTGCTGACACACTCCAGCCACATGAGGTCTAGCATTGTCTTGCATTAGGAGGAACCCAGGGGCAACTGCACCGGCATATGGTCTCACAAGGGGTCTGAGGATCTCATCTCGGTACCTAATGGCAGTCAGGCTACCTCTGGGCGAGCACATGGAGGGCTGTGTGGGCCCTCCAAAGAAATGCCACCCCCACACCATTACTGACCCACTGCCAAACCAGGTCATGCTGGAGGATGTTGCAGGCAGCAGAACGTTCTCCACGGCGTCTCCAGACTCTGTCACGTCTGTCACATGTGCTCAGTGTGAACCTGCTTTCATCTGTGAAGAGCACAGGGCGCCAGTGGCGAATTTGCCAATCTTGGTGTTCTCTGGCAAATGCCAAACGTCCTGCACGGTGTTGGGCTGTAAGCACAACCCCCACCTGTGGATGTCGGGCCCTCATACCACCCTCATGGAGTCTGTTTCTGACCGTTTGAGCAGACACAATCATGCACATTTGTGGCCTGCTGGAGGTCATTTTGCGGGGCTCTGGCAGTGCTCCTCCTGTTCTTCCTTGCACAAAGGCGAAGGTAGCGGTCCTGCTGCTGGGTTGTTGCCCTCCTACGGCCTCCTCCACGTCTCCTGATGTACTGGCTTGTCTCCTGGTAGCGCCTCCATGCTCTGGACACTACTCTGACAGACACAGCAAACCTTCTTGCGTTGCCACAGATCCTGGATGAGCTGCACTACCTAAGCCACTTGTGTGGGTTGTAGACTCCGTCTCATGCTACGACTAGAGTGAAAGCACTGCCAGCATACAAAAGTGACCAAAACACCCACTCCTTTATTGGGGGGTGTCTTGCTAATTGCCTATAATTTCCACCTGTTGTCTATTCCATTTGCACAACAGCATGTGAAATTGATTGTCAATCAGTGTTGCTTCCTAAGTGGGGCAGTTTGATTTCACAGAAGTGTGATTGACTTGGAGCTACATTGTGTTGTTTAAGTGTTCCCTTTATTTTTTGAGCAGTGTATATAGATGTGTGGCCCCACATTTGTTTGTTGTTTAAATATATCTCTAGGTAACAAAGAAATTTTCAAAAGTAATCTTTTAGAAGGGCCTCATCTATTTATTTCACCTGTTGCCCCTCACTTCATCTTGGTTCGTCTCTGCATAGATTTAAATTATTTATGTTTTTATAAATGAATTTTCTCATGTTTTACCCATGATTTTTAGTAACCATTGGTATGGGCTGCTCTGACAGATGACAGCTGCCCCCCCCCCTTCTCTGCTTTGCCCTAAACACTCCCACTCCTCTTCCTTCTCCTCGCAGCGATTCACGTCAATTTAAGTTGCATTTTTGGCAAAAATTCTAAGGTTTAAATCTAACCGGATTTCGCAGAGAGTGCGTTTCATCAGCCTTGACAATGACTAAACAAACAAACAATGACTAAAGCATGTAAACACCAGGAAGAATAATATGCAACGCATAAGGTAAAATCAGAACTGACCCAAGGCATAAGCGAACTAAGTGGCCACCGGTGGGCCCCAAGAGTACATGAAATGATACGACATGTATATACAATGGTACCCTGATTTACAAGTGTCCGACTAACGAGTTGTTCGAGATGTGAGTCGTCTCTCTTTAATTCAGGTTATGAATCAGCGCCAGACAGTCAACCACTAATTGGCGTAGTGAACTCCACAGTAAACGTTGTAACATCCGGCCATCCTCCCGCGTCTCACTCGATAGCTAGTCGGACATGCACGTTAGCAAGTGCATTAACAAGTGAAATCGTCTGATCTCCAAGGTAAATTTTGTACATTATACTTAATAAAACCAGTTTATTGCAGTACATTCTATTGTATTGTAAAAATATTACAAGGGTTAATAAAAAAAAATATTATTAGAAGGGTGAAAATATTGGTATGATATAAGCAAAAAATAAAAATTAATAATTTGTAAATTGAAAACATTGTGTGTATTACATTTAATGTGCAAATAATCAAGGATTGACAATACTTAGTCATATTGGTGGCACCGAGGGGCCCCCCAAAAATTTTTGCTTAGGGCCCTCTAAAGACCTGGGCTGCTCCTGGATAAAATTTTTCCCATGTTTTGTTTCCTGTTTGAAAAAAAAGAAAAAAAAAAGACGTTATAAAATCAATCATACCATTACTAAAATGACCAGTACATCTGTTGGGTTTATAAATCCATATTAAGTTATTATTTTAACATATTTTCTGGAAATTGTGTGTTTTATTGCTGCTGGCGTAGTGTGTGCTAATTACAGGAAAGACAAGCTTAATATGGTGAATAACTGACTTATAGAGGTTACCAAATCAACCGTTAAAATAGTATAATATTAATATCGGGTTGTGATATGAAGGGAATCTCTTAGCAAGATAAACAACCCCATGTCTGATCGAGGGCTCTAGGTTTGGGGATCCCTGCTGTAGGTGAAAGATCTTTTAGTTATGTTATAACATTGTTGCCCCTCCACCTAGATTCAGAAGCCAAGAGCTTTTGACTGCCTACAGAACCTGTAAACAATCTTTTTTATATCCCATCAATGAATGATGAGGTTCAGGGAGACCAAACTCCTGATACAGCTGCCACATTGGCAAGAAATCCAAATATCACCAAATGATTTGGCACCCTCACATCACAAATGCGCAAATGTCCTTCTCTCTTTCAGCCTTCATTCCTTAGCGTGATTCATTTCACTGCGGGTCATAGATAGCAAATAAATTAAGGTCCAAACCTGAACGCTTTATCTGGCTTACACACTGCTGGGAAATTCTGATGAGGAACCTGACCAGGTCCGTGTGCCAGAACGCAGCCAAAACTACAGCCTGAATGTTTTTAAAATAAAATGCTACACATTTCCAAACCAGCCTCTAATTACAGATCAAGGTTTTTTTTAGCTATTCTAATAGCACCAATTTATGTCCCAATAAGCTTAGCCATATTTGGTTTGGCAGCCTTTTCTGTCTCTATCTGGATGCATGGATGAATGGATGTGTGTTCATAAAAATCTATCTGTACTGGAGGGAGTGTTTAATAATAATACTTTCTGGTAGAGTAACAGCTCCTGCGTCTTCCTAAATATTTTAATAACACACAAATAAAACCACAGAGACGCAAACGGGTTGCCATGGAGTAAGTAAGTTTATTGCCGTTTACTGCTTTGCTATGAGCGAGTGGATCTCCAGCACACAGTCACAGTGGTAGAAAGCATGAAGCTCTTCATACATCATCATCATCATCATCATCAATTAGTAATTAACACCTACTTATCAAAATAATAACTCAAATAAGAGTAAAGGTATTAAAGTAACTTTAGTATGAGTAATAAATTATGGAATGATGAGATTACTCAAATAGTGAATTATTAGTTACTTTGGATCTGATTAAAAAAATGGAAAAATCCTAAATCCAGAAAAATACAATCACAACTAGATAAAAGAAACCTAGGAGTTTAACAGGAGACTCTTGTGTTTGTATTTTCACCAATTAATCTAGCAAATTTTGGGAAAAAAGATGATATAAAATCAAATATTTTTAGCCACAATAACTAATAAATACCCATAACATTACTAAAATTACCACCACTTCTGTCTGGTTTGTAAATCCATTTTAAGTTATTATTTTAACATATTTTAGAGAAATTGCTGCTGGTGTAGTGTGTGATTAGATTAGATTAGATTAGATTAGATTAGATTAGATTAGATTAGATTAGATTAGATTCAACTTTATTGTCAATGTGCAAGGTACATGTACAGAGCCAATGAAATCCAGTTAGCATCTAACCTAAAGTGCATAAATATGGATAGAATAGAGAGAAGTGTAAGGATAGATAGTTATGGATGTATAATACAGTAAATACAGAGTAAATATGGATGGGATATAGAGAAGTGTAAGGATAGATAGTTATGGATGTATAATACAGTAAATAGAGTAAATATGGATAGAATAGAGAGAAGTGAGTAAATATGGATAGATAGGAGAAGTTTAAGGATGAAGTTATGGATGTAGAAATATAAGGATAGATAGGATAGATAGATGATAATACAGTAAATACAGAGTAAATATGGATAGAATAGAGAGAAGTGTAAGGATAGATAGTTATGGATGTATAATACAGTAAATACAGAGTAAATATGGATAGAATAGAGAGAAGTGTAAGGATAGATAGTTATGGATGTATAATACAGTAAATACAGAGTAAATATGGATAGAATAGAGAGAAGTGTAAGGATAGATAGTTATGGATGTATAATACAGTAAAATAGAGTAAAATATGGATAGAATAGAGAGAAGTGTAAGGATAGATAGTTATGGATGTATAATACAGTAAATACAGAGTAAATATGGATAGAATAGAGAGAAGTGTAAGGATAGATAGTTATGGATGTATAATACAGTAAATACAGAGTAAATATGGATAGAATAGAGAGAAGTTAAGGATAGATATTATGGATATGATACAGTAAATACAGGTAAATATGGATAGAATAGAGAGAAGATAAGTGATGGATGTATGATAGTAAATTAGATAACTATGGATGATGAGATGTAATAGATACAGTTGGAGTAATACAGTAAATACAGAGTAAATATGGATAGGGATATAGAGAAGTGTAGAGATAGAATGTGTAATACAGTTAATACAATACAGAGTAAATATGATAGATAGAATGAGGAGTAAGGTGTAAGGATAGATATTATAGATGTATAATACAGTAAATACAGAGTAAATATGGATAGCATAGAGAATGTGTAGGTAGATAGATGATGATGGAGGCTAATCAGTTTAAATACAGGTTAAATATGGATAGAGAAATATGGATAGAGAGAAGTGTAAGGCTAGATAGTTATGGATGTATAATACAGTAAAATACAGAGTAAATATGGATAGAATAGAGAGAAGTGTAAGGATAGATAGTTATTATGGGATTGTATGTTGGATACAGTAAATACAGAGTTAACTATGGATGGAATAGAGAGAAGTGTAAATATGAGGATAGAGTAGGATGATATGGATGTGTGATACAGTAAATACAGAGTAGAGTAAGCGATAATGGAAATAGTGGAATGAATAGAGAGAAGTGTAAGGATAGATAGTTATGGATGTTATAATACAGTAAATAGAGTAAATATGGATGGAAATAGAGAGAAGTGTAAGGATAGATAGTTATGGATGTATAATACAGTAAATACAGAGTAAATATGGATAGAATAGAGAGAAGTGTAAGGATAGATAGTTATGGATGTGTTGATACAGTAAATACAGAGTAAATATGGATGGAATAGAGAGAAGTGTAAGGATAGAGGTTATGGATGTGTGAATACAGTAAATACAGAGTAAATATGGATGGAATAGAGAGAAGTGTAAGGATAGATAGTTATGGATGTATAATACAGTAAATACAGAGTTAATATGGATGGAATAGAGAGAAGTGTAAGGATAGATAGTATGGATGTATAATACAGTAAATACAGGAGTTAATATGGATAGAAATAGAGAGAAGTGTAAGGATAGATAGTTATGGATGTATAATACAGTAAATACAGAGTAAATAGGATGGAATAGAGAGAAGTGTAAGGATAGATAGTTATGGATGGTATAATACAGTAAATACAGAGTAAATATGGATGGAATAGAGAGAAGTGTAAGGATAGATAGTTAATGTGTGATACAGTTAAATAAGAGTATATGGATGGGAATAGAGAGAGGTAAGGATAGTCAGGAAGTGTGATACAGTAATACAGAGTAGTAAATATGGATAGAATAGAGGGAAGTGTAAGGATAGATAGTTATGGATGTGTGATACAGTAAATTACAGAGTAAATATGGATGGAATAGAGAGAAGTGGAAGGATAGATAGTTATGGTTGGTATAATACAGTAAATACAGAGTAAATATGGATAGAATAGAGAGAAGTGTAAGGATAGATAGTTATGGATGTATAATACAGTAAATACAGAGTGAATATGGGTGGGATATAGGTAAGAAGTGTAAGGATAGATAGTATGGAAGTGTGATACAGTAAATACAGAGTGAATATGGGTGGGATATACAGAAGTGTAAGGATAGATAGTTATGGATGTAAAAATGGATGGAATATAGAGAAGTGTAAGGGGATAGAAGTTATGGATGTATATTACAGTAAATACAGAGTAAATATGGATAGAATAGAGAGAAGTGTAAGGATAGATAGTTATGGATGTATGATACAGTAAATAGAGTAAATATGGATAGAAATAGAGAGAAGTGTAAGGATAGATAGTTATGGATGTATAAATACAGTAAATACAGAGTAAATATGGATAGAATAGAGGGAAGTGTAAGGATGGATAGTATGGATGTATGATACAGTAAATACAGAGTAAATATGGATGGAATATACAGAAGTGTAAGGATAGATAGTTATAGATGTGTGATACAGTAAATACAGAGTAAATATGGATAGAATAGAGAGAAGTGTAAGGATAGATATTATGGATGTATAATACAGTAAAGAATACAGAGTAAATATGGATAGATAGAGAGAAGTGTAAGGATAGATAGTAGTATGGATGTATGATACAGTAAATACAGAGTTAATATGGATAGAATAGAGAGAAGTGTAAGGATAGATAGTTATGGATGATAATACAGTAAATACAGAGTAAATATGGATAGAATAGAGAGAAGGTAAGGATAGATAGTTATGGATGTATATTACAGTAAATACAGAGTAAATATGGATGGAATAGAGAGAAGTGTTAAGGATAGATATTTATGATGCATAATACAGTAAATAGAGTAAATATGGATAGAATAGAGAGAAGTGTAAGGATAGATAGTTTATGGATGTGTGATACAGTCAATACAGAGTAAAATATGGATAGAATAGAGAGAAGTGTAAGGATAGATAGTTATGGATGTATATTACAGTAAAATACAGAGTAAATATGGATAGAATAGAGAGAGAAAGTGTAAGGGATAGATAGTTATGGATGTGTATGATACAGTAAATACAGAGTAAATATGGATAGAATAGAGAGAAGTGTAAGGATAGATAGTATTAGATGTGGTGATACAGTAAATACAGAGTAAATATGGATAGAATAGAGAGAAGTGTAAGGATAGATAGTTATAGATGTATGATACAGTAAATACAGAGTAAATATGGATGGAATATATATAAAGGTGTATATGCTTATGTGTATTAATGTCCGATCGAGGGCTCTAGGTTTGGGGATCCCTGCTGTAGGTGAAAGATCTTTTAGTTATGTTATAACATTGTTGCCCCTCCACCTAGATTCAGAAGCCAAGAGCTTTTGACTGCCTACAGAACCTGTAAACAATCTTTTTTATATCCCATCAATGAATGATGAGGTTCAGGGAGACCAAACTCCTGATACAGCTGCCACATTGGCAAGAAATCCAAATATCACCAAATGATTTGGCACCCTCACATCACAAATGCGCAAATGTCCTTCTCTCTTTCAGCCTTCATTCCTTAGCGTGATTCATTTCACTGCGGGTCATAGATAGCAAATAAATTAAGGTCCAAACCTGAACGCTTTATCTGGCTTACACACTGCTGGGAAATTCTGATGAGGAACCTGACCAGGTCCGTGTGCCAGAACGCAGCCAAAACTACAGCCTGAATGTTTTTAAAATAAAATGCTACACATTTCCAAACCAGCCTCTAATTACAGATCAAGGTTTTTTTTAGCTATTCTAATAGCACCAATTTCCCAATGTCCCAATAAGCTTAGCCATATTTGGTTTGGCAGCCTTTTCTGTCTCTATCTGGCATTCAGGGAGCTCCTCAAGGTGTATGTGTTGTCGGTATGGTGAAGTCGTTAGCGTCGACGTCAGCTCAGGGTTTCAGCTGTTTGTATAAAGATCCACTTTGCTCCCGAAATAGATCAGAGTAAGTAATCTAGAGATAGTCTTTACTTAATATGGCAGCTATCTTCCTCTTTCATGCCACCTTTATTTGGAAAACCACCAGGCACATCTGTGTGATAAAGGAATTCAACTCTGTATGTATATTGCTTATGCTAGAGTTCTTTCAAATTTTTGTCCCCTTAAGCTGAAAAATCAACAAGCAAGAATCCGATCTTGATTGTAAAACTAAAATAAATCATGTCCGATATTTTTTAATGTTTACCAAAAAGTAACCAAAAAAAAGTGGGAGTGACGAGTTTGGACAGGATTAGGAACGAGTTCATTAGGGGGACGGCTCATGTTAGATGTTTTGGGGAGAAAGTCAGGGAGTCCAGATTGAGGTGGTTTGGACATGTCCAGAGGAGGGATAGTGAATATATTGGTAGGAGGATGTTAGAAATGAAGCTACCAGGCAGAAGGTAAAGAGGAAGAGCAAAGAGGAGGTATATGAATGCGACAAACGAGGACATGAAGTTAGTGTGTGTGAGTGAAGAGGATGTAGAGAATAGGGTTAGGTGGAGACAGATGATTCGCTGTGGCGACCCCTAAAAGGGAACAGCCGGAAGGAGAAGATACATTAGACAAATCAATTTCCATCAATTTTTCCAGAACTGGAATCTGCTGCTTTAAAATTCCATGTCAGGATTTCATGACTGTACAAATGCTGTTTGTTTATATTAGCAAATGTTTAATCATATGGAAAGTGTAATAATAATTAACCTTTTGTTATTGGGTTCAACATGTAGACACATTAACGTTTAAAAGCAGAACAAAACAGCGGAAAATCATGGTTTTAAAAAGTATTACAATTATTTTAAATAAGTTGTTAAATCTTAAGATGGAAGTCCCTGACTTCCTGTAGAATAAGTGTGTTCATAAAAATCTATCTGTACTGGAGGGAGTGTTTAATATAATACTTTCTGGTAGAGTAACAGCTCCTGCTTCCTCCTAAATATTTTAATAACACACAAATAAAACCACAGAGACGCAAACGGGTTGCCATGGAGTAAGTAAGTTTATTGCCGTTTACTGCTTTGCTATGAGCGAGTGGATCTCCAGCACACAGTCACAGTGGTAGAAAGCATGAAGCTCTTCATACATCATCATCATCATCATCAATGATCAGTAATTAATACCTTCATGAGCAAATGACTTTTACAGCACATGTTGTTATGTTATTACTACTTCATCTTACGAATGGAAGACTACGGTTACGGCTCACAGCATATCACAAAACACACACAGTTACTATGTTAATAAGAGAAAGCTTTCAGACAGTAACCTGAACCCAAAAAGCTCCAAAATGTCAAAAAAAAATTGAAACAAATTAGCCAAAGGTTCATTGTAAACTATAAAAATAATAAAAATAAAAAAAACTTTTTTTTGGACATTTGTGATTTACAAACATTAACAAAGCTGGTTACTGCTGGTTAATTAAACTCGTAAAACAAACAGGTGAATTAGCAATCAAAGCCTAGCAAATAAAACATATTTAATGTAATTTTTAATTAAATCAATTTTTACTTCTGTTATTCCATAATGCAAAAAGAACATAGGATATTATTGACAAATTAGGAAAACCGGTTACATCAAATTACAAGTTGTAATTTATGACAAAAAAAAACCCCCCCCAACATAACAATTCAGTTTTGTAACATTTCCAATTTACTTTTTTATAGTGATTTATTTAGTAATTGATTAAAAATCATTGCTTTGCCAATAAGATATTTTTGAATTAAAGGAAATAACAAAACAAATTACTTCCGATTGATTTAAAACACACGTGTAACTAAAACAAAATCAACCTTACATATAAATTATAACATTTTAAATTTACTTTTTTAATGAACCCTTTTTAAAAATTTGTTTATTCAGTAATAAAACAAAAAATGAAACAAATGAAGAAAACTGGTTACTGCTGATTCATTCAACTTGTAAAAGCTACACGAAAATCTTAACCGTTTAACCTAAAACACGATCAGTTAGTTTATAAGTTTATTTAGAAATATAGATGTATTTAGTAATACACTTTTTTTCAATTGATCGATTATTTAAATCAGTTCATTTAGTAAGTTAAAAAAATTGCTGATCAATTATTTATGTACTTTTCTAAGTTCTCAATAATAATATTTTTCTAAAAAAAAAAAAAACCACTACATAAACTACAACAAACTACGGTTAACTACAATGCGCAAACTTGTGGGACAAAGCCAAGAACTACTTTTCAGTTTTTTTGGTGTTTGTATTATTTTTTACACAACATCTAGTCAGCTGACCATCCCAGGGTGCGATTGGATAAAGAGGATTCATTTTTTTATGAGATATATACAGAGAATAGTTCTTTAGGAACACCCGCTCACCCGCCTGTGTGTTCGCCTGATCAGCAGATAAGTTTCAGTGGAAAATGGCACAGAAATTATAGATGTGCTGCTTTGGGTGTTTTCAGAAAACGTCTGATGTTTTTACACTAACAATTTCTCTGACTGAATCGGGGTGTTAATATAAGCAGTCACTTAAACGTGGGGGAAAAGGGAGAGTCTAGATAATTTTTAGAAACATGGCCATAAACAAGACTCAGAACATTTTAAAGCTGTGATCGTTACTGGCACTTTCTCTCGGTTTACTAAGGGGCAATTCTTTGGGAAAATACTGCCTCGATGGTGTTTTCGATCGCTGTCTGCTCTCAATCCGATTAATCTGAGTCACTTGTGTTTTATGAGTTGGAATAGATGAGATTAGCTTTGCTGGATTCTGTCCAAAATACTTTAAGAGACTTATTAGATCGGATTATTCACACTGATCAGACTGCTACAGTTAAGTGCAAAAGTTTACCGTACATCCCCTGTAGCAGGAGTGGGCAATCTCGGTCCTGGAGGGTCGGGGTGTCTGGAAGAGTTTAGCTCCAACCCTAATCAAACACACCCAACCAACTAATCAAGATCTTTCTATGTATACCTGAAATTTACAGGTAATTGTGTGTGTTGAGGCAAGTTGGAGCTAAATTCTGCTAAACTCTGCCCTCCAGGACCGAGATTGCCCCACCGCTACCCTGTAGATTCTGAGTGGAAATTAAATAAATGTTGCTTTAATAAAATTCAAAAAAGGATGGAGGCAGTTGCATAATTTACCAACATGATATTTTCTATTATTTAAATATAAAGAAATGTATAAACAATCCGGTCATATGGTTATAGGGTTACAATTTAAATCTTCTGTTTTACCCCTTATTAATATGTCATTTTTGTTTATATTTTTGTTGTAATGAAGGACACTAAAAATAACAATTGACCATGCTGGTAATTGCATACTAATTAAGTATATACTACATTTAGGTAATTACGGATGGATACGGGTAGTATAAATAAAAGTTCGATGTGCTACATCTGCCATTTTGATATTGACACATGACCAACAGTGTCACAACAGTGCAGATGTATATAATGATAAACGAGTGCAATTTAAGCACAAGGAACAATATTTTTTTTTTCTTTCAGGAGTAGTGACGTTAGATAATCCGGGAACTTTTCATGTACTGTAATTCGCATACTACGGACTCGGACATACTCAGTTTTGAATACTATATAGTGTGAAAGTATGCGATTTGGACGGGGAGAGTTTCGTCTAATGTTTCTCACTTTGCTCCAAGGGTATACAAACTATTGCACTAGGCTGTATCTTCTGAGACATCTTTATTTCTATTATACAATCAGGAGATGCATTAATCTCATGTTTGGGCCCTGGGTGGTCAGCTAAATAAAAGGAAAATCTAACACATAACGCACACACGCACTCACACACACACACACACACACACACACACACACACACACACACACAAGCTTGATACTTGCACAAGGCAATGTGCCATCTTATAAAGCAGAATCGCATCAATAATAACTCTCTTTCCACAGTCATATCTTTATCAAAAATCCTGCAGCAAGCTTTTAAAATATCCCTCACAGAAAGTCAGTATGTATATTTCTACTTTATATTTCTACTTTATATCTATACTTACATATATATGAAAAGATGCATATAAACAGATGTATATCATCAAAATAAAAGTCTCCACAAAATAAATCTCTGATCTTGTTTTTTTCACATTTTGTAAAACAAAAGTTAAAAGTTAAAATCTGATTCTTTTTACATTTTAAAAAGTTTCTAGATTTCAATGGTGGTAAAAAAGCTCAAAGGTGCACTAGAGTACGGAAAGAAAGGGCCGAATTCCCACAGGGCAGTTAATGGGCTCGAACGTAAAAAAAAAAAATTGACATAAATCAAGGCAAAGTTTGGCAGCTGTTCCCTGACAACTCGGACTGTATATCAAAAATCAAATCGATTATTATAAAATATTTATAATTGTTTTGTTTTTGATTGATGGTGTTTACTCTAGACTTTCTAAATCCATTCCTGATCATTCTACCAAATCTGTGCCCACTGTGTCATTACCATAGAGAAGAATCGTTTAAAAAGTTGGTCAAATGGCAGAAAAGAGCCAAACGTTTATAGAAACATTGTGGTATGTTTTTTTTTTTTGTGAAATAAGTTTGTTTTATTATTTTTACAAACGATACACTCCTGTAATTAGAAAATCTTTTTGGCTGTTTGGCGCCTGTAGCAAACCTGAACAAAAAGGATGTGTTTTAAACATATACAGGTGCATCTTAAAAAATTAGAATATCACGAAAAAGGTGAATATTTTTTGTCCTTCATTTCAGAAAGTTAAACCCATGGATTATATAGATTCATTACACATAGAGTAAAATATGTCAAGCCTTTATTTTTTGAAATTTTGCTGATTATTGCTTACAGATAATAGAAACCCCAAAATTCCGTGTCTCAGGAAATTAGAATATTACATAAGATCAATTAAAAAAAGGATTTTTTCAACAGAAATGTCAGGTTTCTGAAAAGTATGTTCATTTTTATGCACTTAATGCTTGGTTGGGCCTCCTTTTGCATGAATTACTGCATCAATGCGGCGTGGCATGGAGGCATCCCGTAGCCCGTGGCACTTGCTTGCTTTGCCCAGGTTGCTTTGATAGCAGCCTTCAGGTCATATGCATTGTTGGGTCTGGTGTCTCTATTTGAATTTTTTGAGATGCACCTGTACAGTAACAACACCTGCGCTTAAACTTCATTCTGTTTCTTTGTCTTACTGCAGGGAAATACTGTATGGTGAAGACTTGTCTCTATGGTAACTGCACACACACTACAGAGACATTCCAGAAAGGTTAAAAACAAGGCTAGAGTTAACCTTTAAATCCTTCTTCTCATCATTATTTCATATTCTTTGAGTAGAATTTAGCATTCGTTTAACCCTACAGCATTTTACACTTTCATTGTCTTTACGTTAAAATAAAGCGGTAGTGTTTAAAAATACTCTGTTCACAAAATAAAGATTTGGAAAAAATTGCGAAATGCAGAAGTGATGCTTTTAGTTTGTCATCACCGCATATCTGCCAAAAAGACAAACAAACAAAAAAAAACAACCCTTAACCATCAAGTCATCTCGGCAGGTGAAATCTGACTTTGATGGCAAGAGGAACTTCCTGTTTGAGAGAAACGAAGGAAGTGAGCAGTTTGGCACATAGAGTGAGTTTTGGTTTGCCAAAAAAGTGCTGACATTTTGCAGACACATTTAATAATATTAATAATAATAATAATAATAATATTCTGTGCATTAAAAGGAATTACCTCACTGGTCAATAAAAAAAAGACAAAATCTATTCCTTTTTTAATTTAATGTTTAACACTATTATTACTAATATTTTTTCTGATGTTATACAAACTGGTCTAATCTAAATATAAACAAATACATTGTACTATAAATAATACTAGAGAATTACACACTAAAGAAAGGAAAATGTAACCGCAGATTCACTACTTTGGCCCTTGGTTTTAAATACTGTGGACCCGATTGCCATGTTTACGTCTGAGCGGGAGTTAATAAGCGAAGGGTTCGAATTGTAGGTCTCCTTCTTACGCCAAACACATTGATTTGTGCCAGGCTGATTAAAGAGGATTGTGGGAATTCTGCCCTGATAGTAACAACATAAAAGGAAAAAGCTACACCAAGCTGGACTCTCTCTCACGCTGCGCATCTCTCTTGAAACCGAGGACAAGCTCATAACATGCTGTAAAAATAATCGTACAGAACCGCAGGAGTGAAACAGAAAAAGCAGCAATTTCAACCCTGAAAGTTCTGCTCGGTTAAAGCAAAGGAATCATCTGCACCTGACAAACTTGTTCTAACAGCGATTTGTAAAACTTATTTTCAGGGTTTTGATTTGGAAAACTAAAATGTCTAAAATACACAGAAAGAAGAAGCTTGTCTTCGGCTATAGAGCGGATCCTTCAGATTTTATCCCTACAGATGGCTGTCGTAGATGATGACCCGGTTGTCTCCGCCGTTTGGGGACATCGATGATAGGCTTCTGTTGTCCAAGGCTAACTGATGCGGGCCCCACACTGGTTTGGTTAGAGTCGCCCAGCGCTATGAATCAAGAAAAAAATAACACAACTTAGAGTTTAATGAGGTAAATTTAGAAAAAGGTAAAGGTTTAGTGCTGCAGCTGAAAACAGGAACTCCTTATTTCATTTAGCGCTTACTAATAAGAGACCCTAGTTGAGGCTGAAAGCAGAACTCTTGCGTAACTGTACCTCTTTGAAGGATCCTTTGGCCGTGAGGAGCTTGTAGATGACGCTGAAGGGGATGCAAAGCATAGAGGCGAGAGCCATTAACCACCCAATCATCTCACCCCACCACGGGTACACATACACCTTGTTGTAGGTGAGAGGTTTATAGTTCGCCAGGTGGAACACAAATATTCCCTGAGACATGAAGAGACAAAGAGAGAGAGAGAGAGAGAGAGAGAGAGAGAGAAAGAGAGAGATAGAAAGATAGATAGAGAGAGAGAGAGAGACAGAGAGAGGGAGAGGGTAGAATACAAGCATTAGTCATTTTCAGCATGTGTGTGTGTGTGTGTGTGTGTATCTGTAAGTTTGTGTGTGTGTGTGTGTGTGTGTGTGTGTGTGTAGCTCAGTAATGATTGAGTAATGTGATCTTGGTACACGCTTTGTACGTGAGCGTGCCTTAATAAATGAACAACACAGCATTATAGGTGTGATCTCTGCCCTTTACACACCTGATTGAACTCCTGTGCTGTTGTTAATGCAAAAACGTGTTAAACTCTCGGGATTGGATGCTTTATAGCTGGTCTAAGCACAGACACCTTTTTTCCTAACTTCTAGAATTCATGTAAGCTTGAAAAAATTCAACTTCTGGCTGGAAACATCAGCACCACTATAGATAATGGCTGGATTGCCTATTCTAGATTTTTTTAAAGACAGAAACGAAAAAGATTCTCTCACCATGCAAACACATGGAGTAAGAAAAGACCAGCACCACTTCATCCAAGGGAAGGGCCGGTAACCGATCATACGGGCGATGTCATCCATGAACTTATCAGCACCTGCACACACAGAGTAGTCATGCTTTTACCCGCCTGCGGATATCAACACAGCGAGCCTTTAGTGTGGAGAACTCTGTGTGATCATGATTAAAAAAATTACACAAGAGAAAACAAGGTTTGGTTTAGAGACAGTGGTGCTGTGGAAGAGTCAGGTGGAAGAGCTGAAGATGATGAGGTTTTCTATTTAGGAGTGACGAGGTTTTACAGGATTAGGAGCGAGTTCATTAGGAGGACGGCTCATGTTCAATGTTTTGGGGAGAAAGTCAAAGAAAGCCAGATTGAGGTGGTTTGGACATGTACAGAGGAGGGATAGTGAATATATCGGTAGGAGGATGTTAGAAATGAAGCTACCAGGCAGAAGGTAAAGAGGAAGACCAAAGAGGAGGTATATGGATAAGGTTAGTGGGTGTGAGTGAAAAGGATGTAAAGAAAAGGGTTAGGTGGAGACGCAGATGATTCACTTCTAAAAGGGAAAAGCCGAAAGGAGAAGAAGATACAAGAGAAAACAAGGTCCCTGGAGCAGGAAGGGTTAACGGTCTTGCTCAAGGACCCAACAGTGGCTGTGACAACAGTGACCCAATATAGTGTTGTACTATGTATGTGAATGATTCTTGTATGATTCTGTATGTGAACAATAGATTTGGAATTGGAAATACAGCTCGTCATGCACACAGAAAAACCCAAATTCTCTTTCCTGGCAACCGCTTAACAGAACAGCTATTGTTGAATCTGCAGTGAAATGAAGTGAAATGAGGTAGGTGTTAAACAGAGCTGTGACAGTATCGATGACTCTTACCATAAACCCAGGCGACAACCATGCATTCCCAGAATGCCTGCCACAACAGGGTCATTCCACTGGCTGAATAATAGTCAAAAATCTGGAAGACGTACATCCCTCCCTGCACACAAACACACACACACACACACATACATGTTGAGCAATAAAAAACATATTTTAATCTGTAATAAAATGCATATTAAATTAAAAAATACTGGCTTCTATGAGAAAAGGTGTGTGTAGTAACAAATTTCATTTTAGAGTATATTTAAAAAGTAAAAGTGTACTTTTACTTTTACTTAAGTAAAAAATCTTATTAGTTAAAATTACTTTAGTTAAAAAATCTTTACTTTTACTTTGCTACAAACAATGACAAACAAAACCCTTCAAACAAACATTTATGAACAAACTTTTATTATAAACATCTGCATACTTTCATATCCACAAAAACTGAATAAAACTCAACAGTGAACTGGGACGTCCTGCATTTTGTACAAACATCTGGACATTTCACTGAAGTTTTTTTTGACACCCCACTAAAGATCCATTCCAAATTAAAACAAGAGTAAAATTTATTTTATTCCTACTCAAATAATGCATGTACTTATAATAAAAATAAATTAGAAATTAAAAAACAGAGTTTAACTGTTAGAAAAACATCCGAGTGTGTATGAGATGTGATTGTAAATGACAGGTGATGTGATGTTAATGTCCATCGCAGGACCGAGATTAACTTTATTTTACTTTAATCTGTTTTATATAATCAGAACAGAGAGACTTGTTGGAGGCGGCGGGATGTGAAAACACACCAAGTAGTGTGAAATTCAGGGTTTTTTGCTTCGTGTCAATCAGATCAGTAGTAACTAGTAACTAATATTACTGGAGTAGTTAGTTTTTTTAACAGATACTTTTTCACTCTTACTTGAGTAAATTTTGCCATAAGTATGTTTGGATAAAGATTTTGGATACTCCACCCACCTGTCAATCAGCAAGCTTACCTGTGTGACCATGGAGAGATCGATAAGAAAGCAGGAAACGCAACAGACCGCCACAGCGATTTCTCGCTTGTTAAACTTGGAAGGAAGCAGATCCAGGATGCCAGTTATAAAGCCTTCCACTCCAACAAACTGCATAAGGATAAATAACACAACAAATAACAGACTTGTCCCACTGACTGCTGCTGCTATACCAAAGCAGTGTGGTTATAAACAGGCTGAAATGTATGAAACCCAGGCTCTAGGTTGCTGATCAGGAGGTCAGGGTTCAAGCCCCAGCACTGCCAAGCTGCCATTGTTGGGCCCTGGAGCAAGACCCTTAGTCCTCTCTGTATCATGGCTGACCCTGCACTTCCTAACAAGCCCGGGATATGTGAAAAAAGAATTTCACTGTACTGCAGCGTTAGGGATACAAATAATTTTATATTCATTGAAATTGTCTATTGTTAAAAGCATTAAAAGCTTATTAAAATCAAACTCACCTGACTGCCCAAGCCCAACATCAGCAGCATTAAGAAGAAGAGTACTGCCCAGACTGGTGCCACGGGCATCATCGAGACGGCTTTGGGGTACGCGATAAACGCCAGGCCCGGCCCTGCAAGCAGGAGAGCAGCATAAGAAACATTCATCACAACGGGCCATGGGCAGGCCAGGACACACACCAGCACACTTACACACAAACACCAACAGAGACAGAAAGAGAAAGAGGGAGAAAGACTGAGAGGAAAAGAGAGATGAAGGTGCATCTGGATGAACGCAAGTTTGAAAGAATAGTTTCTGGTCGCTTTCTGGGTCGAGTCGGCTTTCTTTAGCGACAGAAGTGTTAACATTCACATTCAGATAGATTAGTCACAGCAGTGTTTTACTATAGATTGGTTTCGGTTTTAGATTTTTGGCGAAGGGATGGTGCTGACATGCATTTGCGTGAGCACATGAACTATTTGACTTGAGTGTTTCATTTAGCATTAAACTATTTCACGACACATTGTAGCGTGTGCGGTTACAGAAAAAAAATCAATGACAAGACCGTGGTTCATTGCGTCGACTAACCTGATGTTGAATATTTTCTTAAAAACTGCACATCCCATCCTTATATTAGTGCAATTTGCTAACAAAAATATGTTTTGCTAATCAACTAAGCGCCATAGTTTTTTTAGTTGTTTGTTGCAATATTTACTTTTACATTATTAGCTACTTCGGTCTTATTTTTATATCCTTAAAATTAAAGCCAAAAATCTTTAGCTTAGTACATATTGTAGAACTGAACTCATGTTATTACGATAAAACAGGAACTCCTACAGACTTACTGTTACACAGACTGACCCTGAAGACTTATTGTTAAAATGTTAAATAAACGTTTCTTGCCGATAGAATATTTCGTATCTTTATTACTATTAGTTTGAGGTCCCTGTAACTGAAACTGCATTGAAATGGTAACAGTAATAGAATTTTTCTTAATATTGTAGCTTAAAATGTATTAAAACCCGACCAAAACAGTGCTGTAGTTTTAGTTTTAGTTTAAGTAGGGTTAATTCGACAGAGCCGACCTAAACTGATAAATTGTACTAGTTAGTTGGATTACTTTATGGTTATTCTTAGTTTAAGGTCAATTAAATTTAAACAGTTTATCCAACTTTAAACAAAACGGGTTGTTGACATGTCACGGCACCTGATCCTAATCTTCGTTTAGTTCTATTAAACCTCAGGGGTTAGTAGGTCTAAAGAAATAGTTTGAAAGTCTGTTAAAGCAATAGTTATTGTTCCTTTATTTCCAACATCTGTAGTGCATATGTGATAAACATGAACAATAGTTTTAATAGCTAAAAGGACATAGAAATTAATTCAGAAGGGCAGTTGTAGTAATGGGGCATTGATTGAAAGTTGGCACAAAGATCTTTCACAGATTATTCAGTCGATGCGCAGTGTATTTGCACCCCTAACCATCACCTCCATGTGTGGTTTCTTCATAAACTGCCATAAATTTAAAAAAAACACAATCGAGGCTTTGTTGACTGTCACTTTTTTCTAAAAAAAACAAAAACTGAAACACAGACCCAATCCTGTTTCAGCATGACAATGCCACTATGCACAAAGCGTGCTGTGTTAGAACTCCTACACGGAGCCTTGATTCTTACTCAACCCCATTGAATATTTTTGACTGGAGCCTTCTTGAAATCCCACCATCTGTGCCTGATCTCACTAAGTGAAGTGATAGCTTAGCGGTTAAGGTGGCGGACTACTAACTGGAAAATCGGGATTTGATTCCCAGCACCAGCAGGTTGCCACTGCTGGGCCCCTGAGCAAGACCCTTCATCAGACCCGCCATCAATCCGTGACACGTACCAAATCTGTAGCAATAATTATGCTTGTGACATGCCACAATCACTTTCTCTTCTTGCTGTTTCAACTTTTCCCAAGATGGTTTGAAATCGGCGCACTAATTGCGACATCAGGTTCGGCGCTTCTATTGGTTCATAGGAGAAGTAACACTGCAGGAAAGTGTCTGAAATCTTCTGATAGTGCCAGAACTTCTGATCACAACGTTAATGTAGCCATCAAAGACCTTAAAGGATTGTTGAATTTTTTTAAGATTTCAAAATTGGTCTCAGACGATCAGATACAACGACCTCGTCCTCTCACTTCCTTCTTTGAATGGAATTCTGAGAATTTACCTTAATGACGCTAAAACTATAGTGTGTTTTTCACAACCTTTTCCCTTTCTTTCCCTTTTCCCGGAATTTGGATTCCTAATTGTCAGCGTTTGATCGGACTTTATTTTTTTAATTGAAAGAATTAATAAGGCATCATTTCCTGTTTTCTGTTGCATTAAAAGTAACAACATTTTTCAGCTAAACTGTAAACATTGTCCATGAAAATCACACATGTCCCACAGATGCAATAACTAGAGATTACATAAAAAAATCTTTCCTTTAAGTTCAGTTGTTCTAACTTGGTCTTAACTAAAAGATATAACGAATAGTTACATTTTTAAAATTACAGCCTGTGTGTAATGATTTGATAAGGATCTCTATTTACACCTGCAGGCCACTTATTTGGGTTTTGCTCAGTGGTTAGCACTAGACATCCCTAAATGGCGTTATTCAATGATGTTTGGGTTTTAGAGCGGTTAGACTAGCTTTGCCGGTACACAGTAATTAGCATGCTTACATTGGAAATCGGCTCTAGTTGTGTTCTTGTTTGTATTTTCATTTACGATATCAAAGGACTACTCTACTGCTGGCATTTAGCTACGCTAGGCTAAGCTATTCTAACGCTAAAGCCAATGCCAAGGATGCGGACGGCAGTGCTAGGCTGATGTGCGCCCCACAGCGCCAGCTAGACCTAACATATTAAGAGGTGTAAATGCTGACATTAGATATCAGAGGTTTACCTGCATCAGCAGTCAGCTCCAGGACCCCTCTTGAAATCGAGATGTGCACATCTCAAGAGGCAAAGCTCCTGGTTAAATAATTAAATTAATACTTAAAGCCCAAAATGATAGATAATATCAAATGAATAGATATGAATAACAAGAAAGAGAATGGGCCTGGAGAGAAGCAAGGATAACTGGTTAAGGAGTCAAAGGTATAACGGAAAGATCTGGAAAAAGATTCATTTTGATATATTTAAAAAAAAAAGCTTCTCCCGTTTACGTCGGATGCGTTTAGAGCAACACAAAGGATGACATTTTTCCTCCCTCGAGTACATTCACACAGAACAGCTCCACAGGATGGAAACATACTGTAGGACTCGCAGTCACACTTAGGTTAGTCACCACAAGGACAAAAAAAGGTTTCACGTACACACCCCAAAATACTACAAATAAACTCACCACACATGTTCTCTCTGTCTCTCTCCCCCTCTCTCTCCCTCTCACTCACACACACACACTGAATAAATAACAATGCGCTAGATCATCTGGGATAGAACAACACACTGATGATGCTTTGACGCATTCCACAGCGTGTCACACTGAGATCATATCCTAACTGAATCATTAAACTGATTTATCTAAACAAAAATCACAATTTAGACGAGAAAGTTTATTTTTCAACCTGTGCACAGAATCAATAGATAAACAGGTTTGAAATTTATTTGATTGGCTGGTTTATGTGTTATTTGTATCAACTTATTCTTTACTCGATAATCATATTTTATTTATTTTTTTATTGATGGTTTAGCGCTAGTCGACATGGATTTGTTTTTAGAAACACATAAATTCTTTCTATAATCGAGCAGTACATGATTTACGTGCTAATCGTTTATCGCAGTGAGCTTCAACATATCAATTCATTATCCGCGCCAAGGAAATGCTGAGCGGCATGAACGTGCAGGCAGACACGTACGCTAGGACAACGTTTTCACTCTTTCTCTCTCTGTCTGGATGAAGGACGAGCTGTCCTTGCCTTAGACGCAACAAATTCACATGAACTGTTTTAACACTGCAACTTAAACCTCGAGCTGGAACACTCAGTTCTCATTCATCAATCGGGAAGAACAGACTATAGTAAGCGCAAAACCGCCCCAAACCAGATATTTACTTAAAATCGGACAGGAATACATGGGATTTATATTTGTGTCTTCCTTTTAACTCTTTTATCTGAATCTTATGAGGTAGAATGTCATCAGGAAAGATGCGATATTCAATAGCATGTTAAATAATGCGATATTTGATATGCGATACGATATTTTTAAAAAATAATATAACCAGCGAAACTGACTGGAAAGATTTGGTTTGTTTCCCCTTTAAGTTGTCGCTCCAGATTTCCATGTTCTACACAGATTTTTAGTTTGCATGTGTTCATCGCTTTTAAAACTCAAATACTGACATATTTTTAAGAAACTTCTTCGTTTTGGCACTAAATCATCATTAGCAGCAGCTGCGGGTTGCCTCGAGCGTATCGAGATATTCTCGCTATAAAAGCTTTTCAGCTTGTTGTTTGTATTGCGTCAAAGAATGTGCACGCATGCACGCATATCCCAACTAACATCTGCGCGTCAGATATTTTACTAGCCACATCGACCTAAAACTTTAACCATACTTTATTATTTGAAGTATTAAATCGCTCGTTTAGGATTATGTATATCGCGATAAGCACATTTGTTATATTACGATCATTTCGATATATTGTACAGCCCTTAATCTAAACACTGGGAAAAATGTTAGAGAACAGGTTTTGTTTGTTTTTTTAACTAGTAGCCTTTACTCTAATGGAGTCAATGCCAAATTTGTACTATTAATCATGTCTATATTGGATATAAGTTGGCTAAAGTAAACAAATTTTCTGTGTTTTTTCATAAATTGTTTTGCTTGTGTTGATTAATTAACCCAATGATGCAGTGAGTCCACCAGAGCTGTAAACATTAGCTAGGTAGCAAAAACAGGAATACCACATGAGGGTTGATTAAATGTAATGTATTATGTTTTTTATTATTATTGTTTAGCAGGAAAATGTAAGACCTTCGATAAGATTTGATTAAAAAACAACACAGCTAAATCTGGTGCAAAATAATAAGATAAATACTGATACAGTATTACACATCATTTAGGCTCAATTATACAACTAATTAAAAGCAGCTTATGTCACATCTGATTGGATTGATAAAAAGCTCGATTAAAAGCTATTTCTACAGTACTTAGACGAACGCATCAGTGATTTTCTCACTAAAACTCAATATGACTTTGGTCTCTTTAGCTAAAGCTTCTTATCCGCTGTAAAGCTCATCACGTGTGAAATCCTTGTGTGAACAATTCTTTTTATTAATTTTTCCACATGTTCTGATCATTGAAAGAAGAGGATTTGAAGCTGTATGAGATTTTTTTTTAGCCCAAATTGTTTTATGCACTAAAAGTAAAACGAGAAAGAGGTTTTGGCTGTTGTGTCTAGTGTTAATCATAAACTATCATCATGTTTGTTACCTAAAGTTTCTTTGGCTTGTTTAAATCAAAGCGTATTAATAAGAATCAATGAGAACACAACTAAATGTTATAAACAACAAAAATGTATATTAAAAAACAGCTCTAGAAAAGGAATACGGTATATAACCTACAAAAAACTACATTAAATACTCCACCAACAAATGCTTTAAGCTTTAATAGCAAATTAATGTACAGCTAATTTTGCTAATATTAATTAACGGCAAGTAATTTATACATTTTTCTGCAAAAAACAAATGTAACGAAGTTAACTTATTATTTTTTAACAACTCTAGTAAAAGAGTTTACTATCACAGTTAAATTTATTACTCAAAATCTACTAACGTTTAACTAAAGTTTATGTTATGTCTATGTTAATGTAAAGATGCATAAGTAGTTACACAGTCTGCTGACCATAGATTACTCATTATAGGATGTACTGCACAGTTTTACACTGTATATGCTATTATACTGTGCTATACTGTACACTCCACTTCACTATGCTATAATATACATTACTGTACTGTTGTAAGTAAATATTTAAGATCAGCAGTCCTCTTCGGCCCATGAGAAGAATTATTTAAACCCTGGACACACACTAACTTACACACCACGACACGTACTGTTCTCTGCGTCAGACATTTTCAGAATAAAGAGTTATGTGCGGGACTTTCTAATCTAACCGCATAAAGACAAACACAAAGTTCCACTCATTCCTATGAGACACACAAAATCTCATATTCATTTTACACACTCTCAAATTCAGACAAAAAACTGCTGATGTAAACACACACACACACACACACAAACACACACACACACACACTTAAAACAAATTATCTTTAAATTTAAAGATGAAATGTTTTCCTAAACTTAGCTGCTTATATTCATTCACTTATTAACACACCTAGACACAGACTCAAGACACACACACAAACACACACACACACACACATATATATCTTCATTCCGTCAATCAATTTCTGTCAATCATAAGTATTTTAACACATCTTATAAAAATACATCAAACCTTCTAAAAATAATTGAGGAAGAATCTGGACTTTGCTTTAACTTGTTAACACAGTGCGAATAGTTACAGACAGATTTGCCTTCCGTTCAATACAGTTACAATTATACACATATGCATTACAGGGTCACTACTGTCAACTTTACCATGATACGAGATACAGTAAACAAAGTTTTTAGTAATTTTTGTAAACAATTTCATTCCTAATTCAGATAAAAATAAAAAATGTACTGTGCCTACTGAGAAAAGCTTATACACACTTAATAAGTGTTCAAACATCTTGAGCTGGAGTCTTACCTGACTCGGCCACTTTAGAAATGTCCACCCCCTGTTCCGCAGCCATGAAGCCCAGAATGGAGAAAACCACAAAACCAGCGAAGAAACTGGTGCCACTGTTGATCAGTGCCAACACGAACGTATCCCTGAGAGCAATAAATCAAAGTCAGTCAGTGTCTGAGACAGACAGCACATTAAACTGAAACATTAAGCTGATTTGTAAGAGGCAGCACAGTGGCTTAGTGGTTAGCATGGTTGCCTCACAGCAAGAAGGCCTGGGTTTAATTTTCCGGGGTCACAGGAATTGCTGGAGTCTATCCCAGCCGCCTCTAAAATGGTAAAAGGCAGGAGGGGGACACCCTGGACAGATCGCCAGTCTATTACAGGGACAGTATTACAAGCCAGTCCATTACAAGTACACGCACTCACACTCACTCCTATGGGCAATTTAGAATCACCAATCAATCTAACATACATGTTTTTGGACTGTGGGAGGAAACCGGAGAACCCGGAGTAAACCCACACAAGCACCGGGAGAACATGCAAACCCCACACAGAAACATCCCTGCAGGGGAATCGAACCTTCTTACTGTGAGGCAACAGTGTATCCACTGCTACCTACTTACTACATTGTGCTTCCTGCCAGAATATACAACAAAATAAGACTTTTTAAAATGTATTTTCTTAACAAACATGGAAAATTACCTGTAGCAGTCGTTTTCGAATCGGTTGTAACTACCTAAAGCAGTCAGGGCTCCGAGTCCAATAGCATAAGAATAAAACACTTGAGTGCCGGCATCGATCCAGACCTAAAAGATGAGATGAAGAGTGAGAAATACATAAAAAAGTAATAAAAAATCAACTCCAGCAAAGTTAAAAATCCTTGCAGAATTTAGGTGACTGTATTCCGCCTCATTAACAGTGACCTAAAATCATGTCATTCTTTTTATAGTGATATTAGTAAAGGTGAATCTTTAACCATTGCGGTTGATTAAAGGCTAATTAAACTAGGGTAATAAATGAACATTTATTATCTACAGTGTTTGCAGAGTAAGCGAAGACATTATTGTTTGACAATCTTGTTTTTAGACTAACATGAGAAGTGACTTATAAACACTTGACGATTCGGTCAGTAATCTTGTCAAGTTAAAACACATTAGCATTAGCTTTTAAGACAATGCTACATTTATAAATACTTAAATATTCTTTCTATGATCTAAAATTCCGTAATCAGTCCTGCCAGGTTAGCGCGTGTAAAGTGGCTAGCATTATTAGTAAAGATTATAGATAACTAATAATATCATAATTTAACAATATCTTAGGAATCCTGTCAAGTTGTGTAACAGTAAGAATTATGAACAGTTATAAAACTGTAATTATCCTTTCACCGAACCTGTCTGACAAGCCCATGTTATCGAGTTAACTACTAATCATATCATAGATACATGAATGACTTTTTTAAGCAGATTTTTTACAGTCATTCCTTCAGCGTTCACCTGTGCTTCGTTAAGCTTTGACCAGTCAGGCTTGAGATAGTACAGAATACCAGTGTGGGCCCCAGGAAGGGTCACACCTCTGACCAGGAGAATGACCAGAACAACATAAGGGAACATGGCAGTTAGATAGACGACCTGCAACACACAAAAACATAGTTATAGCAGGAGCTCTGGTAGATATTATGTTTTTTTAAGTACATAAAATAGTCTAAATAAATTCAATCAAAAAATATATGTTTTTATTTTTCAGCATACATTTTTCTAATACTTATAATTTTGTGGGATTACTAAGGCTAACACAATTATTAAATAATTGTATGATCGCAATTATTTTTCCTAACCGCGTTCGTTGAATCCATCTGCAATTATTGCACGCTTTTATTAGCTACTAGGAGGAGGTGTAGTACCTGCAGCACCCTACTATCTACCAGAGTGAGTGAGCGGAGTGGCGTGATGTGAAAGTCGGAGCGTCGGTGTTTACTGATGCTCCAAGTGCCGCTTTAATAACGCAACATCACCAGCACAAATCATGTTAACGACCCAGAATGCAACTGCAGAGAACATGAATTAATTCATATGTTGTGTCCACTGACAGGACACAAAATATAGATTTCCCTAAATACCATTTATCTATAATGAAATATTTACAGTAGAGCGGTAATAAGGCACAAATTGGAGCGATTATAAAATACTTTGAGTGGCTTTTTTTAAATGCTTAATTGTTTTTCATCAACAATTAATTGTCAAAGCCTTAAATAAATCGTCATAATCGCAATTATTTTTTTGCCAATTAATCATCACCCGAATTTGATATTCATGACAGCCCTAGGGATCATTTTTATTTTTATTCTAATTTTACAGTTATTTTATTTATACATTTTACAAATTTTTCTTCTTTATTGAAGGTTTTTATTTCCCAAATAAACCGATAATATAATAATAAATAATAAATAAATATTAAATTATATTAAATAATAAATAGCATTGTGTCAATATCACTCATTACTATTATTATTTATCCCACCTCATTTCTGTCCAATTATTCAACATTTGGGCTGTAAAACATTTGTGATTAGATTGCAAGCAAAGTTCTGAATGATGCGATTTTTTTTTTCATACTGCTTTTGAGCGTCTGTTTATAAGCTCACCAAGCAACGACCCTTTCACAGTGTCCTACACTCGTTCCAAACACGCAGTTCGGTATGCAGTATCACATGGTCATGGTAAAATGATTCACACACATAGTGCCCGTCCTTGGACACAGAAAGCTCAGGCAGGGTTGAATAGGTTTTAGTGACGCTCAACTTTGATGATGAACTCAACTTTAATGTAGCTCAGGCTCAGGGACAGGGAGTCTATTCAGGACAGACACTTCACACACTGAACCCACCAGGTCCCCTCTCACCTCCTGTTTTAAGTCCCTGTGCTTTATTGTCCTGTGTTCCTGCTTTTTTATGTGACTCTAGTACAGAGACGGGCTTTGAGCGGTGTTGCCTTCTGATGAATTCTGACACTCAGTGTAGAGGTGAAACAAGAAATTCAACAAAGATGTAATTATGTGTCTTTAGTCAAGTTTGTTTCAAGTCTCCAAAACAAATTAAATCAACTAGAGACTAAACAGAAAAGCATTTGTATTAAAAGGTGAAAATAATGTTTTTTATAAGTGCGTTGGAGCTGTGAAGTGCTTCGTGTGGAAAAACCTTGTATATTTTTTGTAGATCTCTGGTCATGTAAGAAATATACAGTATAGATGTCACTCTATTATCTACACTAGCAAAAAACAAGGTCGCCAAATAAAGAGCTACTTCACATTTTCAAGCTCGTGTTACATGAAATGATCTTAAAATACTTTATGATGATTTGAACAAAAATGATTTTAAAGTTGTAAATCATAATCTTGAATGCTTGTGTATAAAATATTAGGCCCATTATTTTAACCTTAGCTAACAGAATTCGTTTTTTTACCCCTCTCACTAAGGTTTTCATTAAGTTAAAGGACTGCATCCTTGGCATTAGGGCTGTGTATTGGCAAGGGCCTCACGATATAATGCATATCACGACAAATTGCAATACAATACATTTTACACACTTTAAACAAAAGTATGTGAAATAAAACAGCCATGTGAAATTTCCGCCATGCTTGCTTCTCCGTATCAGGATATGGAGGATACTACAGGAGCGGGAAAACCGAAGGTTTTAGTTAAATATTATGTAAAAAAAACAATATGAATCGATACTAAAGGTTAAAAAAATATCGTGACAGTTAGCTGTATCGATATTTTGACAGAATCCTGCTTAACACTATTTGGGTCGCTCTATATCTGACACCTAAGTGCTGCTATATCAGTCTGACCAGGAAGCGGGACGCTTTCACACATGGTCTTGTGTCGTCATTTTGATGGATTACTGATATAGCATTTTTTTTTACTGCATTATGCTGCAGTACTAAAGGCCATGACATTGTCGAGCGTAAATAATAATTTTTAAATATTAAAATATCGCCAAAAATTGGCAATCACATCAACTCCTTTTAGTACTATCCTATACGGTCTATAATATACTCCTTATAATATAAACACACGTTAGCGCTTTAATTACCAGTGAATAAACCTTACTTTCTGTCTCACCTGAGCTGTAAGATGTAGGCTAATCTGGTGCTTTGTCTCAGCACCTCATATTATTTAATCTGATTCTGAAAAAAGCCAATTAGTTCAGTGGGACAGTAGCTTATGGCCTGGAATTAGAAGATAGGCTCAGCGAGCTCAGTGACAAACAGATGCTGGCACCTATTTTAGAAACATTTTAAATATCAATTTCCTTTCCTTAACTGGAGATTTGTAATTGCCTGCTGTCTTTGTTGAGGTTGATTTTAAGGCAGCGGTATGTGTAACATAAGCAAGTGGTTGTAAAACGTGTGGGGGAGGGAATGTGGCTGTGTGAGACACCAGAAATAAACTCCAGTCATTCTAATGCTGAGGATTCATGTGATCACCCCCAGAGAGAGAGAGAGAGAGAGAGAGAGAGAGAGAGAGAGGCTGGCTTGTGGCCATGTACACGAGAGCCTGGTCACGTCCCACTGCAGAAAACCTTTCCCTTATTGACCAACCACAATGCAGATTTCTGAAAAGATGCAATGATATAAACGAAACCACTCCCCCTTTGGCAGATGACGTTGCTATAACGACCTCTCTGCCTGACTCGTGCGCTGATTTAGTAAACCAGCACTGTGTGTGTGTGTGTATGTGTGTGTGTATCTATGCAAATCAAAACCAAAAGGAGAAAGTAACATTGAGCTCTGGTTTGGTGATGTAACCATAATATATGTGAAAGACTGCGAGTTATTATTTATATACGTATATGAAGTGTAGAAAGGTTTGTTTGGCTGTTAAAGGATTTGCACATCATACATCATGTAAGTAAATAGACAAAAAAAAGAAAAGAAAGGAAAAAAGGAAGATGGTGGGAGAGTATGCAAAGAGGGGGCGGGACACACACTGCTTTTAATCAGCTTGTCAGTGTCTACACGTGACTGCTTGGCGTTCACCTGAAGACAACTTTAGCAAAGATCAGCGGTCTGTGCTGGACTTTGAATATACACTATATGCAGCCCTGCTGTGTGTGTGTGTGTAACAGACTTTGAAGTGGTATGTACCTTTCCTGTAGACTTTACTCCCTTCCAGACGCAGAAGTAAACCAGCACCCAGACAGCCATCAGACACAATGTTATCTCCCAGTTGATCTCACCCGGATTGTCCAAACCATCAGAGATACGCAGCACCTTATTCCTGTAGAACAGGGAACACTGTCTGATACAACACAAGATGCCTAACAAACTTGCATGTCCTAACTTAGAAAAATAAAGAGTATCATTTAAAAACACATTTCTGAAATAGTTTGCTTTGGTAACAGAGGCAGTGGGTTTCTTTAGGGGTTGTTGACTGGAAGAACAGGAGGACCTGGGCCCCACAGCCAGTCTGCCACTTCTGAGCCCTTGAGCAAGACCCTTAACCCTTCAGGGGCGCTGCATTATAGCTGACCCTGTGCTCTGACCCCAATATTCTAAGCAGGGATATGCTGTGACATACTGTACATCCCAAAGTCAAAAGTGCTATTAGCTTTTTTTGCTGTTTATTTCTTTAGTGTGAGAAACATCATCACACTATTTTTTCTTTGCTATTTCAAGAAGTCACACATTTGCACCTGAAAAAACAAGGGATGCTTTAAACCAACACACACATAGACCAAACTATATGTCGAAAATTTTTTGATTCACGTCCATGTCGTGTAATATGAATAGTTTGAAAGGAAACTTGATGCGTAGAGACATAGAAACTCAATAGGGTCCCTATGGGGATGTGATAGCTCAGTGGTTAAGGTGTTAATTGGAAGATCGATGTTTGATTCCCAGAACCACCAAGTTGCCACTGTTGGGCCCCTGAGCAAAGCCCTTAAACCCTTAAATCGTTTGGATAAGAGTGTCTGTCAAATGCCGTAAATGTAAACGTAAACAAAAAGTTTGGGGTTAATCTGGAAACTTGACGGCTGCCTACAGGGGGCCTACAGGAAACTTTATATAAAAACTACGTTGTGATGCATAACACTTTTGTTATTTCTGTTTAAAAAACTTTAATGAGAGGTTTAGCTAACACTTAAACCCTGGTTTGTCACCGTCGAACATCCTATTATCAATTTGGTGTGTAAGAATGTAGGCAAATTTTCAGTTTTCTAGGCTGTAACAGAACTATTACACTGAATCACAGTAAAAGTCTCCTTAGATTATGAAAGGCATATTTTGTCTGCAACATAAAATCAAGGCCATAATGCAGCATGCAAGGGGTTGACTAAGATTAGTGAAACCGTCTCAATTGTAACAAAAACTTACTCCCAAAACTCAATGATAGGTGAGGTGGCGTTCTCTAACTCTTCACAAGTCTTGTTCTGGAACGTGTTGTTGAAAACGCTGCTGTTAGCGCAGGTATCCTGGTGGAAGTACTCAATGCAGGTGTCTGTGTTCCAGTAATTTGTACAGGTCGACCAGGGCAGTACGGTGGTGAAGGATTTGATGAGGTAATAGAAACCCCATGCCAGGACCATGATGTAGTAAGTGTTGCAGAAAAACACAATAACCGTGGAAGAGTAGCCGAGTCCTGTGACAAACAGGAAGAGATTTTACTATCATGTTTTGATAGAGTGTGTAAGTCTTAATGCATGAAATATAAATAAACAGATTTAAAACAGCAGTCATAACTAAACTAACACTCATTTTTAGGGATGTACCTACAGTAGATACAGTGGCCCAGATACTAAGCTCAGTATTGGTACTTATAAAGATACTCCGATACCAAAGCCCGATACCCTTTGTCATGTCAATGACAGAACTTTTAGTGCACATAGACTCTGACAGCAGAGACAGAATGTCAGGTTCAGTGATGTGGATGGCTTTGTTTCGCAGAAATATCAAGAGGTACAAAAATAAGTACTTATAATATGAGTAACCCAATAAAACATTTGAAATTAAAAAACCAAAGTAAGCAGGAAGAATTTGCAGCTAGCAGTAGCTGTTAGCACTCTGACTGACCCTGCAGCAAAAGATGGAAGAAAATGGCAAGAGATAACCATACGATAAGAGATAATATATATAAGATAATGCACAGAGGACACCCTGTGCTTTTCAGTGATCTGTCATTTGATTGGCTGGGATGCAAAGAACTAGTTCTTACACTGCATCAAAGAATCGAGCCAAATAAACAAGCACGTTTTATGGAAAGAACTGTCTTTTTAAACTAAACAGTCACATGATTTACGACAGTGAACATGCTGCCCTTTTGAACATGCTGCCCTATCAATAAAGGCTTAAAAATTCCCCCTAAAAAAATATACATAAACTCTACGTTTTAGAAGGTTTTTTAAACCCAAAAGTAGGAACAAATCACAAAAAACAATTAAATTTCCTTTGGTCTCAGGAGGACATAACTGAGAAATTAGATCTAACCTCAGGAGACGACCCCTAGTTGTGCGAGATAAGCTGGAGGACATACCTTTAAAGAGTGGAGCGATGTTCCACACAGCGATGCTTCCAGCCTTCATGAACTGGCCCAGGGCAATTTCCAGGAAGAAAATAGGAATTCCACCAAAGACTATAAACATCAGGTAAGGAATGAGAAAGACTCCTGTGCAGATAAGAAAATGGGGAAAAGGGGAGACATAGAAACATTTGAATCATTTTAGTTGATAGACTTCAAGCTGAAATCTGATTGGTCAGGAGGTGCTGAACAATTTTCAATAGCAGCAATCATTTTTATACATTAGCGTTTAATATTAACAACTTACACTGACACTCGATAGAAAATGCAGCTCAAAACACTTAGCAAGCAAAATTCATTCATTCATCTTCTATACCCGCTTATTCTCTAATTCAGGGTCACAGGGATCTGCTGGGGTTTATACCAGCCGTCTCTGAAAGAGTGAAATGCAGGAAGGGGACACCCAGTCCATCACAGGGCCACACACACACACTCACTCCTATGGGCAATTTGGAATCACCAATCAATCTATCATACGTGTTTTTGGACTGTGGGAGGAAACCGGAGAACCCAGAGGAAACCCACACAAGCACGGGGAGAACATGCAAACTCCACACAGAAAGACCCCTGCAGGGGAATCGAACCTGGGACCTTCTTGCTGTGTGATGCAACAGTAACACACTTTAGAGGTGCTGTGGTTGAAACATTAGAATATTAACAGTGTCGAGTGACATCATCCAACCCAGTTGTTAATTATAGTCCTGTAACAACATGAACCCAGATGATTTAATCTTTACATCTTTAATTTAACGACATGTAATATTTAAATATATCAAGTATGTTGATTATATAATAGTGATTTTAGAGGAGTAGTGTGGGATTATATATGATGCAATGTTTCCCATCTCGCAGCACTGAGCTGAAAGACACCCTCTTTTTCCTCTTAGTGCTGTGTATTTTGAGTGCTTTTGGGTTTTAAGTCGAAGCAGTGACGCATTACGACAGGCTACAATGCAGCAGCAAAAGCCGCCTCCAGCTGAGAGCTCTGAGAGTGACAGCGGCAGCTGAAAGAGAGAGAGAGAGAGTGAGAGAGGGGGAGAGAGACTGTGTGAGAGAAAGCTTGCTTATTTATTTATTTATTTAAAAGTAGGGGTGGGGCATGGGAGAGAAAAAAGGGTGGGCTTCTTTCATAAACCAATCGGATGTAGTGGCAGAAGCTGTATTTCATATTAATTCACAAATGATGATGAGCCAGACTGAATGGAGGTCCTTCTGAGAAAGAGAGAGAAAAAAGAAGAGAGAGAGAGAGAGAGAGAGAGAGAGAGAGAGAGAGAGAGAGAGAGAGAGAGAGAGAGACTGCGCCAATTGGCATTCTTGTGTAACACAGTCCGGCTCTGTAAACTGCAAATTAAATAAATACGCAGCATTTCTTTTCCAAAATGGAAGCAGCAGCATATATGCTAAATACCAAGGTTGGATTCTAAGGAACGAATGTATTCTAAGGAACAGATGAAAAACAGGAGAGGTTGTGAATGAGCAGGCAGCCTTTCAGAAAAACAACGCTATTGTTTAGGACAGAGCCCTTTTGATAAATGGTAGGAGTTGGAGGCTGAGAGCAGAAAACCTGCTGCACAATCATAATAATGACAGAGTGTGACGTCGGGAATCCCGGCATGTGACGTTAGGACTGCTGCACCGAGCAAAGGCAGCTTGAGGCAGCTTGAGGTTTAAAGAGGGAGAGGGAGAAAGAGGGAAAGAGAGAGAGAGAGAGAGAGGGACTGATCTGCAAACAAAAAGTGTATCAATAAAACGACTGCCGGTGGATAATGTATGAGAACGTGACTGCCGGTCTGCACTAACAGTACCACTCTCTCTTTCTCTCTCCCTCTCTCTCTTAGTTTTATGTCTGCACACTGCGGAGGTTGTGTCGTGACCATTCAGATGATGACAGGATACAAAAATAAAAAAGAAATAGTCATTTTAATGACGGTTTTAAAGAAGAGCGCTTATGACCCAGAAAATGATAAGACAAACCTGCAGACAGGAAGCCGTCTGTCTATAATATTTCTCATTTTCTAAGAATTAAGCTAATTTGTGACAATCAATTAATGCAGGAACATGATCGTGTCCTCGGTGAGAGTGACAAACAGTCCATGAATTTTACATGATGTCACCTATGTCGTCCAAATGACCTTTCCCATGAACGGTGCAGTTCTTATGTGTCAATAAGCTTTGTCTATAATTAGCATGGCAACTGGAGCTCGGGTAGCGTAAATGAAAAAAAAAAATAGCATCAGCACAAAAAAAAAGAGGAGCACGCGCTTAGCCTCTAGCGTTACATTTAGCGTGAGGTTAGGGCCTGCTACAGAACAGTCCAGCCCGGATCAGCCGTGTTTCAGTCAGGACAGAAAACAAGCTGCGAAACAGGTGCGAAAAAAGACAGTCTCACTCCAAACTCAGCAAGAGCTGTGGTGACAAAACGAGGCTATAAATACTCACTTTGGCTCCGTCCGTACTCTTATAGCACATAGAGGAAATTGTAATTACTCGTCTTTTAGCCAAAAAATGTGATCTATTGGTACCTGGAGGGGGAGACTGTAACAGCTGGTGTTCTGGACTGTGAAGAGGCCAGAGAACCAATTAAACTAATCATTGAAGAGGATTATTCAACAACATTTGATTTTTTATTTTATTTAATTTAGATAACTGTAATTAATTGTAACATAATTTACACACTATAGAATGATTCCATCATTGGAGTGTAATTTTAATCTTAAACCTATTTTTAAAGTTTGACTCAACAAAGAACTCAAAACATGCACCACATACTGTATGTACAGTGTTGGGCAAGCTACTTGGAAAATGTAGTGCGCTAAGCTATCAGTTACTCTAAATAGACTGAAGCTAAGCTACAACAAAACCGAGCTAAGGTAGCTTAGTACATCTTTTCATTTTCATATCGAAATAATGTCAGGCCCCGGCATGATCACAGATTCTAGGATCATAATGTGAAAAAAACTTTAAATTTTCTGTCATACAGACAAGAGCAAGTCATGTGTCAGCCCAGTGTCATCATTGTCCAGAGGTGGCAGCTGGTTGTTAAACTGTGTAAAAGACGTATGAAGAAATCCCCGTCAAACAAATGTACTTTTGTGGGCCACACAGCTCCGTCATTAGCGGTGGTTTCACGTACTGATCTTGGATTGGTAAATGTAGCTTGTGTGGATGCTACTGCATTACTTTATCAACAAAAGAGCTTCGCTACTAAAAAGCTCTGATTTTATTCAAAAAAACAATTATGCTGTCAAGAATTGGAAATAAGCTAGTAGCACAAGTAGCGACGCTATTGCCCAACACTGTGTATAACAACCGTATCTAAAAAAGGGCGTTCAAATTTCACTTGTGAAGCCTGCCGTCATTCCAACTAAGTGTCATGTGATCATCAAAATAGGTGCAATGGAACTCAGCAAAACTACAGCGCTAAATCTCGATTAATATAAATAAAATTATAGGTTACTGATCCAAATTATTATTGTATTATAAGATGCTCACAGGGACGCCGTTCACAGTTATGCTATTCTCAAGTATGCTGTTCACAAGTACGCCGCTCACAGGTACAATAGAGTAACTGATATAAAACAAGGTAAATTTAGTGGCTTAGTGTTTAGCACTGTTGCCTCACGGCAAGAAGGTCCTGGGTTTGATTCCCCTGCAGAGGTCTTTTGGTGTGAAGCTTGAATTTTCTCCCTGTGCTTGTGTGAGTTTACTCCGGGTTCTCCGGTTTCCTCCCACAGTCCAAAAACATGTATGTTAGATTGGTTGGTGATTCTAAATTGCCCATAGGAGTGTGTGTGTGTGTGTGGCCCTGTGATGGACTAATGACCTGTCCAGGGTGTCCCTCTCCTGTCTTTCGCCCTTTCAGAGACGGCTGGGATAGACTCCAGCAAATCCCTGTGAAAAAAATCTCATCTAATGGCTCTGTAGCTTGTGCAGACCGCAACAGCTGGTGTTCTAGATGGCAGCGAGGCCAATAAAAAAATTAATTAATGAAAAAAAAATCTCTTGTGGGATTTTAATTTAAGAGGGTTATTTTATGACAGTTTGCTTTTAGTTAATTGTAATTAATTCCAGCATCAACAACACACTATAGACAGTTTTATACTGTTCTATTTTTAATACTCGCACTACAAATAAAAGGGGTGCAATTTTTCTGCCATTATTCCGTCTAAACATCATGTAACCTTAATGTTCGATTAATAAATAAGCTATCTCCACACTGCAGTAAGATAAAACGCATTAACGTGTAGTGAAGTTTGCACCCTCAGATCAGGTCTCTTTAGTCTTTATACTTAGATAAACACTTGGATATACTTGAATAAACACGAAACTGGCACAATAGCTCAAAAGTCATCTGATTTACAAAGCGCTTGAAAGAGATTTGGACACACCTGCAAACAGAGCAGGGCAAAGATTGCTTGAAAGTGTGTTCTTAAGAAAGGTGTTTACTGTTTCGCTTCATAATAAAACTACATTGCTTAGTATCCATAAATATAAACAAAGATAAGTTTTACATTTAATTTATAGTATTTCGACAGCCAACAATTGATCTTATATAAATAGCTCATTCTCAGTAACTACCAATTTAACAAGGTTAGCTTGCTAGTTAAGTCACATGCCCAATTTACCTAATCAAATGGATTTCTGTGCCGCTATTGTATCAGAAACAGACGGAAACTTTATAATTGTCATCTTTGTGAATAAGAAATTGGTGAAAAATAACATCAGTCCCGAATCTGTGGTGATAATAATAAAATCATGCACTAAGCTGCAGTGTGTTAGTCCTGTGTTTTGGGTCCCTTACCTGTGCATGACTATAAAACACTGGACCATAATCTTTGTGAGTGTGTATTGAACCCAATGTGTCTAATCTAAATGGTTTTCTCTGCAGAGAGTGTAAATTTACTGATGCGCAGGATGAAGAGTGAACAGTCTTCCTCAAGGCTAGAGGGTAGACCGGGTAGAGGGTGACTGTGTTTCACAGCTGACCTTGCAGCGAGATGGAACTTTCATCAGTGGGCTGTAAGATTTATGGGTTTGTTATATAGGTGCACAGAACAGGGAACGGTTGATGTGTGACAAAAATCATGATTAAAGCTGATCGGATAGAAAGTCTGGTTTTTTTTCAGGATGCTGGCTGGATAAAGCACACTAATACCTTTGTGGTAGAGAAAGCAGTATTTCCAGGCTCTTGTCCTAACACTAATGCATTTCTTATTAATTAGATAAACATATTAGGTTACAGTATACACAGAAGCATAACATGGCCTACAGCGTGTGGCCTGACATCTACCAGAGACTGCTTGGTCTGCAGGAGGCTGGAAATGATGCTGACCCCACAAAATCATACAACCTTTTTCTGATCAATATAAGTGAGATATATGATTTAATATGGTTAGAATTTACTGTATTTAATTTAAGGTGCAAAAATAAAGCCATTTAAGAATGACCGTCATTCTGTTACCTATAGTGGCAAAACAGCCTGACTGACCCGGACAAAGAGCTGTCAATCAAAAGTGCTCATTAGAATATTAAACCACACCCACACGGATCTCGGACTGCTTGATCAGTGTCTTAGCTAAAGTCTTTCAACGGTTTTCTTTGGTACTCTTTGTTAAAGGATAATTATCACTTTTCTATAAAGCTGTCTAAAGGAACTTTTTAATAAGGAAACTCACCTCTACATTTCTAAATTCTACTCAAACAAATAGACAAGCCAAAAGAATTTGCATGAGTTTTCCTAAGAGAACCTAATAAAACGCATACAAATTAAAAAACACCAACAAATTAAGAAAACATCTTTATCAGTTTGAGGACATATCCTCACAACACAAATACAAAAACATGTTGCAAGTAACACAGACCACAACGGAAACGTTTCATAGGGCCATAAAAAAGGAATCATATTGTCAGGATTTCAAAATAAACAAAAAACCCCATACATTTCAGTTTCCTAACTACAATTTGGAGCTTGAATGTGAGATTTGTGTTCATTCAGTCGCAATAGTATTAGTGAGATCAGACGCTAATGTTGAGGTTGAGGAGGTCTGGGGTTAAGTCAGTGTTCCAGTTTATCCTAGTGGGGTTGAGTTAGAATCAGGACTAAGTACATGGCAGTTCTTCTACTTCAATCAGAACACAGCATGTCCTCATGGAGCTCCAAGGGTTTTTGCACAGGGACATTGTCATGCTGGAACAGGATTTGACTTTCTTAGATGCAGTGAAGGAATAATTTAATGCTACAACATACAATGACATTTTAGACAACTGTGTGCAACATTTTGGAAAGGAACCCTATATGGCTGTAATGGTAACTCTCTAATGTAGAGACTAATCTAGAATCTTTTTATGCAAGTGTTATGATGCAACTTGAGTGTTTTTAAACCCTTCCATATTTTCTTGCATCTTTTATTTTATTAAGGAACGCAATATAATTAAATATTACAGTAGTCCAGAACTTAATTTGTTTAGTCGCTTTTTAAGCCCTCTGAGAACTTTCTTACAGATTTTCCTAAAAGGATAAAACCAAAATAAACTCATCTTTCCTGATACCTTTTTATTTAAAGTGTAGTTGCTTATAAAGGACCTGCTTATTCTGCTGTATTGTTCAGAGAAACTTTCAGAGCTAATGCGGAAAATAAAAATAAAATCCAATTAACTAAAATTATTTGCTATAAACCAATAACAGAAATCTGTAAAAAAAAAAAAAAAAAAGATGTTCTGCTTACATCTTTTAATATTTTAAAAGTCTGGACAGCTGCGGCCATTCATAAAAACCAACCCGTGATTTGCAAATCAACTCTACCAACAAGGTCATAGCCACAAGATCTACACACGAACAGTCAAGGACATGAAATCTCAAGGAGGTTTGTGGAAACACATCGGAGTAAAAGAATCATGAAAGTTCAAATCTGTGTTTTATGTCCTGGGATTTACACTACAATTAATCTATTAAAAATAAATTAGCTATTATTTAGCACAGCCAAATTCACTTAACGGCTACAGAGATCTGATAATGGCTAAAGGTGGCAACAGGGCATCTCTGAGGAGCATCAATTCAACCCAAGACACATGAGGACATGAAAATGAGCAACTGACAAATTGACGTCTCCCAGGAAAACAAGACCAATAATTGTGAATATTATTATGTAGACTGTGGTAAATTCTCCACTTTACCCCAGATACACTGTCAAACAATACACCGCATTCCAGTAAATTTACCCTGGGATAGACCCTGTCTAGAAGAGAGCAGTTACTAAAGAAATAGAAGAAGGACTATTTTATGACAGATTAATATTTTGAATTCATTTACAGGGAGTAAAAATATTATGGAACTAAATAAAACCCCCATCCTTCCAGCATCCTTTAGTGCTCCATGTTCGTATATAACCATCGGTAATAAAAAAAACACCATACACTCTCTATATATAGTGCACTAGATAGGGTGCATTGCCAAAATATTCTAAGAAAAAGTCATAACTAAAAGCTGAAACTTTTAAGAACACAAAAGCATCTAAGCAAGTGCATCCGCAAGACCTGAGAATGTTTTGGGTGTGCATATTACAAATTAAAGGTTATACAAAATAAGCAAACGGGCACCATTTGCTAGATCCAACCTATCTATTAACTAGTAATGGAATTAAATCAGTGCTAAATTACATTTATTTTCATTTAATCAGCAGTCAACAATTTAATTAGCTAAATAGATGAAATAATAATAAGTTAAACCCACAACAAAAACAAAAAAAAATTGCTGGACCCTGAAAAAGCTGATTTTGTAAAGCACTGATGTCCTACTGAAAAAAACACAATCCAATCACAGGAAACCGAACAAACTTCATCAGACCAAATGTGAGGATGTGTGACAACTCTGGTATTTAAACTAAGTGGCTACCTGGGAGACTTCATTTGAGATGGCGGGACGTATTTAAAGTCTGTCTGGAATGTACAGTATGTCTCCTGAAAAGAAATTTGGCAAACTGTAAAAAGACAAACACACAGTAACCTTAGCGCTGCTTGTTGGGGGTAAAGCAAGTATTTGTGGAGAGACATTTCAGTGAAATCGGACAATTCTCAGTTACGTTATCAAGCATCTCTCTTTTCTCTATCTGGCAGGTCCCTTTGAATCACTTATTGTTTTGGGAGAATTGATGCTCTCCATGCTATTTTCCCACCAGCTTGATCTCGGTGCCCTTTGTGCCCACTACAGGGGGCAAACCAAGCCAGATCACTTCCCATCTTCCAAAGCGCCTGAAAGCAATAAAAGCAAATCATCCCTTTCCATACTAGAAGAAATAGAAACCCGAGTACTGGGACAACATTGGTTGTCCTGACCTTTCAGCTGCCGCGGGATAACGGGAACCGAGTACACAGAGGTCTAATAAGTGGGTCGGTGCAGGATGTTATGACATTTTGTATAGAAAGGTCTGTGGGGTCAAAATATCATTTTTAAGGTTGTCTATGTAGGGAAGTAGTGCAACATAATTTAATCAGAAAGCAAAACGATAAGCAATTAGAGGAAAGGGTTACAATTGAATACAGGGCAAATAAAGTTATTTGGATTCCTGTCAGTCACGTTACTGAAGCGAAGCTTATAGTAAAAGATTTTGAACTCCCTTTACTCAGAATGAATTTGATAGTCAAAAGAAATATATGAGTAGGAAAATCATATCCCAGGCTAATAATGTGGGTTAGGAAAATCAGCCATTGTCCAAAGCACATGGTGATGCACTAAACCCATAGCTAGTTCCAGTTAAGGTCTACAGTGATTTGAAAAAGTATTCATACCTCGTAAAATTTTTCACATTTTGTCACTTAACAACCACAAACGTGAATGTATTTTATTGAGGTTTTAAGTAACAGACCAACACAAAATAGCACATCACTGTGAAATGAAAAGAGATTTATAACTGTAAATCTGAAAAGTGTGGTGCGGGGTATAAATACTTTTTCAAGCCACTGTATATCTAATTCTGAACACCTATATTGCACATTTTTATACTTTTCTTTGTTTAAATGCCTAATTTAACGTATGCATGAAAAAATAGCTGCTCTTTTTTTCAATGTCATTGTTTTTTAACAGTTGTTACACTTTCCTCATGATCTAACAGACCAGTATTTATCTGTTCAATGATAAGGCCCAAAGCACCTTTGCACGTCGCTCAGGATAAGGGCGTCTGCTTAAAGGACGCAAATATAAATACACACATTAATGAACATTCCAACTTTGGTAAAAATTAAAAGGATGGAATGGCAGATGCAGAGATTTGCCATTTTTGGTACAATCCCTTTAATCTAAAACTTCAAATTAGCTAATAAATTTCATTAGATAGAACTGTTCAATATTGTAAAGCTAATCTAATCTTATCTGATTCCATAGTGAGATAAACAGAAAAAACATGCCTGGGTTAAGGTCAATTTTTGGTTTTTGCCCTTGAACCTTTATGTTAATCCATCAGAATGTCATCTTTTGAAACGATTAAATAAAGAAAATATGTTACCTATATTTTGTGTTATTTGTAGCTGATTTTTGATCAGTTTACAGCAACTCCACAACACCATGAAAAAGACAGATATGGGTTGCGCAATCCTGTTGGCATAATCCAACGTTTATATCTGGGCAACATAATTAAATATTAACAAATCAAATCTGTACAAAATACAGTTTGTCACAAGTACAACAGGGACACGATGCTACAACATTTAACATAGGAGTGCGATCCGTTCAATTTCCAACATTGCAGAACTATCCAGAAGGGGCAGCATGGCTGAAAGTTTCAACTCATTTTATTGTTAATATAAGAAATATTGGTTGCAAGATCGCAATGTTGTCTCGTATTTTGTTTTTTAACTTGATCAGTTGAATGTTAAATGGATCCAATCCGTGTTCAATTAAATTGACATTTCCAGCATTTGCTAGATGTCCTTATCCCAAGTGACTCACATTTATCTCTTCTATACAACTGAGCAACTGGGGTTAAGGGTCTTGCTCGGGGGCCCCACGGTGGTGGCTTGGTGGTGCTGGGAATCGAACCCCGGTCTTTCTGGTATCAGTTCAACACGTTAACCCATAAGCCACCACTTCCACATTTTGGAAATTAATTTGCTTAAATAAAAAAATATGCCAAAAAAATTGGATATTGGTATTGGTCAAAATAAAATCCTATTGGCGCATCCCTAGTATTTTGTCTGCTTATATAGATTTGGTCATCTAAAAATTGGTGTGTTAATTCTATATTTTGGCACGTTTATTGGCCAAGGCATGTATCTGTTAAAAACATCAAGATGTAAATATGAGGAAATATATAATGAAACTCTGATGAGAAAATATGATATATATAATGTAGATATATATATATATATATATATATATATATATATATATATATATATATATATAATTATTTTATCTTAAATTTTAAACAGATAGGATTTAGCTGACACTGGAGACTTTCATAAAAATCTTAAAACATAAACACAAAAAAAACCACCTTACAGACAGTCTTAATATATCAACCCTTACATGTATCATTGTGTTGAAAACAAAATGTAAGCCATGTGAAACGGTACATACAACTGTGTTTTTGACATTTAAAACTTAGGTTCAGGTCTACAGATGAGTGAAAAACAGTAAATGATGTGTAATAAAGAAGTGTTATGTATGAAAATGTTCAATACAAACCTTTTACTGGTCTAATGTCCTTTATTCGTAACCTCTAAAGTGGATACTGCTTATCTAGTTATGAGTTAACACATTTATATGAATTACAAGATTTGTGTTAATTTTCGACAGATTATACGTAAATATGCCTTTACATAATATTTCATACCTAATGTGATGCTTATCTTAGCAGGGAGGTTTGTTTTAAATCAATAATTTAGTGTTGGCAAGATGCCCCAAATGAATCTGTACTGTTTACTCTCAAAAATAAACCCTTTTTTTGTCAGGGTGTGGAGCCTTCCTACGTCCTACTTTGTAGTACGAAAAATATTCTGTAATTTTAAAAAAGAAATTTTTACTTAAACTTTCTTTGAATCCCCAACACCACCACCACCACCCAACCACCCAACCATTTTTGGTTCTAGATGTACCCTTTATTCCCTGATTCCACTTAAGCAAATCAGTAAATTCTATCATTATATTATTTTTTTGAATATAATAATAAAAAATAAGTTAATAGTTAATAATAATAAATGTGAAGCACATGGTGTAGTCCAGGACTCGGTTTGAGAACATGGGAAGTTTATAATAGTTACTCAGTTAATAGTTTGCATTGACGCGTTCGATACACTTTCAAGGTCTGTCTGATGTTAAAATTAGTAGCTTTGTGGTTTCATTGAACTAACATGAACATGAGTAGATGAATGCCTCCCCTACACGCTACTACCAGCATCTGATTTTTGGACAACTGTGTTCTGGCGTTAGTTCTACACCTGTTTTTCCACAGCAAACAACGTGACAGCTGGAAAATGAAGTGGAAGTAAAAAGGGCAGTTGGAGATCCGCCTACTCTCACATGCCTGACTCAAGTCATTGGCTTTACACCACACACAGAGACCTATAGGGCTAAAGAAGCAGGACTGAGGGGACACCACATGTAGCGAAAGGTCTTCAGACATGAATGAACCACATGTAAGAGGGTTCCCCTGACAGGATGTGACGTACATTGGGATTACAGCTTGGACATTAAAATAAACCGTATAGATTATTTTTTAAAAAACTCACCTCCTCCATTTTTGTAGCAAAGGTAAGGGAAGCGCCACACGTTTCCCAGACCGACGGCAAAGCCCACGCAGGACATGATGAAGTCCATCTGCCGGGTCCATGTCTCTCTCTCTGGCTGGACACCATCTATCTCGATCTTCAGAGGACCGTTCCCAGTCTGGTGGTTCCCGTTGGGAATGAAGTGGCCTTTCTTCTCCTCTGACACCAGACAGCAGTCCGTCCCCAATTCACCCCTGTAGCCGTCCGTGCCGAGTGCGCTCTTTTCGCTGTTTTTGCTCTTCTCCATCCTAAAAACACACGTTCACACACTCACAGTGTCCAAAAAAATAAAAAATAAATAAAAAGGCAGTGCCTTTAGGACTGGAAAAAAAATCCTAAATCACTTTGTTCCTTTTTATTTGTATGTCTCAAGTCAGTCTCCTTTATTGACACAGAAATGTCCTTCTGTTCTTCCTCTCTGCCGAAACCTGTTAAAGGGTTAACAAGATCTGGTCCTGTCTTTTTCTGGTTAGAAAGGGTCCTTTTTTAATTATATCAATAAAGCATTGTTATTATTTAACATATGGGGATAGTTTATTTTTCAGTCGTTTTTATTTTCTCAGTCTGGTTTCTTGGGGAGGTGTTTGTCGGGAAAAAATCGCCCGCAGTATTTAACCTTAAAAAAGATGTGGAAGAGAATCACGGGAAAAATTAAACAAAAAATTATCACCGAATTGAAAGGGCACCTTCAAAAGCAATCGACGAAACACTTGAAGGTGAGTCTGAAGAATCGCATCGGCACGTATCTCTCAAAGAGGAGGCGGTTGTCGGGACGAAAAAACCAGGCGCCGCTCGCGCGCTTACAATTCGGCCAATGTAAAGGAATTACATTCACCAATTTACGCAAACCAAACTCTGCCTTCGCCTACACCATCATCCCATCTGGGTTCCTCAGCGACTAAAGAAATAACAGGTGTAACGGTGCTGTATATGTCTATGGGCGGTGCTACCCTCTCTGTCTCTGGCTGGTCTCTGGCCGTGTCCGCAGGCGCTCGCAGCTCTAAGTCAGTCTGATGTCGTAGCGCGCGTCACTCTGCGTTAATCCCCGCCCTTTCGTAAGGACGCAGACATTGTTATGGAAAGCCAAATGGTTCATAAATACGACGAGATCTTGGGGGCATTGATGTCATTTGAAAACACGTGGGTTTTTTCAGTAGGGTGTTAGATCAGAGACATTGAGTGGAAAATAAGACAAATTAATCAATGTATCCATCCATTCAGGGCCACTTCCAGACCAGTGGCATCGACCAGTAACACTGACTTACAGCCTTTAAATGCATGATATACTTTATTCTTTAATGTTTTTGTGATGTTATATTAATATTAGGATAAAGATTGATCCAGATGTTGTATGTGGTACAGTTGTGGTTGTAGTGTAGAGGATTAATAGTATCTATGCTTTAATAAAAATGGTTAAAGGCCTGTTACAGTGACAGAGGCTGAGAGTGACATGCGAGTAATACATGAAGCCATGCAGTGGAGAAAAAAACGAAAAAAAGACTTTCCCTTATACAGGAACTAATACCATCTTACATCAATTGTAAAATAAAATGGCACCTCCACCTTTTAACTAATGTTAGAAACCACTTTACTTAAAATAACCCAATTAATAAACTAGGATGTTCAACAGACCTGCCATGCAATTGGTAATGCAGTTAATCTACCATTAAAACACTTTGCCCTCAAGGGTCATTAATTATTACCGATCACTAGACTACTTTCTCTTTTTCATCTACTTGTTACGTTGGTTATTGTCCTTGTATCGCTACTTAGTTTAAAAACTATTTATATATATTATATATATATATATATATATATATATATATATATATATATATATATATATATTATATATTTCAAGTGTTCACAAATTAGTTTTTTTTAGTTTTTTTTCAAGTGATTTATTTTGGAGAACTGTAGTTTTGGACTGTAGTAGGTTTGCATAATGTTGTGTTGCTAGCAATATATATTTATATAAAAGTGCTTTAAACTATAGATTAAACAAATATATAGCTAGCAACACAACTTTATGCAAAACTACAGTTCTCCAAAATAAATCACTTTAAAAAATTGATAAACTAATTTGTAAACACGTAAAATTTCCTACAGTCTTTTTTTAATTTTTTTTTTACATTTCAGATTAAACATTTTATTTTATTTTATTTTATATTCAGTGCAGTTTGACTTACTGAACATTGACATTTCAAAGTCTGTTATTGTCCTGTTAATGTGGGTGTGGGTGGTGGAATGATTCAATCAATGTTAACAAGGTTAGAATTGCATCACTGATTAAATAGAGCTTTTGAAGTGATTAATCAGACAGTGTTGATTTATTTTGTATAATAGGATTAATTTATTAACTATTCTAACAAATCATGTCCTTAGGTCATAGAACTTTGTGATTTCTGCTTTCTCATCTCGAACCTTTATAGCTGCTAGAACATTAGTAACAAATGTGACTCACAGTTACAGGCATATGTGTAAATAAATGGATTAAAAAGTGTTGTTTAGGTGTATTAGACAAAGAGAACACTAAATGCCTGTAACTAAATGCATTGAAATGCTATATCAGTTATAATTAACAATCAAAATTGACTAAGATCTTTTCGACTCTTAAACACAATCTTGTCTCTATCTCACTGATAAACGGGGAGAAGATTCTTTTACACGATCACTTTACCACACCCTTTTCTATGCTGTAGAACGCGGTTACATTTCTAAATGTTTTAATATAGACATTAATTCATTTATTTATTCATCTTTATTCCCTAATTCGGGGTCACAGGGATCCGCTGGAGTCTATCCCAACCGTCTCTGAAATGGCAAAAGACAGGAGCGGGACACCCTGGACAGGTCACCAGTCTATCACAGGGCCACACACACTTACTCCTATGGGTAATTTAGAATCACCAATCAATCTAACATGTTTTTAGACTGTGGGAGGAAACCGGAGAACCCGGAGTAAACTCCTGATATAGACATGTGTATAGTAAATTGGGTAAATCTTTAAAATTAGTGAAAAAAAAATCTATTTGACATTATATATAGGTTTATATTTTATATTTAGTTGTCCTTTTTTCCAGATGTAGATATAATTATTCTTTATATAAGTATTTATAATTTTGGAGTCAAAAGAAGCAGGGCGGGACGCTGGGGGCGCAACCCGTCATCACGCACCGCCAACGCAATGGCGTCCTGAGGTCAAAATAAAATATTGCGAAAACAAAAATCGACGTTTTTTACAAAAAAACAAGTGAAGAAACACTACATCTGATAAAAAAATAAAAAAATTAAAAAAAGCAAAGCAAAGCACACAAAGCAATTTATTACCAAAAGGTGTTGATTTTAAAGTGTGGGATTGCGATTATTACATAAATGCTGCTGTTTTTTTGTAAAGAATAAAAATAAGCGCGAGCTGTTCAATCACCCCAATCGCCAGAAACACAAACAGTTTAAAACAGGTGCAAAAAATAAATAATGCAATAGAATCTTCATTTTGTGTGAATCAGAATAAACCCGGACGACTATTAAACGATTAAAACTATAAAAGCAGTCAGAATGATTGTTTTTTCCTGTTTGGGAAATTAACCAGGTTTGTAAGTCAATCAAATAAAAATAATAATAAAATAATAATAATTAAATAAATCGCGTTTTTTTTAAATTTAATCCAGATTCGTGCAGTTTCACTATGGTAATAAAGTTGATGATCACAGAAGTGGCGTTTAATATTAATTGTTCTCTAAGCGTATTTGCATTATATATATATATTTATATTTATTTATTTATTTTTTTTGTTTGTTTGTTTGGTTTATTTTTTTTGCACGATCTATTGTAATCTTACCTCAGGTTTTTATTGGATCTGCTCTGTCTATTTCCGTTTGCAATTATTGTGAGCGACTAAACACACTGTTTTTCAGTAACCATGGCAACAAAGATCAAATTTTTTGGTTCTTTTTAGGGGTTTTCTTTAAAAGAACGTGTGCTATCTATCTATCTATCTATCTATCTATCTATCTATCTATCTATCTATCTATCTATCTATCTATCTATCTATCTATCTATCTGTGTTGTTGGTCAGGGCCAGCAGGTGTGCATTTAGGACCACTTCCAGACCAGTGCTGCCGACTGGTATCACTAACTTATACTTTAAATGCATGATATATTTTATTCTGTAATGTTTTTGTGATGTTATATTAATATTAAGATAAATATTGATTCTGAACTGCTCCAGATGTTGTATGTGGTTCAGTTTGTAGTGTAGAGGTTTGGAATTGTGTGTTAACGGGTTTCTTACTTAATTAAAAATAGTTTTCACCCTCAATATGCAAAATGCCGCTGCCACTGCTGCCGCTGCTATCTATCTATCTATCTATCTATCTATATCTATCTATCTATCTATCTATCTATCTATCTATCTAAACAGCCACCCACCCACACTCCTATCCATCCATCCATCCATCTAAACGCACTGTTTTTCAGTAACCACGGTAACAACAATAAATTTTTTGGTTCTCTTCAGGGGTTCTTCCAGGTCCTTTAAAAAGGATAATTGACATATCTAAAGTGTGTAAATGAGTGTGTCATTAGGATGGCACCCATGCCAGGGTGTCTCTGTGACTAGTAACAAAATGCTAACATTTTGTACGACAAGTTGGACTCAATATGAAATGAAAAGGTAAACATAATCGCTTTTAGTAATGCTAAGGATTGCTAACACTGTATTAAAATGATTTTTAACTTATGGGTTTATGGACTGGTAATGTTAGAAGTGGTAGTGCAGTGGTTAGGGTGTTGAACTGCTAATTAAAAGATCTGGGTTTAACCACCCATTTACCACTGCTGGCCCCTGAGCAAGGCCCTTAACTCCTTGTTACTTAGTTGTATTTAAACAAAATAAGAGATAATAAGTCGTTCTCAATTCAGTCCTCATCCAGGCCAGTTGGTGGATCAGTACTTGTAGACAATAAGTGATGACCTCATCTTCTAGACAGCCGTCCAGACAAGACCATGGAAACTTTGCTGCAATATGGAATAACCTGCTGGTTTGTCTGTCAGAAAAGAACTGACCCCCTGACTGATCCTAGTTTCGCCCAAGGTTTTTTCCTCCAATTTGTCACTGATGGAGTTTTGGTTCTTTGCTGCTGTCACCTCTGACTTGCTTAGTTGGGGACACTTAATTTACAGATATTAATTAATCCAAACTGAGTGTTTTAGTGAGTGTTCACTATTGTCTTATTCAATTCTGTAAAGCTGCTTTGACACAATTTCTATTGTTAAAAAGCTATAAAAATAAAAGTGACTTGACTTGACATGACTTGACTTGAATAAGGGCGTCTGCCAAATACGGTCAATGTAAATGTAAAAACCACTTTGCTACAGAATAAACTAATTAATTAACTAGGATAGTTTACAAACCTGTTATGTAATTGGTAATGCAATTAATTTACTACCAAACACTTTTTCATCAAGGGTCACAATTAGCAGAGTGATCACTAGACCACTTTCTGTTTTCCACCTTTTTTGTTACCTTGCTTATTGCTAATCAGTTTAAAATGACTTAGCTTTAAATAGAACAAATCTACATTAAACAAATGCATAAAACTACTTCATTAATCTTCTATACCCACTTATTCTCTAATTAGGGGTCACAGGGATCTGCTGGAGTCTATCCCAGCTGTCTTTGAAAGGGTAAAAGGCAGGAGGGGGACACCGTGGACAGGTCGCCAGTCCATCACAGGGCCACACACACACACACACTCACTCCTATGGGCAATGTGAAATCACCAGTCAAGCTAACATACATGTTTTTGGACTTTGGGAGGAAACCAGGGAACCCAGAGTAAACACACAGCACAGGGAGAACATGTAAACTCCACACAGAAAGACCCCTGCCCAGAAATCGAACCCGGGACCTTCCTGCTGCAAGGCAACAATGCTAACAATTCTATAACTAGCTATTGTTACACCTCCATACTCTATCCATATACCTCTGTACATTATTTACCCCACCTCTGTAATTATAATCCCCATACCCTATTTATTACACTGATATTTATTGTAAATAAGCCACTTATGCACTTCTGGTTAGATGCTAACTGCATTTCATTGGCTCTGTACATGTACCTTGCACAATGACAATAAAGTTGAATCTAATCTAATCTAATCTAATCTAACCACCAAGCCACTATCACTATGCTTCCCGAAACATAACTTCTCACACTTCTAACACTCTCAAAACTTCTAGCACTTGCACTATTTCCCCACATAATTTTCTTTATTTTTTATATAGCAGATCAAATGTATTTATATATATTATTGACCTGATACAGATGTTACTGTACAGTAAATATCGGATTAAAACCGTCTCAGGTAATTAAGGCCTTAAGACTAAATAATTGCTTTACATCCTGTGTCTTTGTTGCCAGATCTGTATGATTACGGGGAACCACAAGCAGCCATAAATATTTACTTTAGTGTGCCTCTGACTCACAGGTCATGTGGAACACATCCACTGAGTACATGTTTAAGTCGGGTCATATCACTGACTCCAACACGGTGCATCACTATAGTCTATAAAAAGACTGTGTTACTGGCATCTTCTGCAACAGTACTTGATTTATTTATATATATATTTCCATACTAGGTCATATTTTCTTTCATCTGGTCAGGCTATTTGAAGACTTAAATTGACTGGGATTTCAATTTAATAAATGGTATTGTAGGTCTCAATTTGTTATTTCAACCTAAAGGTTAATTAACAATTGAAGTCTAAAGAATTAATTTTACATCTTCAGTACTGACACATAAATAACATTACTGAACAAAACCCTTAAAAAGTCTGGGGAATGCAAGTCAAATCACTTTTATTTATTCATTAATTCATTCATCTTCAATATCTGCTTATTTCCTAATTCGGGGTCAGAAGGATCTGCTGGAGTCTATCCCAGCCGTCTCTGAAAGGGTGAAAGGCAGGAGAGGGACACGCTGGACAGGTCACCAGTCCATCAAAGGGCCACATACACACTCACTTCTATGGGCAATTTATAATCACCAATCAATCTAACATACATGTTTTTGGACTGTGGGAGGAAACCAGACAACCCGGAGTAAACCCACACAAGCACGGGGAGAACATGCAAACTCCACACAGAAAAACCCCTGCAGAGGAATTAAACCCGGGACCTTCTTGCTGTGAGGCAACAGTGCTAACCACTAAGGTACTGTTAGGTTAAAGGGACTTTACAAAATCACATTAAAAAAGACAATATAAACACTCACTAAAACACTTAATTCGATTAATATCTATAAATTAAGAGTCCCTAACTAAGCAAGCCAGAGGCGACAAGAGAAGAACTAGAAAGAAATTATTAGATAGAGAGAATTTATTAGCAAGATACTAAAATTTTACCACTCTGTGCACACACGAGCTGTCAATCACAATGAAAGGTCTCAAACAACTGATTCCCATTTCCAAATCTCTGTAAATCCCCGCAGGTCTCTGAAACACGAGAACAAGTGAAAATAGACATTGTATACAAGAAAATGAATAACACATGCTAAAGAAGCTAAAAACATATGGCAACACTAAATAGATGTACAATAACTCAATTTTAGTTTAGGTATTAAATTTGATTTAAGTAATACAATTTGGTTCCAAAACATTGCTATACTGAAGAATATATAAAAAAAACCCCAACTTAGTATGCCTTGGTAGGTTAGCAGCTAAATATATTTCGAATATAAACCTTGACTAATATTTTTGTATACAGTATTGGATTGTTTTTAAACAAATGGTATATCACCAAAACAACTTTTTTACCTAAGTTTTAAAGCGTACAATTTTATTTTTGCAGGTAGTTTTAATTTTCTAGAACAAATGAAATAAAATCATTACATATTTTCTTAAACAGGCTTAAATAATCTAGTAATAAGATATGCTTTTCTTACTATGCTTTCTTTTCTATAGGTATCCTTGCATTATCACCCAAACCTATATATAGTTGTAGCCTGATCGGCATTTCTTAATTGTCCATAGTGTGTGTATGAGAGTGTGTGTGTGTGTGTGTAATTGTGCCTTAAGAAGGTTACAGTTTTACATTCTAAATGGTGGCTTCAGCAAAAAAAGTATGCAGTATACCGTGTACTACGCTGCTGTATGTCAGGAATGTTAGCGCTGATGCAATCTGCCCTTTGCACTTACACGTAACCGAGAGCCTCTGCTTCTATACTTGTACATTAATGTTTCCGTCTCTAAGTTTAGGTCGGTTGTACATCTTATGACTTCACAGCTGACATGCTAATGTTAGCAACATTTTTAAAGCATTTCCAAAATATCCAAGTGATGAAATTTCACATGGGCTCTTAAGATACAATCAGATCTCATAGGAGCATTATGTCGTGCCGTGATTAATACCAGACAGACATTTCCACAAAATTTGGCTGCAGGTCAGATGACATACAGGCTGTTGTCCTGCTTTCTGACCTGCCAGGCAAATGTAATATTATAACCTGCTCAGATGCATGTTATGACACTTTATCAAACTGCTTTTATGGACATGGTGCAGAAGTAGTCATAAATAATGTAAATTACTTTCTATTTCAGTGGCAGTCTGTGGTCAAAGGTCAGACAGGTTTGTGAACTCTCCATTTTTTTTTACTTTAAATGGATAATGAATTTGACTCTCCCCCAAAAAACGATGATTTACAAATACCTTTAACATTAGAATGTAAATGCTTTGAAAAACTTGGAAAAATGTATGCAGTTTTACAATCTACAATCAAACATGGCTGCAGGTACGATTGATGCAGAAGTTTATATCAAAATGGTAATTAGTCTATTTCTGATGCAATCTGGAAAACCCCATCACATGATGAAATTTCACCTGTTACCAGTTTTGCTAGCACATGTGCTTTTGAAATATCTTTTGACGTACTTAATACCTCGGCGGAACTCTACAATTTTCAGGAACGGAATGTTGATAAAAACGGGTTTAAAAAGAGGCAATAAAAAACAGTAAATTGGCGTATCAAAATAAACATCACTTTCATCAAATATTTCATATATTTATTTGATCATGTTGGCCAAGTCATGGCTTCCTAGACACTGTGTGTGTGTGTGTGTGTGTGTGTGTGTGTGTGTGTGTGTGTACGGGTTTTTACATCCTGGTGGGGGACTAAACCTGAATAAACACAGACTCATGGGGACTTGTGTCACAATGGGGACCAAAATCGAGGTCCCCATGGGTACAAAAGCTTCTAAATCATACATGATTAGATTTTTTGAGAAAGTAAAAAAGGGTTTGAGTTAGGGGTTAGGATTAGTGTTAGGGGTTAGGATGTTAAAAAATACAGTTTGTACAGTATAAAAACCATTACACTTATGGAGAGTCCCCACAAGAATAGCTAACCAGACGTGTGTGTGTGTGTGTGTGTGTGTGTGTGTGCTTGACTAACTTGCCGGGAGTCCAAACGGTCTCCTATTGAAAATGTAAAACTATTATAAAAGGAATAATCAGACAACCGTGACCAGCAGCCTCAACTTTGTACTCTAATTAGCATACACCTAGTGACTACCAAACCACACTGCAGGATCAACAAAGCTATACAATTTAACACAACACAACTTGACAAATGCACACTGCCTATGGCTACACAGCAGGCAGAAAACAAACATTCCACTGTCGAAACTGCAACAATTAGTATATTTAATTTCCACTCTATTATAAAAAGGGGAAAGGTGAAGAGAAAAAACGATGTAAAACATGCAGCTGTCCTGCTAATTTCGTTTAGTCAAGTCATGCAAGTAATTTTAATTTCAGATTTTTCTCAAAAGTTTAAGACTGTTAGTTTTGTCTTTATGTTTTAAGTTCTTTTCTTATTTTTTGCCTTATTGATAGGACAGGGGGATGAAATGAGGTGGGACCAGAAAGGACCCTGGAGCTGGAATTGAACCCAGGTCACCGGAGTGCAACGGCTTGCACATGTGGTTGTTGGCACCCAAGCCCACCACACCATGGCATTGGCCCAGAGTGTGTTTGTTTCTGTTCATGCTTGTGTTTACTTCCTGTCTCGTCCTTGTCATGTGATCCTTGTGCCCCATGTGTTCCTGTCATGTGATCCCCTTGTCTATGTGTCTTGTTCCTATTGGTTTGTCATGTGTATTTAAAACTCTTGTGTTTCCCTTTGTCTTTGTCATGGATTTCGGTCGTGTCCCTGTAGTGTATTTATGTCAAGCTAAGTCAAGTTACAGTTATGCTAGTCAAGTTTGTTCTGTTTATGTTTGTGCTAGTGTGCAAGCTAAGCTAAGATAAGCTAACCTAGTTAAGTCAAGTCTAGATTAGTTTATGTTCTTGTCACAGTAGACACTCAGAACATTAAATCATTTGCATAACTGGGGGAACTAGGGGTAAATTATACTTTTAAAATTAAAATTTTTCAAAAAAAAAAAAAAAAGGGTGGAAAAGTGGGTGAAGTTATTACGATTTTTAAGAGCCAATACAAAGGGGTTCGGGAAAGGGGGGTTGGGGCCCGGGGCCCCAAAGAGATCGAAAAAAAAAAATTTTGAGATATTATCGTAGAAAATGCATAATGTGTTTAGTAGGAGGCCAAACCTCATATTATTCCATCGACCCCAATGAAATTGCCAGCGGAACAGAAGTAATTAGTAATATCAAACCTATTTCTGCTCTCTTAGGTGCTCGTTCATAAGCATCTAGAATTGAAAGGCTTCACCCACTTAAATTTAGGTTAAACTTAAAGGTTAAAACGAAATGCCTAAGTACTGAAAAAGAACAAACACACACACACAACTAGACAATAGCTTAAACTACACTAAATTGGTCTTTTGGTCACAAACCACAAATTTAAAAATCTCTAATTCTTATCTGAAACCTGAAGTGTTCTGCCTTCAACCTCTAAAAAGGGTGTGTGTGTGTGTGTGTGTGTGTGTGTGTGTGTGTGTCTGTGTGTGTGACTCATCATCATGGACGTGCGTTTTTTACACTTCGCAATGACTGCATTTGGCACTGACAGCTGATTTTAGTCTTTAGGCGTTGACCTCAAAGCAATAAATGTGAAAGTCCATACATTTTCTTCCTGGAACGCTGAGCTATAAAAACATCTAGCAACCAAATCCTGAAGTGACCAACATACGGGCTGTGGTGTGGCGTCATATACAAATAACACTAGGGTCGTAAGCCAAACTCACCATCTTGTCTTTATTTTGGGGTGAAATGAATGTTACTTCCTTCGCTATGAAGGTCACCGTAAGGAAGCCATGTTAATGTGTGTGTACATGCTGTTTTAGAACCGTTTCACAATTCTGACATGCTGTACTGGTGTTCGGCAATAAAAAGAGGAAAATTAATCTCTCAATCTCTGTTAGTTTAGTGAATACATGGTGTCTGACCATCACATCAATAAAACAAGAACCAAAAGCTAAAGCCTTCAATGAATTCCAGTTTAAAGGCTATATCCTGGGAAGGTGTTGGACTGATACCAGAAAGACTGGGGTTTGGTTCCCAGTACCACCAATCCACCACCTAAGCAAGGCCCTTGACCCCCAATTGCTCAGTTGTACAGTAGTATAAGTAGGGAGATGAATGTAAGAGACGCTAAGTATAAGGGTGTCTCTGTCATATAAAGGTGTCCAATGCCAAATGATGTAAATGTAAATGTTGTAGGTCCAGAACCCCTGACAACCACCATCCTTTAAATCTGAAATAAAGACCAGCACCTATTTTCTAATCCAGAGCTGTATTAAATGCCTCTGCAGACCTGCTTGCTTGCCTATCACGCTTTCTGTGCGAAAGGTCAGGGAAACTTGACCGCAGGGACGACTGTAAGGCTTAGCAGCTTAACCTGACAGTACAGAGCATGCCAGTGGTGTGAGGAGACGAATCAGCGATTAATCCTGATTCTGCATAAATAAATGCATTTTTTAAAATCTATTTAGTAAAGTAGCTTGTTTGTTTAAAGTGTTATTACACATCCTTCAGGCTCCGAGAGACATTTATTTACTTGTGTATTTCAGTAGAGCTGAAATCTGAGAGCTGATTTGAGACATGTAAGCCCTCTAGTGGTGATATTTGTGTATTGCACGTGAGTAATAATAGACCCTGGTTCCAGCTGAAAGGACAGACTTTTTTGCTTGAATATTGTAGGATTTCAGTGTTAACAATGAAGATAAAGAACCTAAATCACACTACCGTAAATGTAAATGCACCGTAAAAAAAGTGCTGTATACGCATTCCACTAGCTAAACTGCAACAAATAGCTTAGTCCATTTACAAAATATCAAACAGTGAGAATAAAAGAAATGCTAATATCAAATGAAAAACCCGCGTCCAACAATTTTTCAGGTCAAGTTTAGACTATTCTCATATTTTTTTTACAGTTTATTATTCATTCCTTCATTCATCTTCTATATCCACTTATTCTCTAATTCGGGGTCACAGGGATCTGCTGGAGTCTATCCCAGCCGTCTCTGAAAGGGTGAAAGGCAGGCACAGGTCGCCAGTCCATCACAGGGCCACACACACACTCACACCTATGGGCAATTTAGAATCACCAATCAATTTAATATACAGGTTTTTAGACTGTGGAAGAAAACCGGAGAACCCGGTACAAACTCCACACAGAAAGACAGGGGTGTTGAACCCAGGACCTTCCTGCTGTGAGGCAACAGTGCTAACCACTAAGCCATCGTGCTGCCCTGCAGTCGATTATATTTGCTGGAAATAATTTAATTCAAAAATCAGTTAAATGTACACACATATGTAATCGGCCTTAAAATGAATTTAAAGTGTTTAAACTGTTTACTTAATTAATTAAGATGTATAAATAAATGCACCAATACACTGCCCGTCCAAAAAAACAAGGCCACACGCTCTAAAATCTTGTTGGACCACCTTTGGCTTTGATTACAGCATCCATTTGGAATCATTTCGATACACTTCTGCAATGTTACAACATTTATTCTTATCCAAAGTTGCATCAATTTTCTGCTAAGTTTTTGTATTGATCAAGGGAAAGACAGACTGCTGCAAGTCTTCTCAGGCACATCCCAAAGATCCTCAATGAGGTTAAAGTCTGGATTCTGTGGTGGTCAATTTATGTGTGAAAATGATGTCTCATGCTTCCTGAACCACTTTTTCCACAATTTGAGCCCGATGAGCCCGATTGTCATCTTGGAATTTTCCCCTGCCATTAGGATAGAAAAAAATCCATTGACGGAATAATCTGGTCCTTTAACATATTCAGTTAGTCAGCTGACCTCATTCTTTGGGCACAGATAGCAACCAGACCATAGCACTGCCCCCACTGCAACACTTTAGACACCACATCAAAATAAATGAATATAATAATATTTAGGTACTTTAATCATGGCCATGCTGTAATTAGTCAGAAAACTTTGATTGACATTTTGTTTTTTACATTTATTTAATCAGAAAACTTATTTTAGTAAAAGATGAAATGAATCTAGGAAAAAATATATTTATATAGGTAAATTGACATATATAATTATGGCATTTGGCAGACGTCCTTATCCAGAGCGACTGAAAAAAACATTCCCTGGAATCTGTATTAATGAATAAATCAATACTGGTTAATAAGAACACAGAGTAGAAATGCCAAGATTCTAAAACTCTATTAAAAATATAATTGTGTATTTTTATAGTTTAGGTATTTGAGGACGAGGCAGCAGGTCTTCAGTAGTATGGAGACAACCAGTATCTTGGCATGTCATTGATGGAAATTTATTGACACTCCCTGGGTGTTTTTTAAGAAATTTATGTGGGCAGGTGTCAGTGTTTATAGACTCCAGAAGCCAATGGAGAGCAGTAGCAACAGTGTAAGTGGAAAACTTTTGGGAGACTGAAAACAGGTACATTTTGTATCATTTGCAAAAGATAAATTGCGCTCACTGGGAGACCCGCCAGAAACAAGATGCAGACCAGTCCCGAAAGACTGCAAAGCACCTGAAAGACAGGAAACTGTATAAACGCAAAACATAACAATTTTACGAGCTAAATTACACATCATATATTTATTGTAGGTAATTGTGTAGTTAAGTATCTATCTATCTATCTATCTATCTATCTATCTATCTATCTGTCTGTCTGTCTGTCTGTCTGTCTGTCTGTCTGTCTGTCTGTCTTTCTTTCTTTCTTTCTTTTTTCTAAATATCTGTCTTTTTTTGCTTGCTTTGTTAATTTGTTTATTTGTTTCTTTTCTGTTTATTCATCTGTCTGTCTGTCTATTTATCTGTGTCTGTCTATCTGTCTACCCGTCTGTCTGTTTGTCTGTCTGTCTGTTCTGCCTGTCTGTCTATTTGTCTGTCTGTCTGTCTTTCTTTCTTTTCTAAATATCTGTCTTTTTTTGCTTGCTTTGTTAGTTTGTTTATTTGTTTCTTTCTTTCTGTTTATTCATCTGTCTGTCTGTCTATTTATCTGTGTCTGTCTGCCTGTCTGTCAATCTGTCTGCCTGTCTGTCTATATGTCTGTCTGTCTGTATGTCTGTCTGCCTGTATGTCTGCCTGCCTGTCTATCTGTCTGCATGTCTGTCTATCTGTCTGCCTGCCTGTCTGTCTGTCTCTCTCTGTATTTTTTCTTAGAAAAGTCTTTGGATTTTTATATTATTACAGATCCCACACTTATTCCCTTGCTCATTCTGAGGTTGCTCGTTTCAGCGTTAATGCAGGACAATGGCCCTCTCTAGTGGTGATATTTGTGTATTGCATGTCAATAATGATTTGCACACTTGTCGCATATTTTAAACCTGGAAAATGACCATTTGTCGTTTTATTGTGAAGAATCTGTAGATGCCAGATTTAGAATTAATTTAGTCATTAATTTATTCTATTGAGTAAATTAAATTATTTGGGCTCAGAATGGTTACTGTGAAGTTTATTAGGACAATCATTAATATTTGTATTACCAGTCCAAATTTATGCAGGTGCTGTAGAAATACTTCAGAAAATCCATGGTTATTATTGTTATTATTGTTGTTTTTGTTATTGCTGTTGTTGACATTCTGATTCTATTTTATTTACTTGCTTTTATCTCACTTTTCTTTAGTATTGATTAAACACCCTTAAACAAGTTATATCAAGTTATATAAAACATTAATAATCAAATAATTGGGACAGTCAAGCATTAGTTACAAAAATCAAACAATTGCTAGTATGCATTCAGGACTCATTTGCAAGGTTAATTTCAGACAGACTCCCTCTAGTGGTGATATTTTTGTATTGCACGTCAATAATGATTAGCAATTTTGTTGGATAATTACAAAATTTCTCTTATTTCAGTTGGGAAAATGCTGGAAGAGTGTTTTAAAATTATATATAATTTTATAAATATAATATTTAATATAATTTAATATATTTAATAACGATTTTTTCTCTTGAGACATTCTGAGGACATTATAAACAGTATTTAACTAATATAATGATTTAAAAATGATTGTTAAAAAATTATAATAACTATAAATATAAAGAAGTAATATAATAACATTTTAGATGACCACATAATACCTTAATCCTGACTTGCTCCAACCAGAGTTATTATTTAGCACGGGTTCCTATTTAGGACAGGTATGGATTCTGCAGGTATGGCAGGTGACGCAGCGTATTGCTCCCCCTGGGAACCATGGTTACATACATGCTTCAAAACGCGTTGGAATTGAAATAATGACATAATGTTTCCTCTCTGCGGTTCAGGGACCTGGGAATGTAAATACCACAAGAAGTCACCAAAAACCCTAAGAGTGTCATGACGGGACCTGCAGCAGGCTCTTGCTACTGTTGGTGTGAAAGTGCATGACTCTACAGTTAGAAAGAGACTACACAAGTTAAACTTTCATGGGAGGTGCAAAGAGGAACCTTTGCTTTTTAAGAAAAATACGAAGGCAAGATGTTTGAAGTTTGCCAAACAAAACATAGACAAAGACCTGGACGTCTGGAATAATGTTCTTTGGACAAATGAGTCTAAAATGTTATTATTTGGACATGCTTGGTGTAACCCAAATACAGCAGGATCTGGCCAGCTCACCGTCATAGAATCCACCATAAATTCTACTATGTATCAGAGGGTTCTTGAGGAACATTTGGGACCATCTGTTAAAAAGTTAAAGCTGAAGCGGAACTGGACTGCACAACATGACAATGATCCTAAACATATCAGGAAATTTACCAAGGACTGGCCGAAAACTAGGAAATGAAGAGTTCTGGAGTGGGCGAGTCAAAGCCCCAATCTGAATCCTATTGTAATGCTGTGGGACGACTTGTAACGGGCTGTACATGCAAGAAACCCTTTGAAACATCTTACAGCAGATATCATAAGAGATAAATGTCTTCCTACAGCTCTTGGGCATAGCTGCCACTCATGACAGCACCCCAACTTGTGAGGCAGGAATTAGTGTTACGTGATGACAAAGGGCCCAAACCTCGCACCAGGAAAAGGAACCCCAGACCGTGCACCAGGAAAAGGAACCCCAGACCACGCACCAGGAAAAGGAACCCCAGACCGTGCACCAGGAAAAGGAACCCCAGACCACAGAAAAGGAACCCCAGACCGTTGGCACCAGCCACGAAAGACACCAGGAAAGGAACCCCAGACCGTGCACCAGGAAAAAGGAAACCCCAGACCACGTGCACCAGGAAAAGGAACCCCAGACCGCACCAGGAAATGCACCAGGAAAAGGAACCCCAGACCATGCACCAGGAAAGGAACCCCAGACCGTGCACCAGGAAAAGGAACCCCAGACCGGACCGTGCACCAGGAAAAGGAACCCCAGACCGTGCACCAGGAAAAGGAACCCCAGACCACGCACCAGGAAAAGAAACCTCAGACCATGCACCAGGAAAAGGAACCCCAGACCATGCACCAGGAAAAGAAACCTCAGACCAGGCACCAGGAAGAAACTGTTCCTCCACATATTTAAAGCTTGAAGTCATCACCGTGAGACCTTGATTTTGTGAAGAGGGTTGTCCCTTGAAAGAAAACTCTTTGGTTTTAAACCACCACTGCAGCGGTCTCATATCCAGCATGCCAAAAGGTATCATGTTGGATGCTGCTGCCATCAGGCCCAATAGCCCCTGAAACATTATTACTTGACAGTAAATGACTGCCCTTCTCTCACCTCTCTTATGTCAGCGAGAGTTACATTGACACAAACCTGCATAAGCCTGAATTCCAGACGACGCCTGGGTCAGGAAGAGAACGCACTGAATCTTAGCCCCAGCCCAGAATTTAAATGTGCTGGAGTCGCAAAGCTGTCAGTGCAGCATTGATGCATTTCGTGAACAAGAAAGGTGATATAGAGAGATCAAAAGGAGGAACTCCATATTGGAATGCTTCACCCTGAGAGCAAACCTCAGACACTTGATTTGTAACGCAACTGCTTGACGGTCAGCATCTTGAATTGATGTCATCTAATAGATGGGTTGACCAAGCACAGGTCTAAGACCAGGCGCAGCTGTTAAAACCGGAATGCACCTGGTGAGGTGGGACTTGTTTTATTGCTTCTTTTCCCAACTCCTTCTTCCATAACCAAAGCCTGCTAATGGACGAGATAAGTGCTGCTGATTGTTTTTTCCCCTGGTACTGCTACCTTTGACTGACCGATTGTTCAGTGTCGCTGCAGAGGCCCAATGAGGTGAATAGGGCATCCAGGAGGTAAACTCTGTCCCTATCTTCCAGGCTTTACCAAAGGGGCCACTCTTTGGCTACCATCGTTGTCATGGAGCGGCAGACTGCTTTGGCAATTTCCTTGCTGTCCCAGAGTGAGACAGATCTGTGGCAGGATTTACCTCCCTCCCCTTCATCCAGGTCCCTCAGCAGCTTTGCCTGCTATACCTGCAACATGGCCATTGTATGCAGGCATGCACCAGCCTGATCTGCTTTAGGCCAGAGGTTATAAAAGGGTGCAGGCCTGCATGTGCAAAGTTATGTTGTAACCGAGCGTCCGTCTCAGGTTCACCTAAACACTTGAATTTAAACAACAAAAGCAGTCCAAAATGTAGTGAACTGCTTTATAAGATACAGACATGTATTCAGAACTTTTTTTCTGTCTTACACTCCTGTGCGCATGCACTTTCACCAAACTACGGCAAGCCCTAAGGGGAAAAATACATTTACCCACAAACACAGGGTTCTCTCTCTCTCCCTTACTTTCTCCCCCTCTCTTTCTCTCTCTCTCTCTTCCTCTCTCTCTCTCTCTCCCTCTCTCCCTCTCTCTCTCTCTCTCTCTCTCTCGCTCTCTTTTACTCTTTCTCTCTCTCTGAGATATTGCTAATGAGGGCTCAATTCAAGTAGACCTCTTGACATGAAGTTTCTTTTTCTTTCTAGATGTTTACACTGGACTCTGCGTGAGTCTCTTGGCTCTGTGGGAGGAGAACAGTATTCATTCGCGCAGGCTGAGGACGGTTTATGTGTTCAGATGTTGAGTGAAAATGAGAACATGCTGTTGGTTTGGACTGAGTGAGGAGCATTTTTAATGTTTGAATAATGAGGAACTCAGAACGAGACAGGCCGTGTATGCTGTATCTCTCTCATGCCCATACAAGGAGAGAGAAATTTCTTTTACTGCATACAAACCAGACGCAGGCCTGGAACGGCGACGGCTGCTGTTAATCTCCTACTGATCTGCACAGTGCTGAAAGAGTGACAGAGCGGTGAAGAGAAAAAAATCACCCTGGAATGAGAGGAATATTAGCTCTCATTAACATCACCTTCTCTTCTCTTTCTATCAGAACACAAAAATCAATTAACACACACACAATGTGTCCTGTCCGTATTCCACTTTTTTGTTTTTCTATCTATCTATGAAAGGTTCTATCTATCTATCTATCTATCTATCTATCTATCTGTCTGTCTCTGTCTGTCTGTCTGTCTGTCTGTCTGTCTGTCTGTCTGTCTGTCGTCTGTCTTTTTTTCTTCCTCCTGCTATATGTTTTTTGTTAGTTTGTTTCTGTCTGTCTGTCTGTGTTTCTTTCTTTCTTTCTTTCTTTTCTTTCTTTCTTTCTTTCTTTCTTTCTTTCTTTCTTTCTTTCTCTTTGTGTCTTGCTTTTCTCTCTTTCTTTCTGTCTTTCTTTTCTTTATATCTATGTTTCTTTTCTTGTTTCTTGTTCTTTCTCTCTCTCTCTCTCTCTCTCTCTCTCTCTCTCTCTCTCTCTCTCTCTCACACACACACACACTTTACTGTAGTTCTGTTTTAGGTATGTGGGTGGTCGGAGTCGTTTGTGTAAATTGACTGTGATGTTCTGTGCAGGTTTAATGTTGGCTACGTGTCCACATAAAATTTTTTCTCTTCCCAGTTTACAGTTGGTTTATAGAGTGTGTGTGTGTGTGTGTGCGCGCTGTGAATCAGTGGTTCCGTGGCAGTCATCAGGAGGTAATCTCTCCTTGTTTTTGTGTTGTGACTGATAAGTGGGGCTGTGTGTATGTGGAAATGGTTTAGCTTGTTTGTAGATTGTTTTTGCTTTTCTTATGTACAAAAAAACCCCCAACAAAAAAACGATTTTTGTAATATTAATTATTATTAATTGTTACTGTTGTTACTTGTGAGAATTTGCCACCAGAAAATTAACACCTTGCCTACTACTGTATGCCAAGAAGTAACAAATTAGATGGGAATAAATAATTTATAGGCTGGGAAATTGCAGTCAGGTGGATTTTAATAGAAGTGTTTCACAGTTAATGCGCCAATAAAGCTGTAGGGTGTAAAAGTGAGCTAAAAGTGTTGCCTATAAGTTTTGGGTTTTTTTAAATCACTCGAAATATTTTCATATGTGTGTGTGTGTTGGGAGTAGATAAAGTGAAAATGCCTCTAATGAGAGAGTCTCGCAGGAAAGCAGACGACATCCATGCTACATATGAGCTGAAAGAGAAACTGGGAGAGTAAGTCATTCTGTTCTACTGCATGCAGACATTTACTGACTTACTGCTTTAACTATGATGTTTAAAGTCATTATGGTATAATTTATATATGGATTTACACACACACACACACACATACAGAAAGCAAATATATAATTAGTGCCATAATTCTTTTATTGCGTCCTTTAGGAGCGAGGTGATGAGCGAGGTGATGTTTGTTGGCCGTAAAGAAATTTCTAGATCTATTTTAACATGTTTTCCAGGCAAATGCAAAAAAAAATTGTACATGCTGTAAATCCGGGGTTACTTTTAACTTAATTATAACCAATGAGAGTTGATTTTAAACATATTTTCATTTCCAAAATTTCATAACCCTACACTAATTTGCAGAAAAACACCTTTTTTCTATATTAGGCAGCCTGTAAGCGTTTCTGGAACCCTTATATCTTTTGTTTAACTATGATTTAATGAAGTCTTAACCGAGTTGATAAAATACTTTAATATGAAAAATAATTATAATTTATCAATATTGTATCCTTTTTTTTTAAATTAATGTTTTTTGTGCATTTATTTCTAGTATAGTTTTCTTCTATCCACCTTTTTTCTAGGGCATTAAGACAAAACTTAATATATTATCCTGAATCCTTTTCTACTGGTTTAAAAAAAAAAAAAGTTTAGATCTTCATTTGTTTTTGTTTTTTTAGGTGTAGTATCTTTTCAACCCAAATTATATCATATTCGATTAATTCTTTTAACACAGAAGTCAATACCAGTAAGTGTTAATTGCCTCAACACTTAAACAGTGTGCTTTTGTGTGTGTGTGTGTGTGTGTGTGTGTGTGGTCAGAGGCTCATTCTCTGAGGTGAGACTGGCTCAACATCGCCACACACTTAAACATGTAGCGGTCAAGTGTATCCACAAAAAGGCTTTAAAGGGTAAGGAGTCCATGCTGGACAACGAGATTGCTGTATTGCGTCGGTGAGTAAGATAAGTGTGTGTGTGTGTGTGTGTGTGTGTGTGTGTGTGCTTACAAATTACCCACATTAACAGAAAAATGATTCATTCATTATCAAGCACAGCACAAATAAAAGTTCAGTGGGTTGCCTAATATATTTCAGTCGCCCTAGAAATCATAAAATATAAAATAGTAGCTAAGCATTACAATGAGATATAATATTCTGTCCTTACAGCATACATAATAAAGTAAGATTCAGGACAAGCCATCTCCATCCTCCTGCTCTTTTTTCTCCCTTTTTTCCTTATTATTATTTGATTAACGATAATACATAGAGGGGTGACTGTTACTTTTTATCATGTTTTTTACTCCATTATCTTGTGTTTAACTTTCTTCCTCATCCCTGCATGTTGCCGATTCTGAGTTAAAAATGAGTTAAAAATACTGCTATTCCGTCAGCGGACCAGTGGAAGGTGAGATTAAGAAGTAATGTTAAAATAGTACTCTGTGCAACCACTGCAAACTTTAACACTTTTACCAGTATTTTGTATTTTAAAACAAATTAATAATTTTATTGAACACAGCACTGTTCATCTTTAATGTGAAACGCTTGTTTTTATCCATTGTTAGCATGCCTTCTGAACAAGCGTTCTTTATTATGTAACCTCAGTACCATAGGAGACAAAAAACTCAATATTGAGTTCTTTTTTTTTGACCTCTAGTGAAGTGAGTTAAACATAAACATGGAGTAAAAGGTGTTTCTTTCCTTGGATGTGGAGGTGGGCAGTAAAGTGAAATGTTTACTTCATTACATTTACTTGAGTAGAGTTTTCATTTAAAATGCACTTTTAACATTAAGTTTAACTTTTACTCCCACTCAAATTAATCTTTAATAGCAGAAATGTATTTCACTACATTTGATGGTGTTCCTCCGTTACTATGAAATGTTAATGATAAAAATGTATTTATTTAATTAGTTTTTCTATAATGTTTTATTAATAAGATTAAAAATGACTAATTTTTAAAGCGTGCTTAATTAATGACCAATAAAAGAGAAGAAGTGAGAATATCATTAGAAACAGGAACAAGTGATCATATCGGTGTATCAGGAATTCCAGATTACACCTACAAAAACAGTAAATTCTATGATAATGACTACTTGAGAGAGATTCTGTTACTATGAACACTTTAATCTTACCTTAAATTATTACAAAAATTCATTGATTGTTAGTAATTTTTTCTAGAATCAGGATTTTCCTTTCATTTAATCAGATTATAATCAGATATATAATTTTTATATATTATTTTTAAATACGGGGCAGCACGGCGGCGTAGTGGTTAGCACTGTTGCCTCACAGCAAGAAGGTCCCAAGTTTGATTCCAGGGGTCTTTCTGTGTGGAGTTTGAATGTTCTCCCGGTGCTTGCGTGTGTTTAGCTCTCACAGTCCAATAACATGTATGTTAAATTGTTAGATAGGAGTGAGTGTGAGTGGCCCTATGATAGACTGGTGAACTGTCCAGGGTGTCCCTCTCCTGCCTTTCGCCCTTTCAGAGACGACTGAGATAGACTCCAGCAGATCCCCGTGAGCCTGAATTAGGGCATAAACGGATGAATGAATAAATATATTTTTAGATCCTTTTAATGTTACTTTAGGAATTATTTTTATGAATAGTTTTTGGCTACTTTACCCACGAACTGTAAATAAAATTTTCTTGTCCAAGCTAATGACATCTCCCCCCTTGTCAAGTGCTAATTAAACAATTAACCTGGTGAAAATATTATCATTTAAAATTATTACTGTTCTTTTTTTTTTTTTTTTTTTTTTTTTTTTTTTTTTTTTTTTTTTTTTTTTTTTTTTTAGAGTCAAGCATGAAAACATCATTTCTCTCGAGGAAGTGTTCGAGACACCCAGAGAACTGTATTTGGTAATGACTCTGTGAGTAGACCTGTTAAATAAACACCCGGCTTAGTTTAGTGTCTGATTTAAGAGGAAGAATTTCAACACAGCATTTCAGTACGATCTGTCGTTCGTTAAATGTTCTTTAGTCATTCTTCAAGTTGCCTTACAATAACCAGAGACATAAGCAATGTAAATAAGAAAGAAAAACTAACCAGTATGTAAAAAAATGAAAAATTTGAACACAGAGAAACACATACTAACATTGTGTGAAATTTTCACCCTCAAACCGGGAAGATTTATCGTTAGAAGTCATCAGGGAATTTAAAGTTGGCGTCAATAAGTGTTTTTCAGACTGTTTACAGATCTAATAGTCTTTGGCCTAAAATACATGTTCTGTTTCTTCATCAGGAATTTATTCTGTTTTATTCTTATATCCACATTCTTTTATTCTTAGCTGCTGTCAGATTTTTAAAAAAATATTTTTTTTTTTTTTCATTCTTCTGCTTTTAGAATGATACAACATTATTTGGTTGTAGATTCATGTGAGAAAATGAAACCCTATCAGGGGGATATGTTGCTAAAGTTAAATTTAAATTTTGAGACAAATGTGCTTATGATCAGCTCCTAATGATGTGTTTCTGTTTTAGGGTGACTGGGGGTGAGCTTTTAGATCGAATTCTTCAGCAAGGCAGCTACACGGAGAAAGACGCCAGCCGTGTCATCCAGCAAGTCCTGGAAGCTGTCAAATACCTTCACCAGCTGGATATTATACACAGAGACCTAAAAGTAATTCTTCACTAAGAATTAATTATTATGTCTGTATTGTTTATTAACACTAATTATATTTAAATAATTTCAAGGTGACCAAATGAATTAAAGACATTTATCTGTTATTGTGCCCAGGGGCCCTGACTGTAACATTAAGAACATCATGCAAATGTCTCTTGTTTTCCACTTCTTCCTTTGTATACAAATAATAATCAATTTCCACATTATTATCCTAGCCAGACAACCTGCTATATGAAACTCCATTAAAAGATTCCAAAATTGTCATTAGCGACTTTGGGCTGTCTAAAATATCGGATCAAGGCATCTTGTCTACGGCTTGTGGAACTCCTGCTTACGTAGGTATGTGATACTGTGATCATCTTCTAATTTATTTAATTAATCCTGCTTTTATATGCTTTTCTAATAAATTTAATTCAAAATAAACTGAAATGATTATTGGTAATATGAACTGAAGAATACAAACGTGAGGCATGTGGGTAAGTTTCCGAGATGCATCAGTGTTGTAACTATAATTAATCTTTCAGCTATTATAGGAAATTTAATATTTGTTTTATTTTAAATGTAATGTTTTTAGAGAAAGTTGTGCATGACTGCACCGAATACACAGGCAGATTGTTCTAGCTAGCATGCTAACAGCCTGACAGCCAAATATTTAAGAAACACCTATAAATGCATACATGACCTAAACTAACAATTTCATTGAAGATTTTTTTAGGCATATTTATCACTCTTTATGGTTGCTAATATTAGCTAAGTAATTAGAGAATAGTTCACATACAGGAATATACAGTAAACAGTAACTTATATAAGTTATAAATGCTTAATTCAATTTAATTTTATTTGTTTTGCGCTTTTAACAACAGACATTGTCCCCAAGGAGCTTTACAAAGAATGCAGTAACAGTGAAAAGTGTAAGTTTGTCTTTAATGAGCAAGCCGGAGGCGACTGTGGCAAGGAAAAACTCCCTGAAGTAAAGTAGGAAAAAACCTTAAGAGGAACCAGACTCAATAGGGAACCCATCCTCATCTGGGCGACACCGTTGTTATTAATAACAACATATTGTAGTGATCAAATCAGAGTCCCAGTCCATCCTCAAAGCTCCCTAAAATCGAGGAAAGGGGCAGGAACCGGTTTACTGGTACCTCAGGGGCAAGTTAATACGAGAGAGAAAGAGAGAGAGAGAGAGAGAAATATGGATTATTAAGCGTATTGTTGTATAAAAGTTAGGGACATATTGTGTAAATTCGGGACTCCAACAAGACTAGCTTGGGAGCCAGAAGGTAACACAGATATGAGAGACCTCTGGGATAAAAGCCGGCCCACCACACCACCATCAACAAACCTGAGTAAAAGTGTAAGACTGGGAGAACGACAGCATACAAATATCCCAGTTCACCAAACACTCTATATCCATCAACCCTTGAAAAAACATAGAATAATTAAAGCTATTTTGTTGGGACACTAGCTTGCTAACATAAATTAAATTTTAGACAGGATTTTAGAGCGGACCTTTTAAATCATATTCATGAATGAAAAACATATAATAAATCACAATGATCTTGTCAACATGACCAGACAGATAATTTTTGATGCTATATTCATAAATGCTAATAAATGCCATTTATATTGTTAGCTAGTTTGCAAACATTTATTTATCTGACATGATTTTCAAACTGTATTTATAGCTCTTTAGTTTTTAAATGAGCTGATTCACATAAGAGGATGATAAATTAAAATGATGATATTTAAATGAAATCAGAAACAGAGACTTCACTAAATTTGATAGTTTGCTACCACAATTTGTAACCCCTGCTTACAAATGCTTATCTACACTACCAATAATAACAGCAAGCTAAATAAAAACATCAGCTAACTGGATCATTTCTGGTTTATATAATTTTATATTTTATATTAATGCCTAGTTTGCTAACATGAGCTTGTATAAGTTAAATTTTAATCCATATTTCTTAATGCATTCTGTCTGTCCCTCTCTCTTTCTCTCTCTCTCTCTCTCTCTCTCTCTCGTCTCTCTATCTCAATCTCCTTTTTCTTGCTTGCTTTTTTCTCTCTCTCTCTCTCTCTCTCTCTCCTCTCTCGCTCATCTCCCTTTTGCTTGCTTTCTCTCTTCTCTCTCTCTCTCTCTCAATCTCCCTTTTGCTTGCTTCTCTCTCTCTCTCTCTCTTCGCTCACGGCTCTCTTCTCTCTCTCTCTCTCTCTCTCTCTCAATCTCCTCTTTTGCTGCTTTCTCTCTCTCTCTCTCTCTCTCTCTCTCTCTCTCTCTCTCTCTCTCTTTCTCTCTCTCTCTCAATCTCCCTTTTGCTTGCTTTCTCTCTCTCTCTCTCTCTCTCTCTCTCGCTCTCTCATCTCCCTCCTTTTGCTTTGCTTTCCTCTCTCTCTTGATCTCCCTTTTGCTTGCCCTCCCTTCCTCTCTCTTCTCCCTTCCCCCGTCTCTCTCTCTCTCTCTCTCTCTCTCTCCTCTCTCCTCTTTTCTTGTTTCTCTCTCTCTCTCATAACGTTTATAAATTGATGCTTGTATTGTAATTTCTTTATAATATATTGGTAATTTATTAAAGCTGAGTTAAAATAAATAAAAAAATATCTCTCTCTCTCATCCCCCCCCCCCCCCCCCCTTGCTCTTTTGGTGTGTGTGTGTGTGTAGCCCCTGAGCTTCTACAGGAGAAGACATATGGTAAAGAAGTAGACTTGTGGGCAATGGGAGTGATTTCATTTATTATGTAAGTCTACATGCACAGTTCAAACATCAGTAGACAAACTGTTCTATAGATCATAGACGACATGATTATTACAGTTGCACAAACTGTATCTAACCACAGGTTTTATACAGTTTGTGCATTACCACAGGTGGTACGGTTTATGTGGCTCAATATATATTTAAGACAGATGAGCAGTTAAAGCTTAAGGGCCCATCAGTGGCAGTTTACCAATACTGGGATTTGAACACAAACCCTTTCAAACAACAGGCAAACATCTTGGCCACTGGACTACCGCTATTAGCTAGAACTATAATTCACCCATAACCTCCTCATCCAACATCCTCCTGATTTCATTGGGCTGTCATCTAAAATCAAGTGAAAAATTTTCCATAGAGGAGTTTATTATAAAATTTAAAAAAGAGGTGAATCGCAAAGGGAAGTTCAGGAAGCACATCTGGTTGTGTTGATGAGGTGACCATATGTCTTGTATGGAACATACAGTACAGTGTTTAATACTGGATTCTTACGTTCCAGTGTGTCGTTTATCTCTACAGGCTATGTGGATATCCTCCATTCTATGATGATAATGACACTCAGCTCTACAAACAGATCATAAAGGCAGAGTTTGAGTTTGACTCACCGTACTGGGATGATATCTCACATTCAGGTACAGTATATACAAAAAACCCTGACTCTGTGATCAACTTAGGAGTCTCTTGAATATAAAGCCTGGCTTACACTGTGAGATTTTTACTAGTCTTTTGTGATAGTTGATTGTCAGACTGTACAAATGACATAATCATAATGTCAACAGTGAACACGGATGCACACAAAAAACTCGCCTGGAGTTTTTTTTGTTATCAGATTGTGACACGTTCAGTAACCTGCGTTCTCTCGCTAAATGGTAGCTAGCAGCAAACAAACAGCAGCGTCAACACGTCATACAAATGTCTTTACCTTTAATAATTTAATAAACTTCTCTTCTTTGCTGTTCTGTCCACTGGACTCGTTTCTACAAGGTTTTTCCTGTAGCGCTAATATCGTCATCAGGGTTCAGCTCTCTTATTAGTTCTTGGTTTGACAGTCATTGTAGTAGAAGTCACACTGCGTAAAAGTGTCTAAAATCTTCTGAAACTGCCATAATTTTATCAGAGGAAAAAAACTGGTTGTGCCGATTAATCGTCTGTCGGTTAAACTAGCCATTAAAGACAGCAGTGTAGGATTCTGGAAATCAGATGACAAAATCGTGGCCAAAATTAATAATTGTAAGCTCAATTTGTAGGCTTTTCTAGGCACATCTGAGTTAAAAAAATTGTCTTACTTTTTAAAATTCCCCAGTTTGACTATTTCCAACCAATCTTTACTTCTTGCTTTATAATAAGAAAACTTTGGACAGGGACTATCCATCCAGATAAGTCACGTTCAAAGATTTCATACAGGAAACTCTACTCTATAGAGCAATAAAGTTAGAGTTATTTTCCCTGCAGGTAAACATATTTGAAGTACCCGGATTGTATTACTGTGAAAAAGAAAAAACACATTTATAGTGAATAATAGACCACTTTAAAACTTCAGAGCGAATAAATGGAAAGCATTACTCTCTGTCATTTCCAGCTTTAAACCGAGCCCCTGCTGTGCGCTCTAAATGGCATTGATCTTGTTGTGTTTGTTGATCTCTCCTGTGTTTCTTTCCTCCTAATTCTCCCAGCCAAAGACTTCATCGTCCACTTACTGCAGAAAGATCCAAAGAAGAGGTTCAATTGCGAGCAGGCCCTGCAGCATCCTTGGTGAGTTTATAAATAGCTGGTGGTGAAGTGATGGTAGAATGGTCAAAGGTCAATCTACGGTAAAAAGAGATTTTAAGTGATGTTTAAAGGGGGGAAGAAAGATAAATGAAAGAGAGAAAGATGGTGTGTGCTTTTGCATAAGAGAAGATCTTCAAAGGAAGATGATGATTATGCCTCATGCTAACCTTGTAAGAGAGGTTTTCTTACAGTAAATATAAATACTGCTCTATTAATACATGGTTTCTATCAGCGGTGGTCAGTGGTGGTCAGTCTGTCATTCTGTGCTGTTCTAAACACTATCAGAATCACTGACCTACATTTACAACCTAAATTCTAATATTTGTTCCATTAAATTGTATTAATTTATTCCCAACAGTTTATTCTCTTCATTTCGTAGGTTTCTCTCTTGCTGCACGCTATGGGATGTTAGATTTTTTTTGTCCAATCAGATTTCAGTTTCTATGTGCTGCCATGTTAATCTAATCTGCCCTTTAGAATCAGTAGCGCTGCCCACTACTTTAGTTATATATTAGCAGTGGCAGATTTCTTTAACCAATCAGATTTTGAACTGCTTCCCAAAGCCCGCAAAACTGCACACAATGACTTTAGCATTTTCCGTCCTCTGATTGGTTTGATCAAAGTCAATTCTTATAGCCTATCACAGACTAGCGAAACCATGTCTGTACAGTTTAATTAGAATTGTATGCCACAATGGCTGACGTGTGTCGGAGAAGAAAGAAATGAACTTGGACATCCTTAAAAATATGTTTTAAAGGTGGATTTTCCCAGAAAAGTTTCTCGTGAGGAGAAATGGACAGGTTTTAACTTACAGTCTTTAAATTTATTATATATTTATTTAGTTTATTTTTTTGTGATGTTATATTAATATTAAGATACTGATACTAATTCTGAACTGCTCCAGATTGTTGTATGTGGTACAGTTGTGGTTGTATGTGTAGAGGTTTGACGTTTTAATGGGGTTTTTCTTGCTTTAATAAAAAAGGTTTTCTACCTTAACACGTAAAATGTCTCTCTCTCTCTCTGTAATGTCATGCGGTGTTATATTGCGTTTCTTTGTATAGTATTGCCAAAGATAAAAAATGTAAAACTCAGACAATTGAAGCAAAATACTACTAATATTGAATTATTGATTATAGGATGGAAGATGATAGCATGTCAGTAAGATGGTTAGGTGTTTTCTAGGATGAAATTTATTTTACATTTATGTTGTCCAGTTTCAGTACTTTCGGTGAAAATTCATTTTATCCAGGAAATTCATTCTATCAAAGTTATTATTGGTGAACTGCTTTAAAAAAAGAGGAATTAGACAAAATAATTAACTTTTATTTGAGATAAGATTAGAGAAAAAAAAGCATTATTGTGGTGTGACTGTTGTGCTCATATTGTATGCAGTGGCTGAAGGGAGGTCAACATAACATAGCATAACATATAGTTAGGGGTAGTGCTCTCAGGTAGCACCCCTACTGTGAGGACCGGAGCCTTATAGGAGGGAGGAAGGATAATGGAGTGCTTGTGTACTGGGGTGAAACACACTATAACGCATCAACTGAAATATCTAAAAATACAAACTTAAATCTCTTCTGCAGTTTAACTCAAAATTTTTCTTTTCTGCTATACCAGGGCTGTGCCCCAAACCCGGTGCGACCTAAACGACCGCACGCCGACTGCTCGTTTCTTTGTTGTTTTATAGGCGCGCGGTCAGGTGTCTTCTATCACCCTGATTAGACCTACCGGCGGCGTTGCCCGGCAACTGCACGCGGTTGTGGCTGCACGGGGCCTGACTAGAAACTCTCGGGGTAGCGCTCCGCGAGCCTGCCTGACTAGAAACTTTCCGCGAGTCTGCCTGATTAAACGCTCGCAGTTTAACTCCGAGATGTTGCACACACATAACATAACATAACATAACATAACATAATGCATGCATAACACAACTTAATACATAACAATAATACATAACATAACTTAATACATAACATAACACATAACATAAAATAACACAACACAACATAACATAACACAACACAACATAACATAACACATAACACAACATAATACATAACATAACACATACCATAACACATAAAATAACACATAACATAAAATAACACAAAACATAACACATAACATAACACATAACATAACACAAAACATAACACATAACATGACATAACACTTAACACAACATAACACACAACATAAAACATAACATAAAAACACAAAACACATAACATAACACAACACAACATAACACAACATAAAAACAAACAACACAAACACAACACAACATAACACAACACAACATAACATATACCATATAACATATAACACATAACATAACACATAATATAACATAAGATAACGGATTTGGATTGCAACAAAAACATGCGTCATAACTGTTTGTTATTCAGTGTTTATTCATTTATTACATAGAACAAATTGCCATTGCAGGATTTCAGGGGGAGCAGCTCTGGAAAAAAACATTCACGGCTCGGTGTCTGAGCAGATCCAGAAAAACTTTGCCAAGAGCCAGTGGAAGGTGAGAAAGCACTTCATAATCATTTGTGCATCAGGGTTCGGACCCATGTAAGTGGATGAAAGCCTTACTTTCATATCTCCTGGATGACAATGAGCCTTCTGTAAAAGCCTAAAGAGAAACACATCAAGCTTTGTGTATTATAAAATTACTCAACATCACATTAGAGCGCATTTTCCTTCTTCGGCTTCTCCATCTGCTCAAAACACGTGACTAGATGTGTAATTGAAGCCAGTTGTTTTCGATGCTGACGATTTTTGCTCACTTATTGTAATGGAAACTGAATGGAATTACAGCAGTTAGACAAGTGTTAATATAACATAAACCTTACAAAAATTATTTTATGACTGTTTATGGTCTCCACATGCAGGTATTCTGGTATTAACAATGCCCAATTGAGTCAGGACATCGTAGTCTATAACAAGGACATCGAAGTCTATGACAACATTTAAGACTGGGAAAGTGGTAGCGCAGTAGTTAAATTGTTGTACTACCAATTTGAAAATCTGGGTTTAATTCCCAGCACCACCAAGCCACCATTGCTGGGTCCCTGTGCAAGGCCCTTAACCTCCAATTGCTCAGTTGTATAACAGGAAATAATGTAAGCCGCTCTGGATAAGGACGTCTGCTAAGTGCTGCAAATGTAAATGTTTAACTGACCACTTTTAAGATGAACTGGAACAGATTTACATTTACAGCATTTAGCAGACGCTTTTGTCCAGAGTGACGTACAAAAGTGCTTAGAGTCTCATCACTGAACAGCTCAATACTGATACATTGGATCACAAATCAAAGTGTACGACAACGAAAACGGTGAAAGAGCAGCATGGAGACTTTTTTCGTGTGTGTGTTAAATTTTTCTGCTGTTCTGACATTAATGGAAAGTTTATTCCACCATCTTGGTGCCAGAACAGAGAAAAGTTTAGATGCAGACCTACCTTGTGTCCCAGAGGATATTGGGACATGTCGAGGGGTGCTTGTGGAGCTGAGGAAGTGTAGTGTGATGCGTGGAGTGATTGGAAGTGGGAGGGTGCTAATTGTTTTTGGCTTTGTATGCGAACATCAGTGTTTTGAAGCGAATGCATGCAGCTACTGGGAGCCAGTGGAGGTAGCACAGCCGTGGGGTGGTATGTGAAAACTTTGGTAGGTTGAAAAGACCAACTGCAACCCAAACCGCTTCACTCAACATTAGTGTATGATCTCACTATTGCGGCTTAATGATCAAATTCCCACAGTTACATAACTCAATCCAGTGGAAAGCATTTTTAAAGTAGGAGAAAAAGTAAGATTACATCTGGAATAGGAAGTTCAACAAGCTGTTAACCGCAGTACCACCCGATGGATCTGCTTTTCATCAAGTCGATCACTGGAGGCTATGAGTGCAAAAGGCGTCCATGTTAAAAAAAGTTATCCAAGTTATATTCCAGCAGATTTTTAATCATGGTGTCTGTGACTTTTCCATAATCATCCGTAATGAAACAAATTCCACTGAAGTTATATTTAGAAACCAAAGTGCAGTTTACAATAGTGTAAAACAATAAACAACTTATCAGACATGACTTGACATAACTTGACCTAGCTTAGCATAGCTTAGTGCACTGGCACAAATATAAACAGAACAACAAACATGAACTAGACTAGCATGAACTTGACTTGACTTGACTTAACGTACCTTGACACAGAACAAACTCACGACAGCCGTACAGAGACAAACCGAAATCCAGAATAAAGACAAAGGGAAACACAAGGGCTATAAATACAGAACCAACCGATAGGAACACGACACCTAAAGAAGTGGATGGACACATGGGGAACAAGGATCACATGACAAGGACAAAACAGGAAGAAGCAAAGGCATGGACAAAAACAGGAAGTCAAAATATAAATGCAGTATAAACATGAAACAAGAACATGTACCAAATCCTTACACGTATATTCAGCTGTACATTTGCCCATCGTGAAAACTGAATGTACACAAAGTACCATCCGAGACCAGATGTTTCCAATCCGGTGACTATATCGAACTCTGAAAAGTTGTTGTCACTTTGTTTAAAAGTTTGTCAGTCTGATGAAGGACAGTGCATGTAGGTTTATAATTATGGGGGTGCAGCAAGCTGGAAAAAAATGTATTAGCTGTCGCCAGCTAACTGTCTGATATACAGTAAATTAGACAGTGTTAGTGAGGATTCTGAAATTGATAAGGGGAATTTTGATTTGTAAAGCAGTAATGTCATGAGAAACACTGAGGTGCAGTATGCCAGGATGTTTTATAATAAGGTGCTGTCAGAAGCGTCGATAAATTTGCAATTCTGGCTGTACAGCATATTAAGGAAGTTTCAACTAGTTCACGCTGATCAAACATCATCCACCAAGCTCAAGTGTTGCAATGGAGCCCAGGCACCAAAAAACTAAGGCTTTCCTGACTGTGTATTTCAGAGGGCTTTTAATGCCACCATGGTGGTGCATCACCTCAGGAAGAAGACTCATGCGAGTGAATAGAAGGAACCAGACACAACTATAGAAACAGGTTAGATTTTTTTTTTTGCGCGTGTGCTACAAGGAACCAAAAAGGTGGACATGATTTTGCCAAGAAGGATGTTATACTGAATTATTACCATCCTTTGTTAATCCTGCATCAACATTTCAATCAGCCAATCATAACCATCTGATGTCATCAGTGTGTGTCGACCAATCCATTTCCGAATCTTTCCCTACTTGTTAATTAAAATATTATAAATGTATTTATTAAATAAAAACATGAAATTCCTAAATGACATTTGTAATACATTTCATGCTGCAGTGAACAAATGTATACAACGTGTAGAGTCGGTGTAGTTTAGTTACTGTGTGAACATTTTCCTCACCCTTAGGACCAAAAATAGGTTATTAATAGATTTTTTTTTTCAATTTTATGGTTATAAAAATCAGTGTTGTGATTGTTTACAGGTTGTAATTTAATGAAATAAACGTTAAACGCTGTTTATGTATATGTTATATAATGTTGCTCTATTGCGGTTCTACAGGTTCACTGTTTCAGAACATTTTACATTCAGTTGTTCATTAGAGATTGTTTATGATTATAATTCATTCATGTTTATTTTGGATCATTATTAGAATCAATACAGTCTAAATTCACTAATGTTGTTCCTGGAATGTTAATTGTTTTATGTTGTGATAAATGTTAATCCAGGAATTGTCATTATTAGTAAATTGTTTCGGAATCAATGAATTTCCAGTCTTAGCTAATCAAATATTTTCCAGCATTTACTTAGTTGAAGTTTTTCAGTTTCTAAAGAAAAAGGAAAAGATTGTAAAATGGATTGAGGCGGGTTTTGGTTAACACACACTGATGACATCTGATGGTTATGATTCGTTGATTGAAATGTTTATTCCTGATCAACAAAGGATGTTAATAATCCAGGATCACATCCTACTTGCCAAAATCATGTCCACCAACCAAAAATAAGTAAAACAATTTATTTGTTTATTTGTGTGTTTGTTCTTTTGTTTATTTAATTTTAGCTCTTCTCACTACTTGGTAAAATGTTTCTTTAATTTTCTATTTTGGCATTTGGAGAAAAAAAATAAGAAATTTAACACACTGAAAACATGGAAAAATACTTAATTAATTAACTAACAAATAAACAATTATTAAATTCCATAATTTTACATCTTGGTATAGCCATTTTGATTTTTTTTAGAATGCAGGTGATGTCACGTCATAGTAGGTAAATTCTGTAGCCATGTAAATAGTTAAAGCAGACAATAGATATACATTCTGTCTACAGTAACAAGCTTTTTGTCACGTTCTCTTTTAAGAGGCCAAAAAAAAAGCTGTGGCAGTACGGTGACTTAGCAAGTAAGGGGTTTGATTCCTGGGCAGGGGTCTTTCTGTGTGGAGTTTGCATCTTCTCCCCATGTTTGCGTGGGTTTACTCCGGGTTCTCCGGTTTCCTCCAACAGGCCAAAAACATGTATGTTCGATTGTTTGGTGATTCTAAATTGCCCATAGGAGTAAGTGTGAGTGTGTGGCCCTGTGATAGACAGGTGACCTGTCCAGGGTGTCCCCCTCCTGCCTTTCACCCTTTCAGAGACGGCTGGAATAGACTCCAGCAGATCCCTGTGACCCCGAATTAGGAAATAAGCAGGTAAAGAAGATGAAAGAATGTTTTTGTCATGTGATCTTAGCTTCTCACATAAATGTAGACACTCGGGGCTTAAAAGAGTTTGTATTTCTAGCCTACTATAGACAATAAATTGACATAAGTATAAAGTTAAATCATTAAAAGTTCTAATTAAATCACAATCTTCACACAATCTGAAGTGACATTAACCACCAAATTCCTGTGAAAGTTAAAAATCTTCTGACTATTTTTTTAATATCAGATCTATAATAATTCATTTGTTTAAGCTTAATAAAAATTAAAAGACGATCTCGTTTCCAGCCTTTCGAGCACATCACATCCTCTTCCAGCTATCATAAAACCTCTTTTGTTAGTTTTGGCAGAAACCCTGTCTTAATCCACTCTTCTACCGTAAATTAGATCTCTTAAGATCCTAAGATCATTGCTCAGCATTATTGAGATTTTTTTTTGCCCAATCAGCTGGAGTACAAACAAAATCCTCTGCAACTACTCAGTCGAGTTTTCTTTATGGAGACATTTCAGTAGAAAAAAAGGTGAATTATTGCATATCCATTAGTCATGTAAAGTTAATGCAAGCATTTACTTTTGGAGTGTGTGTGTTTTTTTTTTTGCTCTAGAGAAATCCAACTGGCAAAGGACCAGAAGTCAACACACGCATACGTCTCAGTGAGCATTTGTCAAAGCAGACCCTGCGCTCCGAACTGCTGATGTCGGCTCTATGTGCTGCTTTGCCTGGTATGAACCAGTGTGGCTTTTGTGGCTGCCAGATGGAAGCACATTTAAGAGGTTTTTTTTTCAGCCTAGACATCACTGCTACGCTAACGCTGTAAGAGAACCGCTAGAAAACCACAGGTACACCGAATGCCATGTTGTGAAATGTGTTATGTATAAAGATCATGCTGCTATTTGTATTATTAATCATTAGTATCCAGCTACAGAACTTTGCTACAGAAGCTGTGGCTAAATTGGCTGATAATTTATTCTATGCACCTGAGGGTAAATATGGTAAAAGAACATTGCATAGTAAATAATATATCACACTTAATTTAAAAGGTCTGGGCTTTAGAATATATTTATAAGCCTGGCATAAAATTTTTATAAAGTAGAACAGGAGGATTTATGGAAAAACTCATCTCATGAGGTGACTCAGGATTCAGGATTGTTTCTGTTTCTTATGTTGATCCTAATTTTGTTTCTTGATCTTCACTTTAGCATTTCTTTGATCCAGTGTAAATATTAAATTATTCCATGCAATGTATCGGTTTATTTTCATTGGGTGTCTACAATAAATAATCCCTGCTGTGATATCCCTCTTTTATTTTGTTCTTTATAATTTAACACAGCACACAGTGTTTCTGTTAGCAATCGGAATTTTAAATCAATGAGTCAAATCATTCGTCTCCCGAATGACTCACAAAGTCATTTCGTTAGTCATTTTTTTAACTGAGGCAAATTATATTTTCAGTATTGTCCTGTCTCTTTAGAGTATTTTCTTTTGTTTCTATCACTTTTTCTTGTTTGTATGCATTTTGATTTATTTCTTTAATTATTAAATCTATAAGATTTGATATGGCGTGGACTTCCGTTTATTACTAAATTATGGTTTGCTAACTAGGTCTTAATTTTTATGTTTATAATTTGTATACATTTGTTCACATTATTTACAGCTTATTAAATAAAACTAAAAGTAACCATTTTAATAGTAAGTTATTTATTTAACAATTCCTTTAGGATTTTAGGATTTTGCAAATGCAGGACCCCAAAATCGAGTAAGCATCAAGATCTTCAGAAAACTTTGCAAAGCTTTTTTCAATATTACATCATTTTGATGTCATAACAAAATTTTTTGGATTGGTCCTTTTTTTGTGCAATCACTGAGCAAGAGTTTATAGAAAATAATTCCATACAATATACAGACAAAAGTATTGGAACATCTGAGCATTACATCCGTATGTGCTAAAACGACCTGATATAGGAGTAAGGATGAGACTAAATCAGCTCCTTTTAACACATACGGATGCCCAGATGTTCTAAAATTTTTTGGTATATATATATATATATTCAGTCACAATAGTATTAGTGAAATTAGACACTAATGTTGGATGATGATGTGTAGTCAGGACTCTCATGTACAAAACATGAGAGTTTTTACACTCCAATTACACGGCATGTCTCTCATGGAGGTCAGGGGATTTTTTGTCATGCTGGAACAGTATTCGAGTATCTTAGATCCATTCCCTAATTCGGGGTTACGGGGATCTTCTGGAGTCTATCCCAGCCGTCTCTTAAACGGCGAAAGACAGGAGGAGACACTCACTCTTATGGGCAATTTAGAATCACCAATCAATCTAACATACATGTTTTTGGACTGTGGTAGGAAACCGGAGAACCCGGAGTAAACTCACACAAACACAGGGAGAACATGCAAACCCACTTCACCTGCCCAGGAATTGAACCCAGGACTTTCTTACTGTAAGGCAACAGTGCTAAAATACCAAACCACCGCACTGCCTCTCCAGTGAAGTAAAATGTTAAAGCTAAAGAAACATTTTACACATAAAAATTGGCTTCCAAGTTTGTGGCAACAGTTTGGAGAAGAGTTATCTGGGTGTGTTGGAAAAGTGTCCTTAAACTTTTAACCACTTCTAACAAGGAACCTTCGCTAACATTCTTTTAAACATTGTTGAAATGTTAGGACAAAACATTCTCATAATAATGTTTATGGAACGTTCTTATAACATTATTAATAGTTAATATACCTCCTTGAGATGTTAAGAGAACACCTAAATGTTCTCAAAATGTTGGAAGACAACTATCTTCGAACTAAGTTCTTGGAATGACTTTATAAATGTTCTTTAAATGTTAAGGATAAAAGGTTTTTCAAATAATGCCCATGGAGCGTTCTTATAATGTTATTCATAGTAAATATACATTTTTGTGATTTTGACCGAAAAACGTTCTCAGATCGATGTTCTTATGATGCCCTTTTTTACCAACTTTAAAAGTGAAATCAACTTTTCATCCATAAACTAACATCGTTAAGAAAAGTTAAGAAGTTAAGAAAACTGGACATTTTTATGTTTTTGGAATATTTTACATCATGTTTCCAAAACCAAAACAGAAGGTTTAAAAAAATGTTGCATGCCGAGATTTAGTTGACAAAAAAGTACAGTCATGGTTTAGGCCAGGGGTCGGCAACACTTAAACAGTTATTTAAGCCAGTTTTCTTACAGCAAAAAAACAATAAATATAAATTAAATACTCGTTATTTATTTTCATTTTTTTTCCCAAAGCCACAGAGAGCCGCAGATGAGGGATGAAAGAGCTACATGCGGCTCTGGGGCCATAGGTTGCCATCCCCTGGTTTAGGTCATCGAGGCTATTTATATTTTGTAAAAATAACAATAAAAATGCTATGCATATAATACAAAACCCAAGACACTGAGATTATATGCTATTTTATAATTTCTTATTTTGTGCATTAACGATAATATGATTAGTTTTATATCTTATATGATACATTTAATTTTTATTAAGAAAACTAAGCATGAAAGTAGATGGTGTGGTAGAATAGCATCGTGTCAGGTTACGGCTTGTATGCCATTTCTGTGCATGCTTGTCCTAGTAACATATACAGGCATGTGGACATGCTATGCTAAATTGCCCCTAAGTGTGACTGAGTGTGTAAATGATTAAATAAATGAATGTTGTGATGGACAATTCTATTAAATTGTTTAGCACTAGCTAGCAATGATGCAAATGAATACCAAGCAGCTTTAAGTGACACCAAGTGTGATTACAAATCATTTCTCTATAATAACTGTGTACTATAGAGTTTGTTAAAGTGTTTATTGATAGATATCTGAGCACATAATTGCATCAATTGCAGTCTTCATGCTTTCTAATTAAACATCTAGCATCCCATCTAGGAGTGAATAAATTCTGATGCCTAGGGTTAAGGGTTAGGTTTTTCTAGTCATGAAAAGCTCCTCAGATATTTGGTGGATGTTTGTACCTGTAGATAATTGCCTTTAATTATTTCCTGACTTTATACTATCTTCTTCTCCTTTCAGCTGTTTTCTTTTAGGGGTCACTACAGCGAATCTCCTGTGTCTCCACCCAACCCTATTCTCTACATCCTCTTCACTCACACCCACTAACTTCATGTCCTCGTTTATCGCTTCTATATACCTCCTCTTTGGACTCCTCTTTACCTTCTGCCTGGTAGCTTCATTTTTAACATCCTCCTACCAATATATCCACTATCCCTCATCTGTGGCTTCCCTGACTTTCTCCCCAAAACATCTAACATGAGCCGTCCCCGTGATGAACTCGTTCCTGACTTTATACTATACAATCTTTTAATAAAGTAGTATTTATTCATCCAGCAGGGGGCAGTGCAGTTTACTTATATTCTCACTCGTTGAACCCACACATCAACCCCAGGCCTGTTTAAGCCCTTCAAGTGGGCACTGCATTAGTATTTTAAAAAATTAACTTACAGAAAGATTTTCTAATGACATGCCTGATAAAAGCCTGTTCTAATGGACAGTTTAATAAACGGCTGTTCAAATGGAAAACCTAATAGCATACGCCGCTAGCTGTCTTAACGAAGTTGTTTTAATAAGTGTACCAAGGTCCCCTTGATATTTATAATAAATCAGATGCTGGTTTATCATGTGGATTATTTTACAACTGGGCTGACATTGCTATCTGATTTGCAAATATATGTGTGTAAAGTGAAGGCGAAAATAACGGAGGGTTTCACACACAGGCATCAGAACAAACGTGAGATAAATAACTACCAACACTCAGACGGCAGGTCTGTCCCAGCCTCCTATAACTACACTGTTTCTTAAAACTGTTGAAAAATCAGGTTAGTTTTACTTTTCAGTCATTTATTATAGCTTTTTGAAAAGAACATTGGAATCGTGTCCCTCAGCACTTTAACCTGAACATATAAATATAGGAATATTCTAATTTTTCAAGTCACCTGCTCAACAGGTATTTTGGATCATTTGAACTTCCTAAAAATTAGAGAAAAGAGAAAATAAGTTTTCTCATTTTTACTTTTTAAAGATACTGCTATTACAGGAAACATGGAAGTCTAAGTGAGAAGGTTTCCACCGACCCACCAGGGCTGGTGTTCTATTTCTGTCTGTGCTTTGTTTGTGTGTGTGGGCATGGACTATGCCCAGTCCCCTATTCCAAAGTGGTGCGTTGTATGCTAATACAACATTGTGTGTGTGTGTGTGTGTGTGTGTGTGTGATTGTGCCCTGTGATGGGTTCACACCTTTTGTGCCCTAAGCTCCCCATAACCCTGAACAAATGGTTCTGAATCTGTGTGGATAAATAATAATATTAACTGATGAGAGCACGTTGAATTTTTAGCCCGTTACCCAAATATACACTAAAAGTACATTATTAATAAAACAAATTAGTTTTAGAAGAAATTAATCTTAATGGTCTTGGGAATCAAACCCCCGATCTTCCAAACCCTTGGCCACTGTGCTACCACTTGCTTTTTTTATTTTTAGTTATCGGTGCTAAAAGTCACAACAATCCTAACATTAATCCTAAACGTGTACTGGGTTTGGATATTATAATTGCTCTACATTTAATAGGAAACTAATGGAAACATATAAAACATATAAAAGTGTCTGATCATATAAGTGTCAAAAACTGTGGCAAGCTAATCTAGCATTTTTTATTTTTATTTTTACCTTTAATATGTTTTGTTTGATTAAAAAAAGACACAATAATTAACCTGAGGTAAGCTGTCCAATAAAGGGTGAAATGGGGTGTAAAATAGCGCTTTTTAAGTGCCAATCGCTTATGCTAAACAAGGCATTCTTGAAGGCGTTCCAGTACCTAGTGACTTAATGGTAAATTGGGTCAAATGATGGGACTAACCCTAGAACCTATAAAAATGAACTGGCTGTACGGTTCTTTTTGGTACTTTTTCCTGTAAATCATTTCCTGTAAATGTCAAAATGGAAGATAAAAGACCAACAAAGTGGCATTGACCACTTCTACTTCAAAACAAATAGCGAGCAATAACTCAGCTCCCGTGCCAAGCTCGTAGAGCTCCTGCGATTTCGGAGTACCCATGTGGAAGCAATTTGGAGAGGTCCGTATGAAATTATAGATGAAGCCATGCTAGCAGCAGCCTAGTAAGAGCACTTTTAGCACTTAAGCCTTGTTGTCAAGAAGCTTCCAGGGTAAAACATGGAAAAGGTTTCGGATTGGATGGAGCGGGCTGCCTTCTGACCAATAGGGACAGATTTATGACTGTGGACTGATTTAAAAATGTCTACAGCAGGACCCCAGCCAAATAATGTAGCAAATAAATAAGTAATGAAGAGTGCTTTAATCACACAGTGTTGATTTGTTTAAACATAGCCTAGCATCTAAACGGGGATTCTTTCGCAGTGCTCGTACTAAAAACAAGACAATTGTATATAGCATAACATGTGGACATGTCCAGAGGAGGGATAGTGAATATATTGGTAGGAGGATGTTAGAAATGAAGCTACCAGGCAGAAGGTAAAGAGGAAGTCCAAAGTGGAGGTATATGAATGTGATAAACGAGGACATGAAGTTAGTGGGTGTGAGTGAAGAGGATGTAGAGAATAGGGTTAGGTGGAGACAGATGATTCGCTGTGGAGACCCATAAAAGGGAACAGCCAAAAGGAGAAGAAGTCTGGGTTTTTTTTCTAAATATGATATTAAAGAGCAGATATTGTTCAGATGATCCAATATTGCTTTTATGAAGCAAAATCAATCCTGTTTTCTCTCCTTTTTTTTAATGTAACATAGAAGAACACAATTATCGGGAAGTGGTAGGGCAGTGGTTAAGGTGCTGGACCGCTTATAGGAAGATCGGGTTTCAATTCTTAGCGCCACCACCTGCCACTACGGGGTCCCGAGCAAGGCCCTTAACCCCTAATTGCTCAGTTGTATAAAAGAGGTAAATGTAAGTCACTCTGAATAAATTTTAGACTATAATAAATATTAGAGCTTAACATAACAGACAAATTAGATTTAGACAACATAGATTTATTCTAATTATTTGTACTTGTGTTTAAACCGTGTCTTGTGTCTTCCTTATTTTAAATGCAAGGTTGCAAGAAAGCAATTTTCTGATGTTTTAACACAGTTCGTAAAATGACAATTTCGAAACTTTTTCGATATGCAAGGTGAAAATACCATATGGAGTTTTATATTTAATCATTTCTTCACATTTCAATTTAAGAGAGAAATAAATGTTTAAAGAACCAAGGCCGCCGACTCTGTTTATCCGACTCATTTGCATCTATAGTGCTCACACTCCTACAATTTTCATCCTATATAGAATGGTGGAAAATATAAACACAAGTTCATAATAACAACAATAATCATAATCACAAAAAAATATACTTGCTGAACTATACAGTACATATAAAATGTCTTTATTATAATAAAGAAAAAAATTTAAATAATACTGTTTAATACATTATCATTATTTTTAATAATTTACCTTCTATACCTGCTTATTCCCCAATTCAGGCACAAGGATCTGATGGAGTCTAACCCAGCCGTCTCTGAAAGGGTGACAGGCAGGAGGGGGACAGCCTGGACATCACAGGGCCACACACACACTCACACACACTCACTCCTATGGGCAATTTAAAATCACCAGTCAATCTAACATACATGTTTTTGGACTGTGGGGAGAAAACCAGAGAACCTGGAGTAAACCCACGCAAGCACGGGGAGACCTTCTTGCTGTGAGGCAACAGTGCTAATCACTAAGCCACCGTGCTGCCTATTATCATTATAATCCATATATTGTTGATAGTGAGCAAAATCATAATTACAAAACAGTGAAAAGTCTCAAATATTGCATGAATTGTTGTGTGCTGTATTTATGTGTAACATTATTAATATTTTTTTGCTAACTTGCTAATCCAATCACATTAGCAAGTTTAACTAGCTGATTAGCTTAATGCTAGCAAGTAAGTAAATCAGTAGTTTATTGTCACATTTACATTACTGCACAGTAAAATTTCTTTTATTTGCATATCCCAATTTAGAAAAATTGGCCATGATACCATGTCACCTCTGGAGCAGAATGGGTTAAGGGACTAAATCCCGATCATCTGATCAACAACCCAGAACCTTAACCGTTGCCCATTCTAGATAATCATTTTTAAAACAGATCTTATAAATTAAACCCAATCTTTATTTATGCTGTTGTTTTCCTTACTGCTTTATTCAACAGCAGGCAAACTTTTCAAATTAATCTCAAATTATTTTCCTTCAGAATCAGAACTGCCTACACTAGGCTAACAGCATGCTAGTTTGCCAGCCTACTAGCTTAATATTTAATCATATAATACATTTGCTTGCATTCTTCTTCTTCACCACCATTTTTCACCACCTGATTTGTCAGTAGACAAAACTGTCAGAATTTATCACAAAACTGTTTTTTAGACAGTTATTTCATTGTAGCTAAGTAAAGAGGTAAAGAAGCGACTACAGGCAGGTTGGAATGGGTGAAGAAACGTGTCAGGTGTGATGTGTGACAGGAGAAGGGTAACAACAGGAGAAGGGGAAGGTGTACAAGTGTATGATGTATGGTTTAGAGACAGTGGTGAGACAGCTATGATGTATGGTTTAGAGACAGTGGTGAGACCAGCTATGATGTATGGTTTAGAGACAGCTAGACAGAGCTGGTGACATATGGTTTAGAGACAGTGGTGAGACAGCTATGATATGGTTTAGGACTATGATGTATGATGGTTTAGAGACAGTGGTAAGACAGCTATGATGTAAGGTGTTAGAGACAGTGGTGAGACAGCTATGATGTAGTATGGTTTAGAGACAGTGGTGAGACCAGCTATGATGTATGGTTTAGAGACAGTGGTGAGACCAGCTATGATGTATGGTTTAGAGACAGTGGTGAGACCAGCTATGTTGTATGATTTAGAGACAGTGGTGAGACCAGCTATGATGTAAGGTTTAGAGACAGTGGTTCTAAGGAAGAGACAGGTGGCAGAGCTGCAAGTAGCAGAGCTGAAGATGTTGAGGTTTTCTTTGGGAGTGACGAGGTTGGACAGGATTAGGAACGAGTTCATTAGGGGGGCGGCTTATGTTAGATGTTTTGGAGAGAAAGTCAGGGAAGCCATGTTGAGGTGGTTTGGACATGTACAGAAGAAGAGATAATGAATTGGTAGGAGGATGTTAGAAATGAAGCTACCAGGCAGAAGGCAAAGAGGAAGACCAAAGAGGGGGTATATAGAAGCGATAAATGAGGACATGAAGTTAGTGGGTGTGAGTGAAGAGGATGTAGAGAATAGGGTTAGGTGGAGACAGATGATTTGCTGTGTTGACCCTCAAAAGGGAACAGCCGAGAGGATAAGAAGAAAATTGTAGCTCAATAGCTGATTAGCCAATTATAGAGGAAAAACCTGAGCCCTCAATCTGCCAACCAAAAATGAACAAAATTTTTAAGTGCCACTTTGGAGCCACCATCAGTTTCCGTCTTCTATTGAAAAAATTAAATTGCTTGGAACTGACACAGTATGTGTGTTGCCTGTCAGAGTATGTGATCGGAGTGGAGTAGCATGAGCGCTTAAAGCATTTTATAATTGCACCACTTTTAGCTCCGCTCCGGATGTTTATTTCTCGCTTTGCGTTCATCCGTGCTCTCTTACTCCTTGCTCTTGGTTTGCTCCATAGAAAACCATATTAATGCTCCACTATGCACCAATATTTTACAACAGATTAAAATGTATAACAGATTACAATTACATTTAAAATCTGAAATCAAGCCTTTCTACATCTTGCTCCGCTCCCACACCACTCCGCTCACATACTCTGTTGTGTTTAATGGGATTTCTGTTTTTTTCAGTGACATTTTTGGGCTCCTTGATTCCTCAGAGTATATAGTACATGCTACACATGGTATGTTTACTGTTTACTCAAATGAACACCCCTGAAAGGAAATACAGACATAAAATATGCCTTTAAATGCAGACAGCTGTTTCAGAAGTCTTGTATCAGAGCCAACAGGAAATAACATTTACTGTAGGAATAACATTTCTTGATAATATTGTTTTCAATTACCAATACCTTGGGGCTTTCTTCAAATTTCTGGGCTTTGCGCCTAGCTCTCAGTCCAGACCCCCTTGAGCCTTGTCCCCCCTTCCTCCTGTAAGCCTTGGTTAATACATTCCTGTCTGTACCGTTATATCCTAAAACAATAAGAGTAAAAATGTGTCACACCATATGTGAACACACATTTGTATGCATCTGTGGTGTTTAGTCATAAATCACAAGATATAACAAGGGATTGTTCCTGATTTAAAAAAAAATAATCTTTTCCAACACAAAATGACATCCAGACCACATGGCTCCAGCCATGATGCTCGAAGCCAAGGCTTTTAGAAAAGCACAGTCATGAGAGCCGTGTATTTGGCAGATTCATGCATTCACACAAGTTAGTTACTGAACCTTAAACCCTGCTAACAGAACTGTGTACATTGCTAACTTGTCTCATTTTCATTCTAACAATCTGCTTCCCATCTGGCATAACTCATTTTAATTAAGACGACAGTATTACAAAACAAGGGAGGAAATGGAGAGCCTTAGTCACGCAATTGCTCTAGCTTGAGGCATTTTTTTGGCGTACAATGACAGCAGTGCGTGCAGTTGTGCTGAGGTGGTTCTACAACACCTGCCAACGTCCGTCTTCATTCTCCCATGGGCTGCAGCAGCGCTTCTCTCCCAACAGCCGGCCTCTACGATGCTTCACTGCCCAGCACCAGAGCCAGATGTTCAATACATGACGGAACAATCCATTACGGTGATGAAAATGCTGGAATGTTGCTCCGTGCGACTTCGGAACGTGTTCAAGATCACACGGTAGGGAGCCTCTGTGGAACACTGCGCAGGTATCCTTAGAGGAATGTCTGCTCAGCACTTACTTCAAGGTAGAGTGCTTCACTTCTCTGGCAGTGGAGGAGGAGGGTGAAAGATGGGGAGAGAAGTGAAATGCTTTGACTGAACAAAATGCTCATAAATTAGCTGGTCTGAGATATACATCTAAAGTAGCTTTGGAAATCTCTGGTATGATGATCATCACTGAGATTACAACATGAAACAAAAGTTTTGGTTAAGTAGTTAAGTTAAGTAGACCTTCTTATAGGCAGCCAGGAACCATTAAATATACAAGCTATATAAAACCTTTATCTTGGTGGTTTTCTGCATGTTTAAGGGTTATTCCAGCAGCTTAGCCAGCACAGTGCACAGTGACGATGGTGTATGGTTACGTCTGGTAATTAAACCACCAAACGTAACGACAAGTCTAATTCTTTGATATTAAAGAGGACCTGTGAGCTAAATTGCAGTTGGGAAAAATGAAGCTTTTAACATCACCAACTCCACCTGCTTTGTTAAAACAAAACTTACCTGTTGTATAATTCACCCTCATAAAGAAACACCATAGTATCATTTAGAATTTACTACAGTAAGATGTAGTGCATTGTATACTGTAGTATGACCTCTAGTAAATCAACAAACTGTAGTAAATACTGTAGTCAAGTTATTAGAGTAAACTAAAAGACTAGTAAACTGTATTATATTATAGTCTTAACTAAAATATTTAGTTTGTTATAGTATTTGCACTCGTTTAATGTATACGCCATACTATAAAAAAGAACTGTAATGAACTGACAAAGAATATGTGTAGAGTTTCTGTGCAGGAAGCAGAGTTGTTAATAAGGGGAACAGTGTCAAATTATTGATTCAGCAAAAGTTAAACAATGCAAATGAGATTTAAAAAAAAAGCAATAAAATGTGTTTTTAAAATGTTGTTTGGTTTTATTCATTTATTGAAAGATTTGGTTTGCATTGCACTGATCTGCTTTTTGCTCTGATTTGTGCGGGAAAGGGTTTCACACATACCGTATAATATGTTTAAAAATATTACACCTATAAAATTACTATAGTAATAAATCTAGACATTTGTTTAGAATCACCACTACAAATTAACACATCATTGCAGTTATGATATATTTACCCTAGTAACTATAATATATTAACCCTAGTAAGATTCAAAAATAGAGTACCATAACCATAGAAAATTGTGTTCTATAGTAAAGTTATTTTGCAATACTACAGTGTTTTTATATGGGCAGATGAAATCAATTTCAGAACAGAATTCCTAAATGAACATTGCAAGTCGTACTTTTTCCTAATTTATTCGTCTTCCATACTCACTTATTTCCTTATTCAGGGTCACGGGGATCTGTACACTGTGGCAGGATAGATACATCATCCTGTATCTGTGGCAGGAGCAGGTCACCAATCTATCACAGGGCCACACACACACTCACTCCTATGGGCAATTTCGAATCACTAACCAAGCTATATAAAACCTTTAAAAAAAAATACATGTTTTTAACCTTTGGGAGGAAACCGGAGAACCCGGAGTAAACCCACACAAGCACAGGGAAAACATGCAAACTCCACACAGAAAGGCCCCTGCAGGGGAATCGAGGCCTGTGAGGCAACTGTGCTAACCACCAAGCCACCATGCTGCCCTTTTCCCTAATTACCTAATAAATAATATAATTACACCTGTAAATGAATTACAAAAAAATAAACCATCACAATTACACAATAAAATATTTCATAAATATTTAGGCTTAAACGCAGGAATGGCATTAGGAATTTGAAGCTTCTTGGGAGGTTATTGAACAAACCCAAATGCTTTATATATTTTTATCTCAAATAAATAAAAATAAAACATTTTATAGTAAATGATTTGGACAGTTACAATTTAAAATACTAACACAGCTCCTTGCGCAGGTACTCAAAATCTTTTTATGTCTCTCTTTGTCCAGTCAGCCCTCAGGAACTCGTTGTTGTCTACTTTTTTGTTTTGTCTTGACCTGCACTATGACAGCAATTAAAGTTAAAGCACCAAAGAAGTCAACTGGGGAAATGCGGAAATGCTGAAGATCCGGTGATTCATCGAAAAAACCCAGCAGTGGTGCAGAACCGCATTGTGGTATAATCACAGAAAATGGCCTAGCATTTTGGTGACAGATATAAAAAAAAAAGGATGTAACTGAATACAAGAAAATCAAATTCAACCTCTCTGACAGGTAAAAGAAATGTCATTTATTTTTTCCCCCAAGCTGGGTGAATCTTACAGAAGCAATAATCACTAGACTGACATAACCGTGGGAGTTAGGACTCCATTCCTCACTGCACCCCTCCGTCTGTAAGTCTGCCAAGCTGTGTGTCTCTTATCTACCCAGAACAGCCCTCTGCACTCTGCCAGAGCTCGGGTGGTTCAAATTGGGGGTAATGTCTTTCTTTTCTACACGCCAGTGCGATCACATCGCATGGATAAAGTGATTATGGAAATGCTGGGGTGGCGCTAGAGGCAGCCTTTAGGGAGCAGGAGACAGGAGCCGACATGGACTCCTTAGCACGCAAAAGAGGGCTGTGCTTTATTGTTCCCCAGCAATAAAAAGCATTTGTGTACACACTGTTCTTATTTACAGAGAGACAGGCTGATTGTGATTGGCTATTGTACAGGCAGACAACAGAGGGAAAAAGCAACCGGATCTTTTTTTTTTCTTTTTTTATCGATCATGCTTAGTCCAAAGCCTGTGTCCATCAACAGTTCTGCTCACGATCAATGAGCCTGTGCAGCCAAGCATGTGATTGACATTTAGAAATAGCAGGTTTCTGTAGTATGAAGGAATACATCGACTGAGTTAATCAAGCCGTGCTGGCGGTTACTCAAACCATTTAAAAAGCTGAAATGAGTAAATAAGGGTAGGACATGGCAGCACATGCTGTGTCGTATTTCTGCCTCCATTTATATATTCATTAGCCTAATAAAGAACACAGGGTACATCTGCTAACTGCGAGGTGACAGGGGAACTTTGATAAAGTACATGAAAATGGAGTTTTAAATTAGCTCGGTCATTTCTTTTCGAATAATCTGCGTCATTATTTCTCATTTCCCTGTAAAATATTCTGTCTAAAAAAGGTGATAAATTTCTTTGATTTTGCTCCTAATTGGTTGTGCTTGTGTGGGAATGCCTTTTCCAATGAAGGATTAGCAAAATGCAATTTCAAAGAGCAGGCGGGTGTGACTGTGTCTGAAGCGAGAGAGAGAGAAAGCGACAGAGAGAGAGAGAGAGAGAGAGAGAGAGGAGAGAGAGAGAGAGAGAGAGAGAGAAGAGATGAATTAAGCCAATCGCATATGCAGCAGAAGGGATCAGAGAGCCATTAGAAGATTTTGGTTTGGGTATTGGCTTTTCTGCTGAACCACTCAGCTTCTGTTCTGGACATCCAGACCAGAACGGATTCTACATTCAATGTCTGCTTTAGCCACTTTTTTAAAAAATAGGGTCTAAAGACGCCTTTAAAACAGAATTAAATCCCATTGTTGCAATCACCGTAGAGGATTTGAGATGTGTTTTATGTGTTTTACGCAGTTTAAGGTTTGTGCCTTTAATCTTATTCACATCCAGTTCAATTTATCGACTTGTGACTTGGACTCACAGCATATGATTGACTTGTACTTCTGTACCATTTATGGCATTTGGCAGACGCCGATCCACAGCGGCCTACATTTATCTCATTTCATACATCTGCACAATTTTGCCCAACAGTGGCAACCTGGTGGTATTGGGAAGGTTACCCTGATCTTTTAATAAGCAGTCCAACACCTTAACCACTTGATTTAAGGTGTTGATTTACATGGTTATCATGTATATATCTATTCAATGAAACACACACATTAAGTGTATCCAGTACACAGGGTATATTTTAAAAGGTGGTGGAAAATGAAAAACCCACGGGGTTCCGTCGCTCTCATCACGTTACAATTTGTAGCATTTGACATACACCCTTATACAGAGCGCCTATTGATTTATCCATACAGTTGAGGGGGTAAGGGCCTCGCTCAAGGGCCCAGCATTGGCAGCTTGGTTGGCATGGAAATTAAACCCATAAACATCTGGTCACTAGGGCAACATCTATCAACTCAAAATTATTTGTGTAGATAAAAACATCTTTCCTTCTGTTTCATTAATGATTAGCCTCATTTAAAGAAAAGTCATTTTCATGCTAATCTACTTGGGCCTCCTTCCAATACTTACGTCATTACGTCCCTGACTGCAAACGTTGAAGCTTTTAAGCAATCAATTGATGCAAAATCTGGAAATGAAAAACGTTACAAGAAGATGGTCATCAAATATAATGAGCTGATTTTCATTTTACGCATGACACGGCAATCAGATTCAATCTGCTTAGCTGGAGATGCATTTCATTACATTAGAAAAGCGTGTGCTAAAAGTTTTTTTTCTTTTTCTATCAGGATATAATTGAGATATCTTATGATTAAAACCAAACTAGATGCAACCTACAGTATAAATTGTTTTTTGAATAATTCAAAACAGCAACAAATAATATTATATAAAAAGTTCAGCTCACACAAACTGACAAAAAGTGTAATAAAAATAAGAGCAAAATTAATGCCCATCGTTTTTTCTCTGACTGACATAACATTGTAAAGGACATTTTAAACAAAAGTAAATTTCAAACACAGCTGTTTATATGTGTATTTCAGATTTCAGATTTGACATGCTCATATCAGTTTCTTTTTAATTCATTCATTCATTCATTTATCTTCTATACCTGCTTATTCCCTAATTCGGAGTCACAGGGATCTGATGGAATCTATCTCAGCCGTCTCAAAAGGGCAAAAGGCAGGAGGGGGACACCCTGGACAGGTCACCAGTCCATCACAGGGCCACACACCCTCACACTCACTCCTATGGGCAATACAGAATCACCAATTAATCTAACATACATGTTTTTGGACTGTGAGAGGAAACCGGAGAACCCGGAGTAAACCCACACAAGCACAGGGAGAACATGCAAACTCCACACAGAATCAAACTTAGGCTTTCTTGCTGTGAGGCAACAGTGCTAACCACTAAGCCACTGTGCTGCCCAGTATTTTTTTACATCATAAAAAAAGGTTTTGTCCTTTTCCCTCCTCACAGGCCACTCAGTTCCTTATTGCTTATTTATTTTAACGGGCATTCGATCCATCATGCGGCTGTGACCTGTTTTCATCCTTCCTAAATTCTCCCACACCAATTTATTCACTTCCTCCACTGGTTTTCTGAAGTTGCCCACATCCTATAAAAAAAACCCACTGCTGCTACAAAGCCCAAAACTGACCGGCACATATCTACCATGAAGCACTTATCACACCACAGACTGCAGCAATTTGTCCTGCTGTCAAAAAAGGTATGCATTAAAACTCTTCTCTGTCCTGCCACCTGGGTGGTAAAACAAATTTTCCCTCCATGTCTGAACAGCCAAGTCACAGGCAGTCTGCAAAAACAACTAACGTAAACAAATGTCATGTAAAAAATGACTTAGGGTTCAGAGCTCATCACTGCCAAGCTGTTACTGTTGGGCACTTAAGCAGGTCTCTAAACTCTGCTCCAGGGTTGCTGTATCAAGGCTGAACCTGTGCTTCGAACCCCTAGCTTTGTAAACTTTGACCCCTCGCTTTGCTAAACCTAATGCCCTACTGTTTTTAAATTAACATGTAAATCTTATTAACATCCTTTTTCATAAATCATTGATTCCAGGCAAAAAACACAGATTGTAATATGTGTCCCAAGATCACCTAAACCCTGGCCACCATCCAAATTTTAATTTGATTTGATTCTTTGATATAAAAATTTAGAGGTCCGTTTAAAACTACAACCTTTTCACTCAATATGTATTACCATGGCTACTTACTAACGCCACTTCAAATTTTTTTTTTAAAGATTTGTTTTGACATTTTTTTCTTTATTGACAGGACAGAGATAGAGATGAAACAGGGGAGGGACAAAGAGTGGAAGGGACCAGAAAGGACAGAATCGAACCTGGGTCACAAGCGTTCATGTGGGTGCTGGCCGACATTTTTATTCTATGCTAAAAAATATAATTGTTATTTGGCAGAATGCATCATAAACAGATTTCATTTGCATTTTTTATAGTTTTAATTAAGGTTACTACAATGTCTATTACTACTGCCACTACTAATTAAAAAGACCTTTTGGATTTTGAATGATTCCATGACTCGGATGCCATTTTGCCCTTGTATAGTAAATGATTTTCTTTTTTTTAATTTACATAAATTTCTAGCAAAGGAAGCGTCAATATTAGATCTTCCTTGCAAGATTGTAAAATAAACCAAAATCCAGTTTCTGGTTGTCTGTTATAATAATTCTGCAAAATTGTCACCAAAATTCTTGCCTTTAATTGTTTGCTTTAAGATAATGCTTATAAAATGCTTATAAAGCTAATAGAGATTAACATATACACTACAGTATATGTCAAAACCTATTTCAATCTTCAGGAGTAATTTGTCAGATTCAGACGCCTCGGTCGTCCTCGTGTCTCAAAAAAGAAATTGGATAGAAGACATTAATGATTTTACAGGAAAACGAATGAATCATGCTCACAAATCAGTGTGTAAGAGACAAATGAAGCCCTGGAAAATATGAAAAGAGGAATAATGATAGAAGAAATGGGAAGGGGGGGGTGAGAGAAGGGGATGAAAAATTGCAGGCAGGAAGAACTATGAAAATGCGACCTATTCAAAGGGGATAATTTGCAAGGATCTGCCATGTCACACTGGAAACGCTAAGCACATTAATTCAAGACCCCTTCATTTTTTCCTATGCTGTGTGTCTTAGGAAGAGAGAGAGAGGGTGTATGTGTTTGGGGGGGCTTTTATAGATAAAGATTAACCAGGGCGAGAGTTTAGCCCGAGTTTGAACGCTAAAACATCAAAGTATGCAGTGATTACCACCCCGCTAACTGTGAGGAGGCTGAGAGCTAATATTTATCCCAATACGTCAGTCCAAATCCAGACATTACAGTTTAGAGCAGATCGGCTAATTGGACCGAATCACCATCAGTGGAGATGATACCAGAATGGGAGAGATACAAATTGAAGAGCGATCTCCATATTCTGATTAATCTTTCATCAAAGCTGCCAGAACCTCAGTCACAAAAGTCTCAAATCATGCACAAGTCAGATACACACTTAAAAATGGAAATCATGGAGATGGCTTAGGAATGCAGTTGATATGAACAGAACACACTTTAGATTCATTATTAGTTAGCAGCTAAACCTAAATTCAGTGTAAAAGATTTTATCCTATAACTAGAATAAAAAAAAGCTTTTTTTTTTTTCATAAAACACAGTTTTAGACATGAAACTATTTACATTCACACTCTCCTTCTCTCACATTTATAAAATAGATTATTTATATTTTTAGTTTATAGTGAAATATCCATTGTTGACCATGTGATTCAGATAAACTGAATAGAAAAATGAGTCAAACCTCGAACCCTAACGAGTTTTTCTATTTGTGCTTTTAGGAAAACCTTTCCTGCGAAAAAGTTCCAGGTAAAAACACCTTAAATGCTGTCCTATTTAACTGTAAAGATTGTAAAGTAAAAGCGATTGCATTGTGTTTGTGTCAAAGTAAAGAAAGAAAATTTACAACCATTATAGACTCAGCTAAAAATATGCGCTCTCTCTCTCTCTCTCTCTCTCTCTCTCTCTCTCTCTCTCTTTCTCTCTCACTCAATATAAAAGCTGGAAATTTACAACCCTAACAAAACAGAAAAAACATATATATATATATGAACTTTAGAACCCACACTATAGCAAATAAATGTTTAATCCAGGGGTCGAAAAGTTAAAATGAAATATCTCTTAGAATGTGCACAATTAAAGGCATGCTGAATATCGAGCCCTGATTTATAGAATGCTAAACTGCACAACCATTAAAACACATCTGCTAAAAACTAAAACATCTGCACATTCTGACAAAAACAGGTGAACGTGATTTTTGCAAGTAGGATGTGACACTAGAGTTACATCCTTCAACCATTTAATCAATCAATCATAACCATCTAATCTCATCAGTGTGTGTCAATCAAACCCGCCTTAATCCATTTTTGAATAGTTCCTTTGGAGTAAATTTGCTGGACACATTTATTACAACATGAAATTAGACAAACTCTTTTAAAATTATTGATAGTAATCAGGACCAACATTAGTGAATTTAGACCGTACTGATTCTAATAATGATTCAAAATAAACATTAATGAATTTAGACAGTAAATCATTATCAATCATTAATGAATAATTGAATGTAAAATGTTCTGAAATGGTGAACCTGTAGAACTGCAATAGGGCAACATTCTTTATTATAAAACAGGGTTTAACATCATTTTAAAAAATGTAATATTTAACAATCACAAGGCATATTTTCATAATCATAAAACTGAAAAAATTATATAATAACTTAACTGCACATACCTCACATGCTGTATGTAATTGTTCAGTACAGCATGTAATGTATCACAGTTGTCATTTAAATTATTTTATGTTTTTTTTATTTATTAAATACATTTATATTCCATTTTGCTTTAAAACTAGGAAAAAAAATAAAAATGGGGTTTGGTCGACACACACTGATGACATCAGATGGTTATGATTGGTTGATTGAAATGTTGATTCAGGACTAACAAAGAATGTTAATAATCCAGAATAACATCCTAATTGGTAAAATCATGTCCATCACAAATATTAAATTAAATAATCAACCATCCAGTGCGTAATAAAGCACAGTTACTGTAAGGGATGAAAATGCTAGCATGTCCCAAGGTCATTTTCAGCGTAGTACCATACTATAATGTTAGCCTATCACTTCGTAGCTAGCAAATCACACGTTGGGTGTGTTTTATTTCAGCGTAACAGTTAGAAACAATACAGTTGTATTTCCTTTATGAGGAGGAGTTTATCAAATCCAAATAACAAAACACTTTTATATTTTAGATGCATGCATCACAACTGTGGCATGATTCCTCACCGTAACTGATGTAAACCTGCAGAGCATTGTGAGCTCTTAGAACAACATAACAGCAGTAATTAAAGTCATTTGTAAATTGCATGGCTAGCTAGCAGCTGCCAAAAAGTTTGTTATTAATTAAAGGCGTGCTGATGTAATTCATCATAAAGAAAGCTGTGGTTTATGGCCATAGGCTTATTACACTCGCGCTTTGATCTATTGCTGTATTTTTCTGCTGTTAAGGTCAGAATATATTAATGTGTGATACGGTACAAAAAATTTCACTCTCTACTGTTTGTCACCACACTGCAGACCAGGAGAAACTGAAGACTTACTGGAAGGTACATTAAGGAAACGTGCAGGGCTAATGATTTTTTTTTTTCTGCTGCCCCACAAAAAAGACGCTAATTGATGAATGAGCACTATCTCTTTACCCATTTTATGCTCTCAGAGCTTATTGGAGCAAAAAAAAGGGATTTGGTGATATCCATCACTGAGAATAAAAACGACAAAATAATTGATTTCTAAGGCTTTTACAGAAAGGGAGGAGTGTAAGGGTGGGGGCAGTAGATGGGGGTCAGAATTTTTTTTAAAATGCATGTTCAACAAGTAGTGTTATTAAATAATGTTACACACCTGATAAACAATACAAAGTTGTAATTGTAATCTCAGTTCTGATTGGTCAGAATTAAATTATTAATAAATGTTTTAGTAACATTCTGTTTTGGTTTGGGGAAGGTGATTCCAAATTTTCAAAAAAATGTAAAAATGTCCCGTTTGCCTAATGTTGTTATTTTAGGGTGATGTTCTAAGAATGTTTCCTCTAAACGTTTTAAGAACATTTAACAAGTACACATCTATCTACCTATCCACACATCTATTTCTATATCTATCCATCTGTCCGTCCACCTGTCTGTCTATCTAACCATTTATCTAGCATGTTTGATGGGCATTTAACAAAAATTAGATTAAAAGTATGAAGTATTTCTTTCAATAAACAAAAAATGTTTCATGTGTCTGGTGTACGAGAAATAAAACACTTCAGGAAATGCTGTTAAACAAAAAAAAAACAACAACTCTGCTTCATCAGACGTTCCTGTTATAGATTATTTCTTTTTTGTAATAATACTATTAAGTGGTTTATTTCTTACATTTCTCTAAGCTCTATAATTAAGGTCATCTATCGGGTTTCAGTGTATAGCCTTTTGGTATTAGCACAAGCCCAAAGAATTTGGTGAAGGCCTAATGATGGTGATGTTAAGGTGGTAATTTCCTTCCTAGCTCATAGAGTAAACTTTAAGTCATTCAATTCCAACTTTACACCAAGCAACTAAGGCAGCGTGTTTGTCTGTATGAGGACCAGCTGATCCGCCGCGGTTATCACAGTACGGCGAACAGCACCTGTAGACTTACTGATACTCAGCTTAACGCTCACGCTGGGAACAAATCTGGCACCGAGTTGCTCCAAGCCACGGTTCAGTGACTCCTCCGTGCAGAGCGCTATGAGCGATAACAGCGTGTGAACCCAGAGGACTGGCCAAATCCAGCTGGGAAAGCTCCCTGTGTGCACACATATGCCAGGGTTTACAGGTCAAGGTGATTGGATTGATCGTTATGCAGTCGGGAATAAACAAGCTGAACTACTAATGAGAAAATTTTGTGCATAAATCCAGCACACGAATAATGTTCGGCACATGTAAAAAAAAAAAAAAAAAGATTATATAAATACAGACTGAAACATATTAAATAAAAAGGTGTTGGTTAGTAAGGTGTTAGACCTTAACATAGGTTGTATACATTTAAGGAAATATGCAGAAAGGATGAGGACAATTCTTTATACAGATTTTCTCAGCTGTCTCATCATAATAGTGAGGATGCTGCATGACATCACTTTGATATCTCCTGTAGATGTTGCATTACATTACATTTAAATTCACAGCATTCGGCAGACACCTTCACCCAGAGTGACTTAAATTTATCTCTTCTATACAACCGAGCAATTATGGGTTAAGGGCCTTGTAAATGTAGTCTACAGCACAGTGACAAATCTTAGAAAGTTGGGGTCGGAGTTATGATACAGAACACTGGAGCAGGAAGGGTTTAGGGTCTTGCTCAAGGACCCAACAGTGGCTGACTGGGGTTTAAACTGAGGTTTAAACAAGCTCCTTAACCACCACTGCTGCCCACTGGCCTTGCTCAGGAGCCCAGCAGGGATAACTTAGTGGTGGGAATTGAAGCCTGGTCTTCCAATTAGCAGTCCAACTCTTCAACCACTGCGCTACCACTTCCCCAATAGGTTGCGATCTGGCCAAAGTACATAATTACTATCATATTTACTGTCCTCATTTTCAGGCCAAATTAAGTATACATATTGTATATATCTAAGTCAGGGGTCACCAAATCTGGATCTGTGTTAAGGCAAGTCATAGCAACACCCTCCAGGACAGAGTCTGGTGACCTCTAGCATATTCACTTTTTGTCCTATTTTGCCGATATTTATTTTTACATGTTAAAATAAAAGACAACAGTGTGAGCTATGTGCCAAAAACACTTTAAGATAGAGAGAAAAAATATGAATACTTTTTACGGATTTGAATATCTATGAATCACTCACTAAATGAATCAGGTCTCATAAGTCCTTTGAATCACTTGAGTCTAACTGCTTTTGCCATGGTCCTTTTACTAGAGGGCACTTAACAAATCCTTAAAAACTAATAAGTCTAAGTTGCTTTAAGTTGCTAAATGCTAATGAATCTGCTGAATCTTATTGTGATACCTGTGATTTTAAGTCTCATATGTTTCTGATCAGGCAGGAAGTTTCACAAACGACCCAGTCAGTGACAACAGATGAACACTGGAATTTTTAGTTTGTATTATTGTTAGCCACAAGATAACTTGGGACCAATCTTAAGTAAATGAAGAGAACAATTTGTGAATCCTGAGTCATATACAAGATCACGTGTTATTGAACCTGGATAAATCCGGATTGGTTAATCTCTAATATAAGACATATTATTATGGGATAGTACTCAATTGGAACTATAACTATTGGTTATTTTCATATAACAGCATGTCCCAGAGAGTTTTGTAACTGGCAAAAAAACCCACAATTCAGCACATTCACTGTACTACTCAGTGTGAAAGTTGAAAAGTTAGCATATTAGAATAAACACAATATTTGTGATTTTCTACAATACACAATTATCGACAAGGATCCCATTTTAAATTGCTGCTGTTTTTCCTATTGCACGACTGTCACTTTGACTGAGGAGGATGTAAAGGCAAGAACTGACATAGCATTTTAAATGTCAATAAAACATGTCAATATGTTTGTGTAAGGCTGTAAACATGTGGACTTAAAATTGGCAAACTGCCTAATGCACTGATTAGATGTATTCTCAACAGAATGGATAGCACAATAGTTAAACCTTCAGCTTAAAGGCACAGGATTGTGCTCCAAAACCACTCAAAGGTATAGAACAACGAAATTTAACAAGGCATTTAACAAGTGTTGTCTTTGTTTCTCAGAGCGTCCAGACATCATTATAGCGACAGAGTAAAAGCAGTGGAGTGCTTCAGACACCGGCGCCAGCCACTTATTCCTCCTGCCGCTATTCTTCATTATTATTTCCGATGGCCATTTTATAAATTAGGCACAACCAGCTTCTGTGCCTTTCTCAGAAGTCATTAAGTCTGACGGATACCTGTGGCAGGTGACTTTTAAAAATGTAATTACAAAATTTGATAAAACCTGCTTCCTGGTTGAAATAAAAATATGGAAGGCTGTTAAAGGCTGCTGTTCTTGTCCCTGTAGGTTATATTCTTGATATGTGAAAGCTGATCTTTAGAGAAATTCCTCAGTAGCCTCCTTCAGGGACTTGGTTTGGATGGAATGTGTGTTTCTCTAAAATTAAAAATTAAAACTTTTAAGATACTTAAAGTATGACATTAGTGAATATTGTAACAGGAAAGTCAGACTTAAGGCAAAGGTAATTTGGAATCAAACAGGCCGATGCCCTAGCGAACTGGAATACCAGGAGCGACAGGGAAACTCGGGAGCAGGAGAAACAGAGCGGGAAGCAGGTAAGGTGATGGCAAACACAAACACTGGAACACACTGGGAAAATGTAGGAGATCGAAGCAATTGGGAACTAGCGCCCTAGGGTTAGAGTCCTTACCCACAGGGTAGGCCAGACAAAGTGCCTGTGTAAAATGAGTGTATACATAGTGTTGCGTGGGTGATTAGTGAATAAGTTTCAGGTGTGCATGATTAGTGTCTTGGTGAGCGCTAAATGTATTGTGGGTTTAATTCCAAGCACCAACACGTTACCACTGCTAGGCCCCTAAGCAAGGCCCTTAACCCTTGATTGCTCAGTTGTATAAATAAAATGAATGTAAGTTGCTCTGGGGGACGTCTGCCAAATGGCATAAATGTAAATGTAATTTAAATGAAACAGGATATTCCCTTTGGGAAAGGAATTAATTCTTGACACTAGTGGAGGATTTTAGGTAACCTGGGATCTTATTCAGAAGAAATTGATAAGAAAAAAAAATTATTATCATAGATGGGTCATTTGTGTGAAATCCAGATCAAGGGGCATAAAACAGTGAAAACAGTGGTCTAAAATAAGGACCTTTGGCCTTCAGTCTATTATGAATAAACAAAAAAAGATGAAATGAGAATGGATAAATTATGCATCCTGGGTCCTGGTGGAGTTCATTCAGCTACATTGTGGTGTGCTGGAGTAAAAAAATCCCACAAATTTTTGTAGACTATAGCACTTCAGTACAGGAGTCCTGCCAGATGGGGCTAATCAAAAAATCAATTGAGCAAGAATCTTAAAGAGAGAGGCGGGTCAGGCCTGTAAAACTCCACCTAAATCGATGGCATGCAAAAACCTAAAAGCTGACGTGTGCAGTCTGAGGATAGGGCCGGGCATTTATGATGGGTAGAACAGGAGTCAGCTTTTAATTTTGCAAAGTGGCTCTCAAAGCAACGTCTGACGCCTCTGGATTAGGATTAGATTAGACCTTTGATGATTGAACGCCATGTCCGGATTCGCAGACCCCATCAATCATGAACATTCGGCACTGTTTAAAACCGGTTCCACATAAGTGGACCAGACATGAAGAGTTGGGGTCATTTGTCAAATAGGCCCTTAGGAAAAACTAATGACTGGCATTGTGCTTTTGCATGCAGAATGCATAGAGCACGAGACAAGAAAGTGGTGACATAAAATATCGTATATCAAAATAGTCCTCAGGGTCCAGAATCTTGGTTAAACTATAACATTTATTAATAAATAGAATAATAACTAAGCTATAACCTTGCATTAGTGTAATTTTACTTGTTGTGTAGCTATGGTAGATATCCGATAGATTAAATACCTATTACTTTACACTTTTATGACATTTTGCTGCCGTGTTCGGCATTTGGAATATAGGGAAGTGGTGGCTTAGTGGTTGGTGTTGGAAGATCGGGGTTTGATTACCACCACAAGTTACCTGAGCAAGGCCCCTAACACCAAATTGCTCAGTTGAGACAAGATCACAAAAACTTTGCTTCAGCATGGGTAACCTACTGGTTTGCATAGTCAGAGGAGGACTGACCCCCGCAACTAAACCTGGTTTCTCCCAAGTTTTTTTTTCTCCATTCTGGCACCGATAGCGTTTTGGTTTCTTGCCGCTGTCGCCTCTGGCTTACTTAGTTGGGAACTTTTAATTTACAGATATTCATTAAATTGGGTGTTTTAGTGAGTGTTTAATATTGTCTTGTTTGATGTGATTCTGTAAAGCTGCTTTGACACAATCTCGATTGTTAAAAATGCAATAAAAATAAAGGTGACTTGACTTGACCTAACTTGTATGAAAGAGATAAATGTAAGTCGCTCTGTAAAAGGATGTCCGTCAAATTCCCTAAATGTAAATGTAAGTCATTTAGCAGTGAGAAGATTACAGTATAAATTCTCTGTATGATTTCCATCATACCTTACCACTATAAATGAGTGTTTTCCTTCCTGGTAAGAATCCAAAATACAAGTACTTTGCAAAAACCCCAAACTACCAAAAGAACCCGTTTGAATACACTGATATGCATTAAGGTTACCTGATGTCTCTACATGAAGCTCCAGATTCAATATTTAACCCACAGCAGAATAAAATTGTTTTTGTAGATGTAAACATGTGAATGTTGTGAAAAAGTAAATTTTGTAAAATACAGAGAAAATCAAACTAGAAAAATCATCTAAAAAAAGAACATTAATACAAAAATACATCAAAATCATCAGAAATGTAATGATTCCGCCCTCCCACCACAAGAAGGGGCCATCACCGGAGTACTAGGTTCCCGATAGTACTTCCGAATCCACTTCCTGTTTGGCTATCTATATAAGCTAGCTCCCAGAACTCTTTGTTGCGTAGTATTGTTCTGCTTATGCGACATAGCAAGTGCTTTTGTTTTCTATCTATGCTTATGATCTCTGCTCGGTTTTGGTTTTGATTCTCTGTCTAGCGTTTTGGATTTGTTTGCCTGATTCATTTTTGATTATTGTGTACCGACCTTTGCTTGCTCTTTAACTACGTTTTTAAACTGCCCTTCTTTTTAACATAAATAATGTAATTCTTCGAACACTTAAGCAAATAAGTAAATAAAATAATAAACACAACCTGAAAATATAAGAATATATTAAAATTTTGCAAAAATAAAGACTCTAAATAAAAACTGCATATTTTACGCATTTGCTCCTAAACTCTGGACCTCTCGACCCTACAATACAGTATTAGACATGCTGTATCATTTAAGGTGTTTAAAGCTTCTCTCAAATCTCACTTTTTTAAACTTGCTTATCAGTGGAACGAAAATGATAAACGAAATGAAATATATGATATGTGAAATTTTAAACTTTTTTTTTTTTAATTTTTGAACAAATATAAATATGAAAAGTGTGGTTTGTATTTGTATCCAGTCCCCCTGTACTCTGAACCGTAACAGTCCATCGGGTTTTGCCTTCAAAAGTCACTTTGTGTTTTTTTTCTGTGATTTGTGGTTTTGAAGTAGTCCAGTCCCCCTGTACTCTGAAACTGCTAAACAAGATCCAGTGCAATCAATTGCCTTCAGGAGTCACTTAATTAGTTAATAAAGGTCACCTGTGTGTCAATTAGTCTCAGTATAAATACACCTGTTCTGTGACAGCTTAGTGGTCCGGACTCAGTGCTTTGTTAGAGAACACTAATGAACAAACAGCATCATAAAGACCAAGAAACTCACCAGACAGTTCAGAAATAAAGTTGAAAGCAGGGTTAGGTTATAAAAATAAGTTTTGTAGATACCATTGAGAACTGTTCAATCCATCATCCGAAAATGGAAAAAGTATGCCACAGATGCTAACCTATTAAGAGATGGCTGTCCACTTAAACTGACAGAACGAGCAAGAAGAGCACTGGTCAGAGAAGCAGCCAAGAGGCCCATGGTGACTCTAAAGGAGCTGCAGGAATCCACAGCTCAGGTGGGAGAATCTGTCCACAAGACAACTGTAAGTCGTGAACTTTACAAATCTGGCCTTTATGGAAGGTGGGCAGAAAGAAAGCTATTGTTAAAAAAAAAAAGACATGAGAAGTCCCGTTTGCAGTTTGCCACAAGCCATGTAGGGGACAAAGCAGACATGTGGAGAAGGTGCTCTGGTCAGATAAGACCAAAGTTGAACTTTTTGACCTACATACAAAGCGTTATGTGTGGCAGAAAAGTAACACTGCTTTAATTGTAAAACTGTAAAACATGGTGGTGGCAGCATCATGCTGTGGGAATTCTTTTCTTCAGCAGGGACAGGGAAGCTGGTCAGAATTGATAGGAAGATGGATGGAGCTAAAAACAGGGCAATCCTGGAAGAAAAACCTGTTGGAGGCTGCAAAAGACTTGATACTGGGAAGGAGTTTCACTTTTTACCAAGACAATGACCCTAAACATACAGCCAGAGCTACAGTGAAGTGGTTTGGATAAAGAATATTCATGTGGTTAGAACGGCTCAGTCAAAGTCCAGACCTAAATCCCACTAAGCTTCAAGGCCAAGACTTGAAAATTGTTGTTCACACAGACGCTCCCAATCCAATCTGACTGAACTTGAGCTATTTATTCCCCCTAATGCAGCTATACACCACATTCAATCATTTTTTTCTACAATCTTTGTTTATCCACCTTAAAATATACTAATGATTGACTTGAGAAACGATGATATTCAACATTTTTTTCTACAATCTTGATAATAAAACAGAAAAAATGAGACGATGTAATGACATCAAATGACTGTTAAAAAAAAAATTGAACCCTGACATTTCTGGCACATCCACATCAAGGCATCATCGCTGCCTGCTCATCATTTCTTCCCTTCGAGTTTTTCTAGTTTGCACTGTTGAATATTTTATAGAGTTATATTTTGGCTTTATATCTGTGCCAAAGGCGGTTCAGACAAATCGGGCTCTAACGGGAGCTTCTCCTGCTGCAGCTTTGGAAACGAAGCTTCAAGCAAAAAAAAAAACCACACACTGTGATCATGTACAGCTGATGTTAGTGACTAACGGAATATGTTAGTTCTTCTATCATGTCGCTGGAGTTCAAGGGCTCGCTGGTTGAGTCAGGGTTGCGATGAGTGCCTTTGTAAAACAGTGTGTGTAGAGTCATTTCCTAGTTCACCACACACACACACACACACGTCATCGCTGCAGGATAGTCAGGAGAGTTAGGCTAATGATCATCCCTCCCTCCTTATAACACATAACTTATTTATAGGTTTTGCTCACCCCCAGAGGCAGGCTGCCTTCCCGCCTGCTTGTTTTTTTCCCCCCTACTTTTTCTTCAACCCTTCCTTTTTTCATCTGTGGTGTGCCACTTCTGTTTATCCCTGTCAGATGTTACACCTCTCTAATACATAAATATTCATGACGACACCTTAAAATATCAGCCTGTAAAACCCGGCGAGCGAGAAAACGAAATTAATTGCACTATAAGTTACTCAACATCTTTATACACAAAAGAGATTCATGTTTCCCAGGTGAAAGGTAACGTTCAGGACCGCTGTATAGTGCATGGTCCCAGGTGCCATTTTGGTCCCGTCTATATATAGTGGTTTGGGATCAACTTGGTTTTAGACATGTAAAAGAAAAAAAAAAAACCCTATTCGAATAGCCCTTTTTGCCCCCTGGGAATCAGGCATTATGTGGGGGAAAAAAAAGGTTGTCAGACAATTTTGTTCGCAATGTTAAGAGCAAAAGTACAGTAATTTCATGTTACTTTGAATACTAGTAGTCTTTTTTTTTTGCATTCATTCAAAATCACAGTGATCAAAGGCTTTTACGGCGCGGACGAGTGCTTCTCGAGAAGAGCCATCAAAGTTAAATGCTAAGTGCTGCCAGGGTTCAGTACAAAGCCCAGGTTTGGTCCATCAAACTCTCTCAACTTGCTGATGACTAATTTATCTCCCAAAAATTTTTTAAAAAATAAATTGGCCATTACGCTTTGAAAATCGGTGGTAGATGTAAAATGTCCAAATGCGTTTTTTTTTTTTTTTAATCTAATGTAAAACACGCACAACTAAACTACTGGATACACTTACGATTACATTACTGATTATATTTACTCGGTGGCTGCTTTGATTTAGGGGACAAATCTAGTCAAAATATCATTCAAAATATATACGTTTATCGACAATGTTTGCATTTTCAGGGTGTGGTGGACACCGTTTAGTGAGGTAAGAATAAGCTCTGGTGAAGACGCCAGTCTCTTACAAGCTACCACACAAACTAAATAAATCTATTTGCTTTATATTTAAGCATCAGGAAAAACACATAAGGAAAACATGTCAAACTCTGGACAGACAGTAAAGCCGGATAATTTTAACTATAATTTGATCGTCTGAGCTAAATTTTTAAATCCTAAAAGATTCTTATAACCTGTTGTCTTTTATAGCTAGTTTGACGTGTTCACTGTCAGACGATTATGATAAGTTTCCTTCCTGATCAAAGACGGGCAGTGTGAGAAGATTTCAGACACTTTCCTGCAGTGTGACTTTTCCTACAACAACCGAGCGCCGAATCTGATAACGCAATTAATGCGAAATTTCAAACCACCTTGGAAAAATGTGGAAATGAGAAGAGCATGAAGAGAATGCGCCATGTTATGAGAAGAAAAAAAAAAAAGAAAAAAAAATGCTACAGATGTTTTGGTCATGAATTGATGAACTCTGGACGAAAAGTCTGACATTATGACCACTGGGATCCTACAATCGCAAAGGACTATTAAAAATTGCGGTGTAAGACCGGCTTTAACCGAATCAATCGTGGAATCCTGTAGCTGTAAGAAAGAAATGATATATTTTTTATGGCACCTCAAATGCATTAGCTATCAGTCCGTCTATCCATCGGTACCTCTATTTCTACACACGAGTGAACACAGCATATTTTAACATAATATATTTTTTAATCTACAGTTCTTTAATACACTTTTATAACCCCCGACTCGCAGCAATAAACTGGCTTTCCATCCACAGTGTATTCTTAAGCGTGCAGTATAATAAATCACTATAATCAATTTGGAATCAAACACTTTGGGATATGAGTTAATGCCCTTTATATTGTGTTTTATTTCCTCCTTAAGAGATCCTTAATGGACAGCTGCGTCCTACCTTTAATAGAGCGCTGCTTTAGAGCTGTTCTGAGATCAGAGCACAGACGTAGACAAAACACATTCCATTAGCCAACAACATTTCTGTGACAAACAATACTAAACATAATAAGTTTCAGGTGTTTAAAGACTATATTTCTGATGGTTTATTTACCCCGTCCCCCAGTGAGCCGGTCTCAAGTTATTAATGCAGGAGTGCTTTTAAACTGAACGCTCGAGCAGCCGCACTTCTGTAGTGTCACTGAGCAACTATTCTATTTTTGTGTAAAGAGTCGATCTCTGCTGCTCTTGTTTAACCGCTGAAGGCTTTTGGAGAGACCCTTTTTCAACTAACTTCTCACATCTGACCCGTTTCCGATATCTACATTTACACACTACATGGCTAACCTGCCCAAGGTGGACGTACTGACTGGAAAAGGACATAATCAATGAATGAAGACCAAAGGATTATTGAGTATTTTACTTTCTGTTCCATATTCAAAGGGTGGGCAAAACAAAGCTCTCTTTAGGCAGAGACAAAAAAGATGAGGCCTTTTTGCAGCCTGACCGAATGTACATGTGAGGTTCTTGTTTTATGTTTATGTTTCTTGTTTAACATAAACTAACAAAAAAGAAGCCTTTAATAATTAATATAAATGAATTCTTAGTGGTGGCTGGGGGCTGTGGTGTAGTGGGTTAAGGTGCCGACAGCCACAAACGCAGTTTGTTGCGCTCCGGCAACCGGAGTTTGATTCCGGCTCGGGTTCTTTCAGGTCCCACCCTCTTTCTCTGTCTCCCCCATTTCATCCCTCTGTCCTATCAATAAAGGCAAATTTGTGGTTGTTAAAATAATAAAATACAAAACTGTGTCTGAAGAAACTTTTATTTAAGACAATATTATTATTATTGCTCCTATTATTATTATTATTTTTTTTTTTAATTTACATTTTTTTTTTCAGTTTTTGCTAAACATTATGCAAATAAATGATCACACACAATAACCCTGCTTTAATTAAATTAATTTTTATTATAATAGTAAAATTATTCTATAGTAATTTAGGGTTCATAAATGCTGCTAAATTTTTAAATACTGCAGTGTCTCATGTTCCATCTATCCATTGTCTATACCGGGGGTGGGAAACCTCGGTTCTGGAGGGTTGGGGGTGTTTAGCTTCACCCCTAATCAAACACACCTGAACCAACTAATTAAGATCTTTCTAGGTTTACTTGAAACTTACAGGTAAGTAAGTGTGTTGAAGTTAGATCTATACCCACTTATTCCTAATCAGGATCACAGGGATATGCTGGAGTTTATATCTGCTGTCATTGGCTGAAAGTTACAGTCTGCACAGCTCACCAGTATATCCCATCTTAGTTAAGTGTAAATTATAAATGTTTAATGTTAACCATTTTTTTGGGGGGGGGGGGGACCTCGACCCTGCTGTAAGTGCACTTTAACAAACACACATCTAGAACCACAACCGAACTCACATCCCATAAGCACCGGGTTTTTTCGTTAAGCCACTTGTCTTTATTTGAATGAAAACATCAATCTGTTGAGAGAAAATAGTCCTTGCAGATGACAACATATACAAAGAAACATTCAAGAAATATACAGCATCATCCACATATCTTTTAATTAGCAAAACAAAACAAAACAGTAAAACAACACCATGCTTGCCGTTTGAACGTGGTTAAGAGTCCGATCTTTCGAAAACCGTTGCGCGTTGAGTAAAAAAAAGTGCAAATATATACAAAACACTTCATTGCAGCCAGAGTTTGAACAGACTCAATCCTACTATTCCTGCGAATTGACTTAAAAAAAAAACAAAAACAAGAACGCAACAGACGAAAAGACAGAACTAAAAAATAATAATTTAAAAATGAAACCATTTGGAACCAATAATTATACAAAATATATTTATATATTTATATAGAATTAAAGGACTAGGCAAAGCAGTCATTCATTCCTCAGTCAATCAGCCAGTCAGACACAAAGCTACTTCCTCTCCAGACACATCGTTAATGTTAATAAAACTCCTTTTATCTTAAGAAAACTGTAAACAAGTCTCAACCATATAATTGATTATAACATTTGGGAAAAACAGACAAAAAAAACAAACAAAACAAAAACAAAAACAAAAAAAACAGAAAAACGACAAATAAATAAGAATCAAGTCTTCGGAGACAAAATATGTGGTGGTGTTTTTTTTTTTTACGTCTTTTATAACTAGAACACTGACTGAAATGTAGTTATGGATCAAAAAACAGACATTTTTTTCTAGCGATTCTACAGAAAAACACAATCCCACCCCACCCCATCCCTCCCCACCCCAATCCACTTACTTACTCCTCTTTTCATCACGAGTACAGGTGCTTATAATAGTATTTTAGCGCTTTTTTTCTTCTTCTTCTTCACTTTACACACTTGAAGCATGTTAGAACAGTTGAGCTGCGCAAACAAAAACAAGACGACGACGACGACGGCGGATCGTATGGCTAGAGAAGCGTTTAACAAGCAACTCTCTATTAAGACGAAAAAAGAAATGGAAAAAAAAAAATAACGGAGAACAAAACTAAGCGATTGCCCTGATGGCCGTTAGTCTTACAGGCAGTGCGTAAGCAGAGAAGGAAGGCCCTTCTCCACAGTACGTTTGGCTTTTACTCACAGTTCAGGAATTCGGATGTAAACCTTGAGATGTGGTCAATCGAACCGATCTTGATGTTTAGATATATTTCTTTCTATATATTTCATTTTTTTTGGTGTAGATTTATGATTGGTTTTAATTTTACTGAGTGGTTTCTCTGCTGACCTGGCACCTTCAACACTGAGCACGCAAGTCGCTTCATTTCCTGTTGCAACAGACCCAGATTCCGAACGATCCCCAACCCCCCACCTCCCATTTTTTCCCCCATCCTTTCGCTTTTATATTAACAAAAAACATTTTTACCACCTAATTAGCACAGTGCCTGCTTTTTAAATGCTAATCAGCTTCAAATTCTGGTCTAAACACCTTGACCCTTAAACGACGTGAACTGATCTGAAATCATGCTTACGCAACTTTATGAAAAAGTGACTTTGGCTTCGTCCGAAATCGCAAACTATTTTAGTAGGTACTTTATTTCAGTAAGTACGTACTTCCAAACCATTCATTTAGTACGTTATTATAGTATGGTTATGTGTAGCATTATTAAAATTGAAATGTACTACACATAACCATGCTATAATAACGTACTAAATGAATGGTTTGGAAGTACGTTATTATAGTATGTACATGTAGTGTCAAATTAACCAAACTATAATAACGTACTTCCAAACCATTTATCAAGTACATTATTATAGTATGGTTATGTGTAGTACATTTCAATTTTATCAGTGCTACATAACCATACTATAATAAGCACTTAAAGCTACTTCGCCGCTTATATGTATGACCAGTCATCCGGGCTGGATTAGTAGATCATCCGGAAACTTTTCATGTCATTGAGACATACTTCTCGCCTCATGTTCTCAGTTTTTCCTACTATATAGTATGTTAGTATGCGATTTGGTGCCTTTAAGTTGGACGAAAAACTCTCTTGAATTACCATCCAAGTATGTTTGGAATTATGAGTAGTGTTTCAATGTAATCACGTATCAGAATGGCGTCAAATCAATAAGTTGATAGGCAGTTAACACCAACTACTGAGCAGCTACTGTACCGAGAACCATTAAAGGCAGCGGAGAATTCGTCCAAATTGAAACAGGAAATCTTAGTAATTTATGCAAATGTTTGAAGATTTCAATTCCGCTGAAGCACATACATTCTGGATTTTATTACCCAAATGTCCTTGTGCATTCACAGTCCAACTGAAAGCATAATTAATAAACCCGGGCTACTTTCAAGGACTTCCTGCACTCCCTAAATCCCAAATGACTTCTGCTTTGTTTCGCTTGTTTTGTTTCCCCCTCTATTAGTTTGCTTGGATAACTTTGACCTCTTTTGACCTTGAAAACGTATAACGTTATGACGAAACTATGAAACATTAATGTGCAGCTGCATATGCAAATCCTGATCGTACGTTGTTGTTTGTTTGGAAAGTCTCAAGCGAAACAGAGGATATCCTCGAGCAGCAATGCCAAACATCAGAACTTTTTATTTGAATAATAAATAAAAATAAATTAGAACGCACAATAAATACTCTATTAAAAAAAACGGTGGCTGGTGATGTTTTCCACTTTGCTGAGTCTTCATCACGACCAAGAGTACCTTGTGTTTTCGAGAGAACAGATAAATTAAGGCCTTGTTGCTTGTGAAATACACACAGGGTTCGGATTAGCATTATGTTTTGAAGGACGAATTAAAGAGCACCGATACAGTTTGGAGAGCGAAGATGAACGATGCCAAATCTAAAATGTTGAATGACTTTTTTTTAAATCAACAAACTGATAAAACGAATAGAAATAAACGCAGCGATTTGCAGTATTTCCGTGTTGTGCTGTGGTGTCCGGTTTTTTCAGGATTTTCAGAAACAGCGGCACAGAATGAAGGAAAAGAAAATCTTTAACAATAGGAATTCTCGTGGTTTGGAATGGGGCGCTGAAATTTCCACTCATGGCTTCCTGTTTTTTTTGTTTGTTTACTTGACTTATTGCTCTTAGATGAATGGATCTATCACGTTATGATGCCTGTTATCAAAGTATGACTCTGGCCACTCTTTCCCTTTAGAAAAAGGACCACAGATCTGAGTTAAAACACTCCAATTCTCACAGTAACACAGTGGTATAATACGAAAAAAATTTCAAGAAGCGAGAATTGTTTGAAAGATTAGGGGTGTGGTGGTGTGTGTGTGTGTGTGTGTGTGTGGGGGGGGGGGGGTAGAGTACGATATCAAGGGATGAAACCCCTTTAGGGTAAAATTGGCCAGCTTAAGGCCATGTTCGAGTCGGGGTTCAGGGAGTCCAGACTTAAAAGCAAGACGAGCTCCGAAGGATGATGATTCGCACCGCTCAGGTCTGTCTGGCCCCAGATTCATGCGAGAAAAAAGGCGCTATTTTCCTTGATCTATGGCGATACGTGTTTAAAACAATAATGTGTGTGTGTGTATTTCGTGCCTGTTTTGTTATGTTTAAAGAATTTAGGGCGCAAATTGAATTTCGAGATTCCGGCTTCTCGGACGTCTGGGCCCCTTTTAGAGTGTACAAATGTCATTGTTTTAAATTGCATCATTTTGTTTTTTACGGCTTCTTAAATTCTCCCCTTTCATGGCACTGGCGTTACGATTCGGCACGGTTTCCACGGCAACGGCACACGTCGCCGCTTCTTATTGGAATGTATCTTAGTGATCCACAGTTGTCCGATTCCAAAAGTCTTTTTTTTGGCAGTTTGCCTTCGCGATGAGACGTTTAAAGAATAAGAAAGAGAAAGAGAGAGAGAAAGAGAGAGAGAAAGAGAAAAAGCGAGATCAAGAGATTAACAGGAGAGACAGAAAGACAGAACCCAAAGGCAAAAGAGGAAAGGTGAAACTTCATTCTTGAGACTAAGTGAGAAATAGCGCGTGCGCGAGATAGAGAGAGAGAATATGGAGAGAAGAGTGGCGGCATTTTGGCTGTGCAGGTTCTGGTCCGGAGAAACAGTGAATTATCGGGTGTCAGTGTGCTGTGGTTGCTCGAGTGTTGATTGTCCAGTGTGTTTAGTCTCTCCTTTCCCTCCCCATCACAAGCTTTAGACGTTTCAGTGCCGGTCAGTTCCTCAGAGCCTTCCAGCCAACCTTCTTTTCTCTTCATCCCCTCTCTTCTTTTTACCATCCTCCCTCCTCTTTTTTTTCCTCTTCCCTTCCTCTCCTCCTGCTCCATCAGCTGCTGCCAGACATCAGGTTAATGGCTTGTTCCAGTTTGTGTCTCAGTTTGTGTTTGCGGCAGTACCCGTCTCTGTCCAGTGCTGTCAAGATCTGCATATAGAAAGAGCCAAAGAGAAGCTATTAACTAACTGACACACACACACACACACACACACACACACACACACACACACACACACACACACACACACACACACACCTGTACACCACTAACACACTGTACTACTGCATATATGCTCAATATTCTGTGGTCTCTTTTCTGATTTCTTGTCACGGACTGTTTAAAGAGGCTGAATGGAACCCAGAATGAATATGAAGCACGATCTCATAAGATCTGCACATCGAGACAAACCCGAGACACAATTTTTAATCGGTGGATTTTTTTTTTTCATCAACTTTCCTTACCAATCTGGACGAATATATTAAACTCGGCTCTGTATGGATATTTGTCTCCGGCATACGACCGAAAAAATCAATTCAAATAAACCATATAGTTGATTATTAAGGCAATTTGTTTGCAAACATAGTGTTCACGAGATCACCAATTCCTGTGACGTCAAAAATCATTTCATTATTTATCGACTCGATCTTCAATAAATCAATTGACTGGCTACAACAGTTGGTTGGATACAAGGATAAGTGGATAGATAGAAAAATGTACTGTTTGTATCATAAATAAACTACAATAATAATAATAATAATAATATGCTATTACCTTCATAGCAGATACCTGCAGGTGTTGGATTACATTGGATTTATAAACCTTAAATCTAGGTTCCAATATAATAATATATAAACTGACAAAGATTCAAAACGTGAGGCAGAGGAAAAACCATGAAATAAGCAAATATGAAAAACTAGAAAAGCAGACGGAACATGAAAACGCTTGGTATGTTGCACAGGAGAATCAATACTTCACAACGTGCTTGTCTTTAGCTGTATAAATAGCGGGCTAAACAGGAAATGATACACAAACTCTAGTATTCAGGTGATGGCGACCTTTAGTGGTGGGAGTGCAAAATCGTTACACCAGGTGAGACTAATCTGCATATCCGCTAATGGCGTCTGTCCGCTAATGGCGTCTGTCCGGTTCCTTCATAACAACATGGCTTCTAGCAGCAACAGGTGCGTCTGAATAGGTAAGGAAAGCTGCACATTTACCTGCCCGATGGTTCCTAACTGAACTCCATTTTGTTTTCTTTGTTGGTTACTCCGAATAAATTCTGACATTAAACCCCACAGGACTAATCGTCTCTTTCCACTTCCATGTGCCTTCCTTGTTTTACATTTACATATGCAGCATTTGGTCGACGCCGTTATCCAGAGTGACTTACAATTATTATTATAATTAATTTATACAACTAAGCAATTAGTTGCTTAGTTTAGAGAATTAAGGGCTGTGCTCAGGGGCCCAACAGTGATTACTTGGTTGTACTGGGAATTCCGGTTAACAGGCCAACATTTTCATCACTAGGCTACCACCTCCCCAGTTTCATTTACTGATGGTTACTAGATCACCGATACCTCCATACTTTTTTCGGTTGAAACAATTCGCTTCACGTTAGGATAAAACCCAGACTAATAAGAGAGGGTGAAACGGGGGAAAAGTACCCAGTGTTCTTGGCAAGCTGTGTTCTAAAAGAAACAGCAGACACTTTGAAACAGAATAAAGCAGGTCTGGGATCAGTATGAACTGGATGTAAATGGTTCCTGTGGGAACAGTATGAATCGAACCCACCTCCTCTTTGTACTTGTTGATGTAAAAATAGAGCTCGTTGAGCGCGCTGAGTGTGTTGAACTCGCTGCCATGGAGACGGGACTGCTCCACCAGATAGGCGTCCATGTCTTGATCGCTGATACTCGGCATCTTGCTAATGTCTCTGTAGTATCTGAAAACACACACCAGATCGATGCTCACCTTATTCCCAGCAATCGATACAAATTTGCCAGCATACTAAAATCGAACACAACCTCACTGCCCCTGCTGACCATGGGAGTGTTTACGAGAGGTATAAGGTCCATTCCAGAACAATACGATACGCAGTGGTATGTCTGGTCATCGGAGAATGCATAGGGCAACCTGGCAGGAACTGTTCTGTAAATGTTCTACCACATGATGTTTTGTTCGCTACAGTACATTTATTCTTTTCCCGCCTTCAGAGAATTTCTAGAAATATGGGATGCCCCATTGTGGCCAGTTCAACAGCCGGTGTCTGATTATAACCCGAATCGATGATCCTTAATCAATGGACAATAGGATGGACATAAGTTATAGATTAAAATGGAGAAAAGGGATTGCGCGAATTGTGCTAGCAGCTATTTTGAGATTAGTATCGGTTTCAGGAGAGCGTTAAGGTAAGATCAGTCTCAGATAGCAGATGTGGTCCAATTAATAAACAAAAATAAATCATAGATTAGAAATAATGGACGGGTAATCGGTAAAATATTTTTAATGTTTAGCATTAAAAATGTAAATGTTTAGCATTACAAATGCTAACATTAGCGAGTATTACGCTAAAGCCGAGAATTCCTACCTCTCCACCCAGCTCTTGTAATTGGGAATGTCTTTAGCGTAAAGCAGCTTGTTGGACGGTGAGTCTTTGCCGAGACGATGTTCCGATGTTGAACATGAGTCCATGAAGGTCTGGGCCACCACTGACAAACACGCATCTGTGATACTACTCTTATGGATATCAAACACAAACTGGGGATTCTTAATCACGTTCACCCAAAACCGTAACGGCAAGCTGTGAGTGAGAGAGAGAGAGAGAGAGAGAGAGAGAGAGAGAGAGAGAGATAGAGAAAGAGAGAGAGATAGGAAGAAAAGAGAAGAGAAAAGAAAAGAAGAGAGGATAAAAGAAACAGGATAGAAGAGAAGAGACGAGAGGAGACGAGAGGAGAAGAAAAGAAAAGAAACAAGAGAAAAAAGGAAAGAAGTGTGGAAACAGAGAGAAAAGAAGAGACAGAGAAAAGAGAAGAGAAACAGAGAGAAAAGAAGACAAATACACACTGTCAATATACCCATGTCAGTCATTGCCTCATTACTGATGCATGTAATAGAAAGTAACAGATGTAACAGATCATGATTAAAAGCACGTGTGTGTGTAAGTGTGTGTCTGTGTCTCACCAGTTGCTCTTCCAGGTGTGACGCACGTCGGGGTCACTGATCTGTCTTTTGTCTGCTTGCTCATCCAGAAAGTCGAACATGTACTTGATAGCCAGAGGCAGAGCGCTGCCGCGGTGAGCCGTACTGAACACCGTCTCGAACAGATCATCCACAAACTTCTGCAGCGTGCCCTGATCACACAGCAAACAAAACACACCGTCCAAATCGGATGCTCTGATTAACATGCACACCATCTACAGTTAGAAGGAGCTGCGTTACCTGCTTCTCAGCGCAGTTTCGAGCGCCTTGAGGAACACACTTTCTGACATATACCGCAGAGTAGCATTATGCACTAAACACAGCCTACATGCCATAAATACTGATGATTAATCCACAATATTCAAACCTTTTTGTCCTTTTAATCTAAATTCTGATTCGTGATTAGTTTTAATCGATGCTAAGGCGTTTTTAAAGAGAGAAATTGGGTTTTTAGCTTTAGAATGCTGGACTGGAAGAAAGTTTGCTAAACTTACAATGCTAAGAAAATGGTCTGGATTTATAAATAAAAGGATTTAGAGATGGATGTACATAGAAGAATTAATGAAAGTATGGATAGATACTGTGGATGAAAATTAGGATGAGTGATTACAGATAAAAGTGGTTGGTTGGTTGGTTAGATGGACCAGAAGAGATGTGGGCTGATGGTTGAATGGATAAATTGAATAAGCTGAATGAATCGGGGGATGGATGGTTGGGCAGATAGATATCTCTATGGATAGTTACTGATGAATAAATAAATGATTGGAAGGGCAGTTTAACTGTTGGATGGTTAATTGGATGGCTGAAAGGATAGATGGATGGATGGATGGATGGATGGATACAGCAGATTGATGGTTGGTTAGGTGGATGAATAAATGGATGGATTTATTGTATTTGTTGTATTAATATTTATTTTTTGGAACATTTTGATGATATGTATTGTATTGCAATATGCCATGATATGTATCATGATCCGTATTGCCCCTTGTCAATAATCTACACTGCACAGTTCCAGAAGAAGGCAGTGTGTAAATACCTTTGTGGCCAGGAGGCGTGTGAGGTAAATCTCGGACACCATCTTGCTGCTGCGGTCCCCTTCGCGCTGGTCTGCATGCTCATGGTTTTTCACCAGGTGCCATAGTTTGGTGCCAGTCTCCTGATCAGGGGTGATCATGGGTGCTCGAGAGCGTAGACTGTCCGGACTACTGGAAGTCCTGAGCAGGCTCTCTGTACGAGAAAAACCCCACAAAGGTAATGTTAGATCTTTTAATGCCCTGGTACACAATGTACCTGCAGTGAGAGAAAATTACAGCCTGGAGTAATTTTTTTCAGGTTCATCATTTAGAAATTTTTATGATTTTTAAAAATGTCTACAGAAACAAAATGTTCTAAGGAAAGTAAATAATTGGATGCAAAACAATCGTTCTTATTGTAAAGAAGCTTTCTGTCCTGCAGGTGCTTTAGTTCAGCTGTAGAAGCCATTTCCAAGTTATAATATCAGGTTTTTGTGCTTTTTTTGGCTCAATAACGGTTTCTTTGACTAAAAGAATGAAACTCAACAGCGATAAAAGCAGTAACGTGGCACCGAGTAAAACTTCAGGAAGAATAAATTGACCTTGTCACATTGATCCCAGACAAGCCGTACTGTTTTTCTGAGAATTTAGATCAATAGATTTAGAACTGGAGCAGGTTCAGTAAAAAAAAAAATATTTTTTAAATTCTCTACCAAGACAAAATTTAATGGATAAAAAGAACAAAAAAAATACAAAAATGTGTCCCGCTGAATGTTGAAAGAGAAGAAAAAAAAAAAAAAAGAGAGAGAGCGTACCATATCGACTGAGTGAGCGTGTAAATGTGAACGAGTTGGCGATGTTGTACGCAGACACTTGCTTCTGAACCAGCGCCACCACCGAGCCATCTGTCACCTGCACAAAAACAGAAGAGGGTCGGTAACTAATACAAGAGACATCTGTATCTGTCACATGTTTGTCCGAGTCTTCAACTTGTCCAACCTGGTAATGCGCCAATGTGTTCAGTCGCTTCCAGTCGCTCTCGATTTTCGTAGTGACGTCTTCGTCTTGAAGAATGATTCTGGTGAGTCGGCCCTGTCTCCATTCTAATAAGACATTGCGAGAAAGAAGAGAGTCTTAGGACACTGACTGGGAGCTAATTAGTATACAGTCACTTATGCTAAGGAGTAAATTAGTTGACTTATTAGCATCATTATCAAATATCCATAATTCAAATCTAATTCTAATGTATAAAGTGGTAGTGCAGGGGTAGTAAAGTGGTAAGCAAGGCCCTTAACCCTTAATTGCTCAGTTGTGGCTCTGGATAAGGACGTCTGGCAAATTCTGTAAATGTAAAGTAACTGGTTCACCTGACACTCAAACGTGTGTTGGATTGAGGATCGAGCGTTCGATCCCCAGCTCCACCAAGCTACCACTGTTGGTCAGTTGTATAAATGAGAGAAATGTAAGTTGCTCTGGATATAAATTCTACAAATGTAAATGATACTCCAGTCCCAAATGCCCACAAATCGATCAGCTACCATTATATCATTTTTGTTATAGTTACATCTCAGGGTTTTGCTTTGCACTTCCGAGATTTCGGGGCCATTATTAAAGTCATTCATGCGCAATTATATTTATAGCTAGGGTTAAAGAATGAACATAGCCTTCAAGTCTTTTTTATGCTTGTTGCCATGGTTTCATTCAAACACTACCACATACTGTTAGAGGCTGTTTGACCAGATTTATAAATCAAAAGCCTAGATACGTATGATAATTGGTTATAAGGATGGACAGGTAGATGCTGGATGTATGTGTGGATTTTGGTTGATGGATAGATGACTGGATGGATAGTCATTAAGGACGCAGCGGGGAAGTGCTTATAAGCTATTTATAATTGTGATATTGAATATATGTGAGATGCAAAGCGCTCGTACCGAGGTCCATGTCATCAGCCTGTGGTCTCTGTGAGTACGGGATCCCCTTATACACCGCGTCCAGCAGCTTATCCTTCACCTGAGTCACCGTGTCACAGTTCAACACCTTCACGGGGACCTCTGTACCTGCGTCTCCCTCTGGCGGAATACACATCAGAGTCTGGGGGCAACAAAACAGAATGAAAAGGAATTTGTTAGCCAGAGTGCACCAATAGTTATAAGAAGTGGTCCAAACGCGTACTAATTAGGGCTGTGTAACGGCAGGGGCTTCACGATACGATGCCTGGGACACGATACAATATATCGCAATACATTGCAAAACAATACATCCTGCAATACTTTGCAACACTTCAGCAAATTGTAAAACAAATAGCTAAAAATACAATGAATACAAGGCCAGAGGCACCCTTATTTTTTCCGCCATGCTTGTTTCTGAGACAATGGACATATGTGTCAGCGACAACTACAGCGGAGCGGAGGAGAAAGTTGTTCGACAAAAACTTATTAAACTTTTTAATGAATGTAAAATGTAAAAGTCTTTATACACAAATGTCTCTAAAGACTTTGAGGCCTTTGATTTATCCTGACTTGCACCAATCAATTCGCACACACTATTTCAGTAGAATTGATCAGCATGAACAAGACCTGCAAAGCCGCTGCTAAATACGGGCGGGATACACAAAACGCTTTTAAAAATACATCGACAAATAGAAATAAGAGAATGTACTTTACATAATGAAGGTGAAATGGAGATGGGAAAGCTATACAGTTCCGAAACTCAATTGAGCGACTTATGATTGAATTAAAAACACTTTTTTAACTAGATTAGTAGTGGCAGATTGTTAATTGGTTAATATTATTAAGGAATGTTTCTTAAACCAATCAGATTTTTAAACCCGCCTCCCGAGGCCTGCTAGCTGGCCCACAGTGACATCAGCATTTTTCTGTCCTCTGTTTGGTTAAACAGAGTAAATTCTTACAGCTTAGCTGTAAGACACTAGAGACTAGTGTAACACGTCTGTAGAGTTAAATTAGAATTTTTCACCCACAATAGCTGACAGAGGAGGAGAAATTAACTTGGTCTCAGACAAACATAAAAATATATTTTAAGGCGGATTTTCCGGGGGGGGGGGATTTTTCCGGTAAAGTTAGACATGGTGAGGAGAGTTCGGTACCCTGAAGTTAACTAGCTTGTTTCAGTCCGGGAAAGAGTTTATGCCCCACTTCCAGACCAGTGCTGCCAGCAGGTAACACTGACTTACAGCCTTTAAACGTCTGATATCTCAGAGTCTGATAGTCTCAGTGTTTAAGTCCAGGTTAAAAACGTACTTATTTAATCAAGCCTTTTGTATTTGATTCCCCTTAGATAAAGGAGCAGATCCGGGGGACTCATGGGTGTTGAGTATTAAGGTGATCTGGTATGTTTAGATGCTGTCTTCCCCTCTCTTATTGATCACAGTGTTGATGATGAGAGCGGCTGGTTGCTTAACATATCAGGGAGCCCTCATGTCTGTGTTTCCCTCTGGTTCTCCTTTTAGTTATGCTGACCTAGTTAGTCTTGCCGGAGTCCCAGCTTTACTCTACATTATTCACTTAATCAATCCAAACCGTGTGATTACATTGTCACTTAACTGTTTTCCTTCTTTTTGACTTCCTTTCACTCTCTCTCTCTTTCTCTCTCTCTCTCTCTCTCTCTCTCTCTCTGTTGAGTTACATACGCCACAACGGAGCTGCCGGTGATCCAGTCCCCACCACCGGCCCGTCCTGTGGGTCCCTTCCCTGTGACCTGCCCAGTGGATGATGCATCACCGGGCGATCTAGGACGACCCACTTCGCCATAAAGACGTTCCAGCTGCTCTAAGGACTAATGATTATAGTTGTTTACACACACACACACACGATGTAACCTCATGATCCCTGCTACCTGTTTTCACCCAAATGAGGATGGGTTCCCTGCTGAGTCTGGTTCCTCTCAAGGTTTCTTCCTATCTCATCTTAGGGAGTTTTTCCTTGCCACCGTCGCCCCGGCTTGCTCATCAGGGACAAACTGATTTGTTTAATTCTGTTTTATAATTTCTTCAATTGTAAAGCTGCTTTGTGACAATCATCATTGTAAAAAGCGCTATACAAATAAAAACTGAATTGAAAAAAACTGAATTGAATTGATATATTTTATTGATATCTGTAATGTTTTTGTGATGTTATATTAATATTAAGATAAATATTGATTCTGAACTGCTCCAGATGTTGTATGTGGTACAGTTGTGGTTGTAGTGTAGAGGTTTGGAGTCTTAACCAGGTTTTTTGCTTTAGTAAAAATGTTTTTTTATTCTGAATATGTGAAATGTCTCTCTGTCTGTAATTCCACGCTGTGTTATATTGTGTGTTCGTTTGATGGTTACTGATGGTTTCTATAATTGTGATGTGATAGTGGTGGTATTTAGATGTGTACCAGTCAGGTAAATCCACACTGAAGGCCCAGGTACCAAATGCACCGCCCACCACTGTTACAGACACTCTTTATCATGTAAAATCCCCCACCAATACCTCACATATTGACGGTGGAACATAATTGTTCAATGTTGCTGAAAGAACTCTAAACTCGGATGCCAGATAAGCCCCAACGGATGACACACGCAATGCAGTCACATATACATATATAATACAAGATAAGGTAATACAATACATATACAATAATTACCTAAATATTACCTAATATATATGTAAGAGAATATATATATATATATATATATATATATATATATATATATATTTTCTTTCCTTATAGATATAAGATAGAGGAAGATACATTTTGGCATGACTGGAAGCCCGAAAATATAAATATATATATGACGTCAGAAATTTTAGTACACAAAAACTCCAGCAGCAGCGACAGAATTGCGGCAACCGCAAACTTTGTTCCGTGAAAATATCAAGAGGTACAGAAACGTGTTCTTATAATACGAGCATTCTGATAAAACACCAGACATTAAAACACGAAAATGAGCAGGCAGAATTGGCCGCTAGCAATAACGTTAGCACTTGGTAACCGATGCTGCAGCAAACTCTTGCAAGATGCGAGAAAATGGCAAGAGATAATCTAAGGTCCTTACAAATAATCCCACATCCCAAAAAAAGTACTGGTATCGGCGAGTACCAATAAAAAAATATTTGTACTCGTACTCAGTGTTCAACGAATAGTATCCGTGCTATAAACAGGTAACGTGTTTGGTTAATAAATAAACACAAAGTTAGCACAGTCATATTGCTGTTAAATAAAATAAATAAAACCACAATGCAATATTTCATCTTTCTTCATGTGGCTTGTCTCCTGTCTCCTGTAACTCAGGCCAAAAGTCCATTAAGGATGTTGCTGCTGATCATGACTGCCAAGTGCTTTGATATATTTACACAGCCAGGGTTTTCACTCGGTGCATTCGGTGTAATGTTAATTCATACAAAGGCTCCGGGTGCAGTGATAATGGGGTCATTAGAACAATGCAGCTGGCACTCGCTCTTAGCATCTGTGGCTTCAGTCGCTTACTGATCATTAGTGAAAGGTTAGAGCAGTCCTAGCTGTCCACCGGCTCTCCAGTGAACCTTTAATCATTTTCATGTAAAGAATTTTTTATTAATCATATTATTATTACTACAAATGCTAATACAATTAAGGGTCCATGCACCAATAATATGAACATTATACAGACAGTTGCAGTGCTACTACATATACAATATATATTAATATATATTACATTTACAGCATTACCTTATCCAGAGCAACTTACATTTATTTTATTTATACAACAGAGCAATTGGGGGGTAAGGGCCCTGCTTAGGTGACCAACAGTGGCAGCTTGGTGGTGCTGGGAATCGAACCCCGATCCTCCAGGTATAAAAGCAAGCCCTGGGCTAGGGCCCTTACCCCCCGATTGCTCAGTTGTATAAATGAAATAAATGTAAGTTGCTCTGGATAAGGTAATGCTGTAAATGTAATATATATTAATAAAATGCACGCGAGTAAGTGTGTCATTTAAAATGTCGAAAATGTTCGCTAGGTCAAAGCCTGTTCACACGAGGGTGATTAAACAAACGGAAATTTGGTTTGTTCTAAAAAAAATTAAAAAAAAAAATGTAAAGAAACCGAAACAATAAATAAAAATTGCTGCCAGCTTCTCGAACCATTAATTTGTTCATACATGATTATGCAGAGGTTTTAGACTGGAAAAGCTGTTAAGAATACAAGAACAGGGAATAACCCAAACCGGCAAAACTCTTATAACAGCATTATAACTGGATCTGCTTCATACAGTGTCTGGATCCATTTGAAAGGAAGCATTTACAGGTATAAAAAGGGAAAAAAAACTGTTTAGTAATATTTTTAAACAAAGCAAAAAAAATGGCTTTGCATATAAAAAATGGCTTTGCATTCCTTAATACGAACCGCCACGTACAGCGATTCGTTTAATCTGTATTGACCGCACATGCAGAAAATCCTGAATTCTGTATGCAAAACAGTTCATCCCATCAATTTTCGGGATCAAGTCGTGACATCATAACTCATGAATCTCTAGCGAAACCAGGAACAATTAGTTCATCTCCCGAGTTCTCCGTTCTTTTGTCCCGTGTTGTGATTGCATTGGAAAGAGAAATTAGTTAATTATTTACAACCTTCTTTACAAATGAGTGAATAGTTATCATTATTATTATTATTATATAATAATATAATAAATATTATTATTGTTTACTTTTACCGTCATGTGATGTGTTTCTAGTCTCAAATTGTAGCTTGTTCTTTTTGTACGGTTTAGAAATATGTACATTTTTTACAATGGTTCATGTGAATTTCATAATGGTTTCGTTTCCATGACACTGAGTTGGTTATGCTTTAAATTTTGTCTGTATATTGGCGAAGTCACTGATGAAACAGAGAGACTTGTTTTTTTTGTTGATTTTTCTACAGTGAATTCTAATATTTATAAAATACAATACCTTTATGTGTGATTTGTGTTTATTACTGTAGAAAACTGAAATAGACATTCAGATTAGACTATAAAACTGTAGAGAAATTTCTGCTTAGTCTTTGGGACCGAGTCGAGTAAATTAAAAAAAAGTATGTAATGGGCAGTATGAGTAATATATATATATATATATATAATGTGCAGTATGAGTAAGTTTGTACATCCGCCATGTTGATTTTGTCACGTGACATACTTCATTCCAACTGTGCAAATTTAGGTTGGATCAATGGTGTGCAATTTAACCATAAGGAACAATGTTTTTTCCTGAAGTTTTTTAAAGCTTTAAGCTGTTTAAAAACGCTGCGTCGTTGCTTTCCGTCGGTCTTCTTTTAAATGACGAGTCGTCTCTCCTGCAAGCTTATTGGATAATAAGCTGTCCATCATATCATACGTCAAAATCCGGGCGCGAGTAGTAGTAGTACACTTTGTGTACCATTTTCCATATACTAAGAATTCGGACATACTTCTCATCTCACATACTCCGTTTCACTTACTATATAATAGAGAAGTGTGCGATGTTGGATGCAGTGTGGAATGTTGTTATATGGGAGTCCTATTTAAAAAAAATATTTAATTTTTAACTAAACTAAACAAAATGTACACATCATTGTTATGTCTATTGTTATTATTATTATTACTATTGTTTCCAGGGTTAGTAACATGCTAGCACAGCCTATAATATTAGTAAATTTAGCAAATTATATAAATTCTGCAATTCTGGGAAATTTAGTGTGAACTAATCCTAAGGGTAAAATTCTGATCTCTAAACAGTTTGCAATGTTACTCTATTAATCCTGATAAATAGGACCCCTTACGCAGGCTGTTCTTTGGACCCTGACCTTTACAGACACTCCCTGAAGAGCACATGTTTAGAACTAAGTGCTAAGACATCTGCATGACTTATTGATTCCTCCAAGCTGAACCAAGCTAAATAGACTGGCATCGAGCGGTTACTGATCTCCCGTGGCTTTAACCGAAATGTCTAACTTTCGCTCTCTCTCTCTCTCTCTCTCTCTCCTCTCTCTCTCTCTCTCTCTCTCTCACTCTCTACATTGAACAAATTCAGTTAAAAAACATTGCAGGTTTCGTGTGAAGGCTTTTCACCTGGAATATTTTTATAAGGTGCGGATCATGTGTGTTTAAAATAAATCGGTAATGATTTAAGTGCAGGGTTTCCTGGCAGGGCTGTTTGGAAGGAGATCAAGCCAAGGAAAAAGTCTGCTCTTGTTTTATAGGCAGTCGGATAAAATTGGGGCAGTTTGTGTCCTTAATAGCTTGAGCAGGTTGGGCTTTTAATGGGCATGTCATTTAAATCCCCTAAAAATAGGGATAGCAGGCATAGTATTTGGTAGTTCTGAGGAAAACGTTACTGTTAGTACTACTAGTCAAAATGGCGACCTATTTACAAGACCAGTGGTTGAGCGTTGGACTACCACCTTGAAAACCAGGGTTCAGTTCCCAGCATTACCAAGCTACCACTGTTGGGTCCCTTAACCCTCAAGTGCTTAGTGGTGTAACAGAGAATAATGTAAGTTGCTCTGGATGAAATGCCGTAAATGTAAAAGCACCACCAAACTTCAAGTTCAAAATTAATTTTATGTCCAAATGAATTTTATGACAAACAAAAAAGGCGACAACGTAAATGAAAAGAATTGCAGAAAACAACAACTTAATTATTAGTGAAAAGTTCTTGGACAGCGATGATTTGCTTGCCTTCATTTAATTATAGATAAGTATATTATCGTTATAGGCGTAGAAATAAGGCAGGCAATACGGCCGCACATTTTGAGGGGGTCCTCTGACCATTTGAGCAATCGGAAATGTCATTATTAATACAAAAAAAAAATATCTGCATCTACCCTGGGGGCCCCCCCTTACACAGCACCCTGACTGTGCTTGCTTTTTCCTTAGGACGAGTACTTGTGCACTTGCTAATTCAAACATGAAGCTTATTTATCCGACTGGCAGCCAGAAGTGGAAAAAAAAAGCAAGAAAAGAAGAAAAAAGAGGAAACATGACAGTAAGTGATGAAGATAAGATTGACTTAGGGATAATTATATGGAGGAGATAGTGACAGCCTTTGCTGTAGCTACCATTCGTAAGCACCAGATTTAAAGTAACGATTCGTTAGTGTAACTATGAAAATTGTTCTTGAAGATTATTTTGTACAGTATTGTATCTTCTGCCATAAAGATAGTTTTTTTTGTTTAGGAATATGAACTTTGTTTAAAAAAATTAACACTAATATATACACGAAAATATATTATCAAAAATAAACTATTATAGGTGTTTTGACTATTTTTTGGATGTTGTACAAGTTCATATCTGGATAATGAAGATATATTGTTAACAAAATAATCCTTCAGAAGGGCCCCAGCTATTAATTTTGCCTGGGGCCCCTGCTTCATCTTGGTTCGCCTCTGATTACACATTAATTATAGCAAGTAGACATAAAACTATGTCCTGGGTGTCCCTTAAGTTTCCATACTTCGAAAAAATAAACATTTTTCTATGAAAACCATTTTTCCAGATCCCGAGATCCCACCCCACTTGTTTTTCTATCTTTGGGGGCATTTAAAGGCCACAGTGTATTAGGAAAAGGTACAAAACATAAATCATCTCAAGGAACGCATCACCAACGCCATTACAAGCAGAACTCCAGCTGTGAAGGTCACGCATGCAAATGTGTTTTTAAAACATTGGTAGTCATGTAAAGCAAATTATAGAAATAAAAAAGGTTTAGATGCAAATTTACACTTTAGTTTAAAGTGTCAAAATGGCTATGATGAGAAACGCGGTTTATGTCCTTTTTGTGGTAGACAAATGATGTCACTAGACTGACAAAAAAAAAAAAATACCCAATTGATTAAAGTATCAGTTGCTAATTCCAGCTGTTGTTTCCAGTCCTGGTTAGATCAGCCTGCTCCTCTTTCTTGGGATCAATAGTAGACACATACTATTAGTCGTATTTAATCACCTTATATAAAATGCATGGATGCTACTGCAGAAACCAGGATCGTCATTCCTTCATCTCTACATGCCCTCCTCTTTCATTTTGCCCTCTTTGCATTCAGCACACGGCCTGTCCTCATCTGTCTGATGGGCGTCGGCGCTCTGGGAGGCATATATATTTCAGCGGCAGCGGAGGAGCTGAAACCTTAGTAACTCATCTATCAAAACGCTGAAGAAGGGAACGCGCACTGAGCCCTGAATAACAGCGGGTTTAAGCTAACCTTCAGACTCCACCGGCTGCATGTTAATGGGAGTGAAACGGCGCTGCTCGAAAACACTCCCATCGATCCAGCAACCCGTTATAGCGCCGTTGTAAGATGCACATATTCTACTATCGAACCCAAGTCAAACACCTGGCCCCAGCGGATCTGCTGTGTGCCGGGGGAGTAAAATGGAGAAGTGAGGTGGGAGGGATGATGGGAAATGGGGGAATGGTTATAAGAGGTAAGAGTACACACATAACACACTGGGGGCAACATACTGACCAGCTGCTTGTAGTCGATCTGCTGTCGGATGAGTTTGTCTTCGCTGAGCGAGTAGCGTGCCTCTCCGGTGATGGCGTCGATCGGGCCTTTCTCCATCTGCTGCTTTATAGCGCAGTACAGCATAAACAGCGGCTCTCCTGCACATTCCTGCAGAAATGAAAGGCAAAAAAAAAAAAAAAAAAAGCATGACGACAACTGGAAGTAGACTTAAACGGTTGACTAATCAATCAAACAGCTGTCAAATGCGTCATTTACTCTTGTTTGAAAAGGCACAAAATTGAGGCGTTCAAAATCATTAAATCAGGACAACAAACCAAACGGTGCAATTTACAGCTACAAAAAAACAAAACCAAACAGTAGATAAGAGATAGAGTGAAAAAAGAGAGCAGGGAAAGAGTGTGAGACTGTAGATGCCCGAACACATTCCTTTTTAGATGGCATTTTCACAGAGCAAAGAACTCGCCAATTATCCACTTAAAAGCTATTGATGACTAAGTAGCGATACTGAAGGAAGGCTGTTATTTAGTCCTTAGGCTAGATCAGCTTGACATTATTAATTACAGCCTGACATCCTGATGTTCATTCGGCTAGGCGTACACACAGACCCCGAGCGGGAAAACGATGGAGAGGAAGAAAAACAGAAAGACAGGCGGACAAAGGCAACCGAACGACAAAAGAATGATTAGATACTTCGGCGGGATTCTGGATTCTGATTGGTCAGTAGGCGTCGATTGTTTTTACAGAACAGCAGAATTGATTGTCGTTGCGGCTGTAATCATAAGTATATTAATGCGCTGGTTCTATAGTGTTACTGTTTCTTGGGAAACCAGGGACCTGCATGGGATAAACATTTTAATTCAACGAGTGATTTATATGGTAAAGATCATTATTTCTAGGGTTAAAATGTGTCATTATTAGGTTGGCAAAATTTTGGGAATTTTTAAGGATGGAAAATTTCCATAGGAATTAACTAAGCATTAATGGAAATAAACAGAAATTAATAGGAATAAACTGGGATTTTTTTTTTAAATTTTAGTTTAGCCTAGGGTTTAAACAACTATATTTAACGCAGTTTCAGATTAATTTCGTAAATACACACAAACATAATCAACATACACCGATAATTTGATTGAAATCTGCACACAATGTCCAAAATGTCTCTGTTGGTCAGTATTTACATAAAATATCACGCACATTTACGTTTTAAAACTTCTCGTACTGCGTGTAACCTATTGCGCAACAAAACTATCCCAACGTAAGAACGAATACACTGAACGAGCAATCATTAAATAAGGTTATATTTCAAAACATCCCAAAAATTCCCATAAATCTCTGTTAAGTTTTAGACTTGGAATATTTCAGAAATTCTGGAAGTTTTCTGGAAGTTTACAGATAATTTCCCCGAGAAAAATGTTCTGCCTTTTTGCTAACCCTAGTTGTTATAGCTAATAATAACCTTACTAGTAAAAAAAACACTTCAAGACATGCTGCAGGAGGTAAACCTCGGCTTTCGCTGATGATCTGATGATTTTTTTATTTAACAGCACACCTTTCATATTGTAAAGCTTTATACAAATACTTCCTCAAATTTATAGCACCTTTCACATAAGATTAATATTACAGTTATACATTTTAAAACCCAGGGTTAGGATTTATCCTCTGAAGAAGTGTGTCAGAGGTGACTGAGGTAAGGCAAGTCTCAAAAAGAAGCCTTTAGAGGAACCAAAACGAAGCCATCCTCATTCATGTGACACTGGAGAGCCTGGAAAATTATTTCCTCTTTATATCTATTTACTATAAAACCTGTGACCTTCGAATTGTGACATGATGTCTGTGTTGTTGATGGTATGTCAGTGATGGAGACTTTTGGATTCTCCACCCAAGAGTCTGAAGTCCATAGAATCTTCAGGAACAGCCATGTGAAGGCTACATTAAAGGATGTGGTAGAATTTAAACAAGGATGTGGAATCATTTACTGAATTCTGATGGTCAGAGTGGTGATTAATAGACCTCGCTTGACATTCCGATGAGCGTTTCTCTCCCAAAGGGCACAGTGGACCAATTGAGGACGGGTGTGAAACTGCAGTGGTACTAAGGCTAAGCTTAAACCAAACCTAAACCCTAATACAGCGAGTCACTGATTCAGAAATAACAGCAGGAATAAAATCATGCAGGAAAATATGACAAACCTTGAGGAAGCGATGCAGAAGGAAAGTAAACCAGTTGGTGAGCATTTTCTCGGCAACGGATTCCGTCCTAGAACAGAAAGACGAAAAACAGGAAGTGTTTGTAAGAAAATAAGTTTCCAGATTTTTTTCCATGTATTCACAAAATTGAGTCTGCAGTTGAATTTGTATTTACACAAACGTGCATCTGCCAATTTCCTGTGGAACACCCTTATAATAAAGTCCCGCCCCATTGATGATTGACAGGTTTCTTTGCAACGTCTTAGAAATGCAAACCAAAGTTTATTGTACTTCCCATTTGAATTTTCTCCAAAGAAAGTGGTAACTAACTAATATTTTGATTTAAAGAAACCTTTCAATCAATCAATCAATCAATCAATCAATCAAGTGTTGGGGCGGGACTATACTATTGAATGTGTTTGTATCTGGAAGTGATGTGGGTTAACGCCTACCACGATATTAATGATAGTTTGATAACTCGATAAGACATGGAATAATATTGCTAATGGATTGTGCTTTCTTGCACATGATATACATTTGCTTAGACAAAATTGTGGACAATCGGTGATTTGGATATGCACTTGAATTTTGTAGAAGATCCCATAAAAATAAACCCGGAAATGGGCCCCCTTACCGCCTTAGAAGCAGCTTGGGATGGTTGCGGTTCTCCAGGTTCTTTTCGATGAGGTCAGCCAGAAGCTGCTTAAGCACCACCGTGGCGTACTCCATTCTCCCCTGCAGCGCCGCCATGAGGAGAGACGCCACATTGCCTCGATCGCGCATGGAAAAAGATCTTTGAGCCTCCAGCGTATGGATGAACATCAGAAGGAACATCTTGTTATGAAGCAATTGACTGAAGAGACGCAAGGCCTTTTCTACGTTGGCTGGAGACTGCAGAGAGGATAAAAACCGTAAAAAGAGAGGTAGGGATAAGAAAACCCCATGACTGGATTAAATAATAGGAGAAACCAAGAACAAATAACGATTCATCAAAATGAATGAAGCGGCTGAGAACAATGAGATGAACGGAGACGCTATTTTTCGCCTGACTGCTTCCTGAATGCAGAATGTCAAGCGCAGTTAAAAATGCCACTGTCAAAGGGCTCGTTCTTTCCTGCTGACTATTTTCTAAACAGTTTATAGGGAGGCACGTCATGAGACGCCTGTCCAGTGCGGTCTTTGCCTGGCTGCTGATTTCGGCATGTGTCAAAGGTTTTAATTAAAAAGCAAGCAGCATGTTTGCTCGGGAAAATGAGTAGCGAGTTAGCGCTGGAGCTTAGGGAAGCTTTTTAAAGCACATCCTCAGGCTTTTATCCTCTTTTTTCTCCCTCTGGTAAAGGATTAAAAGAAAAAAAAAAAACGGAGGATGGAGGAGAACTGGGGGGATGAGTTCTTACAACCAACTCGCTGCATATGTAAGTGTCAGACAACACCTGGGGAGAGAGAGCGAGGAACAGACAGACAGGCAGACGCAGACAGACAGGATGAATTACACCAGGGAAAAGGCTTTATTTAGACATGTTTTTCCACTCACATCGAGCTCCTTTAGAACCGGATGCTCCTCAATACCAGGGAACATAACTCTCATAGTGTAGGTACGGTACTCCAGGAACGGGATCTTCACGCCATCCATGTCGTTGGTCAGCTCTTGGATGTCTGTCTGCAGTTCGGCGAACGCTGGAGGACAAAGGAGGTCATTTGAGTTTAGTCAGCAAACTGTTATGATCTTAGCTGACAAATCCGATCTGAACAGAAACTGTGATACATCAGCAAATCAAAGGAATTCCAGAGCTTTTGAAATATTTACCCCTGGGCAATTGTAAACACTGAGTAAACTGAACACTGGGTTATTTTGTTTAACTTACTTATAGTGTACATAACTCAGGATTAACAAATACTACTATAACCTTCGGCCGTGTACATTCCAAAACCCCCAGAGTTCTTATTTGCATATTTGCACCATCAACACACATGACTGAAAAATACAGTGTGTTTCCGCTTTATATAATGACTTTTACTCACACACCTTTACATCCCGTGAAAAATAATATTAAAACACAGGACAGATCTGCTGGTTCAGGTGTTGTAAACTATGTAATTGTTACATTTACTTTACAGCACAGTGAAATTCTTTCTTCACATATTACATCTTAGTAAGTTGGTGGTCAGAGCGCAGGTTCAGCTATGATGCAGCAACCTTGGAGCAGGAAGGGTTAAGGGTTTTGCTCAAGGACCCAGGAGTGGCTGGCTGGCAGTTGTGGGGATCAACCCCAGATATTCCTGGTCTTCAGATTGACAACTTGTGGGGAAGTGGTGGCTCATGGTTAAGGTGTTGGACTACCAACCCGAAGATTGTAGGTTTGATTCCCAGCTCCACAAAGGCACCACTGCTGGGCCCCTGAGCAAGGCCCTTAACCCCCAATTGCTCAGTTGTATAAAAAAAGAGATAAATGTAAGTCGCTCTGGATCCAGGGTAAATGTAAATGTAAACTTAGATGGGGTTCAAACTCAGATATTCCTGGTCTTTCAAATCGACAACTTAGGCTGGCGATGGTGGGGTTCAAACTCAGATATTCCTGGTCTTCAGATCGACAACTTAGGCTGCCGGTGGTGGGGCTTGAACCCAGGTCTTCAGATCAACAACTCTGTGCCTAAACTATTTGAGCCACCCCTTCCACTAGACTATTAACCATAAGAACATGGGTTCAAGTCCCAGTATCACCACTGCTTTTACAGTTTTATTTATATGTTTATTTATTTACATGACATTTTGTCGTGTAGTTTACTAGGTGTTTGGGGAAAAAATCCTTTTCAGAGAACATTTGGCAGACGTCCTTATCCAGAGCGACTTACTTTTATCTCTTTTTTTTTTTTTACAATTGAGCAATTGGGGGTTAAGGGGCCTTGCTTAGGGGCCCAACAGTGGTAGCTTGGTGGAGCTGGAAATCGAACCCACACTCTTCGGGTTGGTAGTCCCCACACTTTAATCATGAGCCACCACTTGTTAAGCATTTGTATGAGTTCCAGAGTCACACATCAGTTTCTGATCTGGGTGTATTTTTTTTCTAAGCATGCAGTCGTGCCAATTTATTACCACATCATTTCTCACTGTACACATTCGGCACCACAGTGTGGAAAAAGTCATGTGACCTCTGATTTATAACCTCGGTTAATAACCCCTATATTGAATGGCACCTGTAGTGATATGTAATGTGAGGTTTAGAATGCCGATGACACGGGGTTACGAGCAGCGTGGAACCGCCGCCTGTCACTGTTGTTCTTATTGAAAAACTGAATAAATCTCTCACGTAAAAAAAAAAAAACATCCTCAATTTCCGAAAAAAAAATGAGCTTCGAAAGATGAGCACATTATGACATGCCCCAGTTCAGTCACTTGTCTTTCACACACAAACACACACACACTTGTAGAACGATCTCTGTACAGTGCATAAAGGCAGTAAGGCCTTTCACAGTGTGAAACGGTTTTTGTAGGGGTGTTTTTTTTTTGTTTTTTTTGGTAAATCCACTCTAAAGTGCAGGTTCAAGCTTCTTCTTTCACATTAAAACATTAGCGGCCAATTATAAAGCTTTTAACGCCAGTTGACGCCTGAGAGTTGGGCACTGTGAGGGCGATACTGCAACTACCTGAACCATGAACACTCCAGCGAGCGTTTCATACACACTTCAGATGTACAGTTAACTCACTTAGCGGACATTTTTGTTTACAGAAATCACATTTCAAGCAAGAACTATGGACACGATAGTGTTGTCTGCGGACAAACCTGAACATACGAGTGAAAAAATTCAGCTGTGAAAGAATGAGGAAGACTGTTTGTATCTAAAAATACAGAAATAAATCATTTTGTGCCCTGAATCGTTTAAAGAATCATTCGCTTTTAAGCTTGCTACGTTAAGCAATTTGACAAAACTTCAGCATATTTTAGTAATTAATACTAGGAGCCAAGTTTTTTTAGCAAGCTAAGCTATTAACATAGCTAACGCAAAAACAGCTATTTTATGTAAAGCACAATTTGGCCACTTAAATGCATATTGCCTCACCTTCCTTGCACTCCAGCGCTACCCGTGACTCCAGGTTATCCATCTGGAGCTGAAGGCGTTTAAGCGTGCGGTCCGCGTCCCTGGTCTTTCTCTTGTAGGCGATGAGGACGGCAATGATGGCGATGAGAAGGACGCCTCCGCCCGCCCCGATTCCAATGATGGCGGGAAGCGTTAGCGTGCTGTCCGAATAAATGTGGAGAGTGCCGGGGGAGTACTCCAATCCACCAACCAGAATCTTGAAATAAATATAAAAAAATAAAAAAATAAATAAGTAAAAAAAATTACAGAAATCTTTCAAATTTTCACAAAAAATCTTCCAGAAATCTCCAAGACATGTTCACAACAAACCTTCAGGAATTTTGGGGGAATGTTACATCTTGCTTAACATAAAAACTGTTGTTTTTTTTAAAGAAGTGATTTTGACAAACATACGAGTTTCAATATATTCATTATTATAGGCAGCTACCTACTCATGGTACTGAGCTAACAGCTACATGACTAGTTCATGCTACGCTAAGCAGCTAGCCAGATTTGCAAGCAAGATATGTAGCCACTGCGATTATACACGCTTTTAGTTTAAACTGCCATTATTTAACATCTTATTTTAAAATCTTGATGTTATAGCATGAATTAGCACACATTTAAGCTAAATATAATTTAGCAAGCAAGCTAACATCAGGCTTAACTGTTTGATTTTAAACTAGAAACCAAAACATCACCCACATGCTACAGTACTACAAAAGCCAGATTTGTTAGCATGTTTAACTAGTTGATATTGCGACGATAGCTTTTTAATGTAAAAAAATATATACGTTTTTTCAGACTAGCTAGCTATTTAGGCAAGTCAGCCTTGTTAGGAAGTAAAAACACTATTTTAAAAGTGACAATCATTTTTTTCCCCGTTAGACGTCCAACATCAATGCTAACAGGCTAGTTTATGGCATCTGTATGCCGATTAAACTCTTTTACATGAGGGCCAAAAATAAATAATCTTTACTATCTAGCGGCATCATATCTACAGGTAATTTACATCGTTTTAAGTTAAACTAAAATAAATTTATAGCTCACTAGAAACCATCTATAAAAATATCTTGCCTCAGGTAGCTAATGAGCTAACTATTTAGCTATTTTAGCCACAAGACAAAAAGTATAACAGCATTTTACCTAAACGGTAGTTAGCATCTTTAGTAAAAATAAGTTTATAGCAAAACCACGTCCAAAGTGTCTAAAGTTTTATTATTATTTCGAGAAGCCAAGTAAAACTTGCTGTCATGGACTGAGGATCATTCGTCACTCAGGAGACTCAAATTTACTGGGATACGTCTACATTTACAGCTTTTAGCAGACGCCCTTATCCAGAGCGACTTACATTTATCTATGTTATACAACTGAGCAATGGGGGGTTAAGGGCCTTGCTCAGGGGCCCAGCAGTGGTGGCTTAGTGGTGCTGGGAATCGAAACCTGGTCTTTCTGGTATCAGTTCAACACTTTAACCACTAAGCCACCACTTCACACTTAAAGCTATAAAGAGTGGATATAACTGCTGAGTTAAATGATACAGGTTATATTTTTTTTAACCCGAAGTCTTAAAACCCCTCTGGCTTTTGGAAAGTCAGCTAAACGGGCAGCGCAGTCGGCACTGACAGCATACCGCCATTCGCCTCGCTTCGGTTTAATAACTGCTTTTTGTAATGCAGCTCGAATCCTGCACAACAATTGAATCCCTGAGGATTATAATCAATGGTAAACGATATGATGCTGCTAAAAAACACCATGTGGAGGATATGCTAACAATCCGCTCAGCTGGCTGTGTGGGAAAATATATCACTGCCAAATGACAAATCGCAATTATATAATATATTCCACAGACGGCAAAAACGGCGTGCTGCGCAGAGGTCATTTATTACGATGTCTACCAGATGTTAAAGGTGCGATTCGCATGGCTGACAAATTCAGTTTGGGGTTTGGATGCTGCAAACAGCGACGTGAGGAGACTTGGTTATTTTTATGTTCACCTTGTTTTTTTCCCCATTTTTCTTGGTCATTGTGTTGCCATGACAACAGTCTTGCTGGACAGATATCTAACCCGGTTCTTTTCGTTGGTCAGTTCGATAGACACGTCAGTGTGATGTAGGTGAAGCAAATGTTCTTTATGTATGTTTGTAAGGATGTAAGGGGAATTGAGATTTGGTAGTATCAAGCATGTCTGAAAGCAGACCAAGGAACACTTGGCTTAAGACCACAGTAATGAACGCCAGTTCACGGTGTAGCATGATGTCATCACCATGGTCCTCAAATAATGTTTTTTTTCTCTCATTTTTTTCCAATTACGCCTGATTTTTGAGAATATACGCAGTCCCCCGGTTGGATATGCCGCACTACTTACATGCCAATCACATGACTTCATAAAAAGCAGCATGGACTATAATGAAGCTCCGAGTGGAAGTGCAAGAACGCTGCTCAGAAATGGAGGCCGACTGCGGCGCGGTTATACGGAACTTAGCCTTTCCTTGGTCACACGTCAATTACATGCGGCGTCCTGCCAGCTTTCCTAACGACTTTCACCTTTCCGGTGCTGCCTGGGCGCTGCATGGCTGCATGAATTATGGAGGCAGAGGAAGAGCGTAGAACAAAGGGAGGCCAAGAGTGCTGTCGATATGTGTCAGGTCATTAGACGACTGATTTCTGCACACTATAACACACACTATCGTTTTTACTCCTTCTTTTATCCCGTCTTATCTTTCTTTTTGGCACTAAAAAGAGAGAGAGATAGAAAGAGAGAGATTGAAAGATACTGAGAGAGAGATAGAGACGGGGTGTGACTCAGAAGAACCTTGGATATCTGACTGAATCCTAATCTCCCTTTGATTTGCACCCGGCTCGTGACTCCTCTCATCGATCCAGAGGGAGTTGGATGCTGTGCTGAATTAGTCAGGCAGATGGAATCTGAGAGCCGTGCCAAAGAAAGAAAGGGGCGGAGACTACGGCGCTGGATGGAATCGATCCGATTTAATGACACCGAATGCCTGGCACCGTAATTACAGGGATACCTGACAGAATTCTGACAAATATTTACGTTTAACAAGCACACGCATCAGCAATCCACAGACATGTTTGGGGTCCCTTTTGAGCGTATTCCTCCTGTCACTCCTCTTTCCGCCGAGACACTTGTCTCGTTCTCACCATGTGTCATATTTTAAAAAGGGACAAAACTCATGGCTGGCAAATTCTGATGGGAAAATGCTTGGCTCAGTATTGGTGTGTCTTCCTAATTGTACCTTTATGTGCCCTGAATTTGAAATAAAATAAATATATAAACAAAATCAAAGCTACAACGTGTCAACATTTTGGTGGTTATTGCCAGGTCCCGGCCGCGTATTCATTTCCTTTTCTGTTTGCAGTCAAATAAATGCACGGTCATAAATTCCCACTGGATTGCTGCACATTGTGTCTCTACGACTCACCAGAACCCGTTGCTCTCCGGTGAGGTCTGGCGAATCACAGAGCAGCTGAGATTCCGAGACGGTTAACAGACACGGCGTTTCTCCGATCATCACCGAGTAATTCAGCCGGGCGTTCCCAGGGGCGGGAGGAATCAGGTTTTTGCCCTGGGTTACAGAAAATGTGGTGTGTATTAACATAATATTACACTTGACTGTACTCAAAAATGACATATCAGAAAAAAAAAAGCGGGTTACCTTAAGGATTATTGGAGATCCGGGCTTCACCTCGAGTATCCCAGCGTTCCCGAGCGGGTCAAAGGTCGGGTTGGGATAATACGTGAAAGGAGTTCCGTTGAGGACGAGGACGGAGGACACGTGGTCTAGGATAAAGCCGAACTCGTCTGGATGAACGCCGCTCTCAGGGACTTGGCGCTTGGTGTAGACGATAGGAGGAGCGAGACAGGTCATGGTGGTGTCGTTGAGGACCTGACACACCTGAGTGAAAACCAAAAAAAATGGCTGATTTAAAGTGAGAAAATACTGACCTGACCTTGTACAATTCCAGGACAAAATAGAACGAATTACATGTGTGGTAACTTTTATAAAACAACTTTCTTTTAATGAGTTCTATCACTATAATATGGATTTGGGGCTAATATTTTGGCTGATGGAACTATACCGTAAATGGTAATAGGGTTTTATCTGACGTTCTGTTTTCTTCCACTGGGTCACCACAGGGATGTGTTCTATCACCGCTTCTATTTTAGCTTTATACTAACAAATGTCAAATATAATTGGAGCGAAGATTGTAAATGACTTTTATGATTGTTTCCCGCCTAAACAATGAGGACCGTGGTCACGGCTCTGAGCCGACTGATTTTATTGATTGGTGCAATTTGTCCTTTTTGGGACATTAATGTATTGAAATCAAAGAGATGATTTTAGATTTTAGGAATAATTCAACGATCATTTCTACTGTGATAATTTTGTGTTGGTTCCTCTCAAGGTTTCCCCCTCAAACAAAAACCTCCTGAGTTTTTCTCTGCCACTTCCTGCTTACTAGGGATGTTTTGATAACATTTTTTGATTTTCTTTCTAACATTAATCGTGGACTTTTGCATTGTTACTTATGTTCTATAAAGCTGCTTTGAGACAATGTCCATTGTTAAAAGTGCTATAGAAATAAAACTGAATGGAATTTGTTCATTGATGTGCTGAGACATTATTTCATTATTGTAATGAAATTTTGTAGCACAATTGTTGGCTAGGAGGTACAAGTTTAAGTCAGTTATATGTAATCCTAGCCGTCCCCTGCAGGAAGTCTTTTTCTTGCAGATACTACCTGCTACCGAGTCGTTCGAATAAATTTAGGAAATATTTTGTACTGCCTTCCTTCTTTTTTTTTTTAAACGCTTCTATGTAATTTGTCTATGAAGTCATTATTTTTTACTATACGTGTGTGTGCGTTGAATTTACATGTCCTATGTTTTTCTGCTGGCTGTGGAACAAACTGCCCCTCGGGGTTAATAAAGACGCTTTTAATTCTACAATCCACACAAGTCATAGGGTTACAATTACCCCACAGTGGAAATACACACGCTTCCATACGTTTTCACTACCTTTCCTCTTTCTTATCTTCAGGATAAATTCATAGTACTGACCTTTCATCCGAATATATTTGAATAAAACAGGGATTTTTACACTTTACTTAACCCCCTTTCACACCTAGAAATGAAGTAAACGTTGTTATCGGAGAACCTGGCATGGCGTTTGCGCTGCATTACCAAATGGGTACAATGTAAAATGAAGTGTTATTAAATTGCTATAACTAGAAGCAAAGTGTTAGCAAAGTGTTATTGTCCCATATTATGCGAAAAAAAAGCAAAGAACAGCATAACAAACGCCTCGGTAACACCAGGCAGAAAGCCACTGTGGCTGTCAGTATTCATTTGGAAGGCGTGTCCTGTCACTTAAGAAGGCGTGGCCTCTCAGCCTGTCATAAATCAAAGTTTATAATGAATGGAATGCGGTAGTGGATGTATATAATCATCATTTTTCTTAGGGGCTTCTAACAATATATACAATATATATATATATACACACAAACACACACGCTTTTTTCCCCCATTATCTTGTTAGTTGTGTTTAAATCAGCGATTTAAAACTGTGCAAGATCTGCATGAGGTCCAGTTTGTATAATAAAAGTTATTCTCTCTACAGCAGTAAATCCGTCATTAAAGTTAAAATCGCATATTGTTAATAAAACCCGAAGCCACTGATTAATTTCACATAAAAGTAAATCCTGGTCCTGCTTTATCCACCTAAGTAGCGGTACATGTTCAATATGAATAAAACACTGGCTCTGAGTGACTGCTATTTTGCACGCTTTATTACGCTTCATCCATGATTTACCTCAAACGCGTCTAAATCGTGAGGAACTCTCCTGCCTCTATTTTTGACCGTATTCATTTTCCTACATAAAAAGCAAAGCTGCTCTTACTCTCTCTTTCTCTCTCTCCGCCGTACGCCCTTCAGGTCTTTAATAAATGTAAAACACATGGAAGGCTAGTGCTAATTAGCCTCCAAAACCCAGAAGGTCATTTCGGTGGTTTTCCTGCTACAGAAATAGCTGGAGGGTGTGTGCTTACATTTGTGGTCTCCACTCTGCCGTACTTGGCCCTGACTTTGGGCTCCTGGATGGTGAATAGGTGCGTTCCGGTCACGGTCAGAGACGTGCTGCCGCTGTGGAGACGATGAGAAAGCTGTTGCTTGTGCTTTTCAGATGCATGCATGTAAGTAAAGTGTTAAAGCGTGTGTGCTGCGAGTTCTCACTTGATGATGCTCCAGTTGGGCTCGATGCTAAGGATGCTGGGATCCTCGGTGTAGATGAAGCGCAGGTCGCTGCTGATTTCAGCTCTGTCTATAAACAGCTTAATGGATGAGGCTCCCGGGCCTACTGTGGAGCCTGGTGTCACACACACGATCTCGTGCATCGTTCTCCTGTTCAAAGAAAAACAAAAGCATTGTATATATTCATTTCTTAGGGTTACTTAGAGTTAGTGAAAAAAAGACAAGACCTATCACTCCCAATAAAAAAAAATGCTTTGGACGAGTCAATTGGTAACCGAAAGGGCTGTCCCTTGTAGCTGTCGCTTATAAAAGAGGGCGTGGCCTTTAAGCCTTTCACTCTTTTAAGAAAAGAAGAAAAAGAAGCCGTGTCATTTGTAAAAGGGGCGTGGTTTTTAGTCTGTCACTTCCAGTAAAAAAGGCGTATCCTTTGTAACTGTTATTTTTTTGTCAAAAAAAAGAGGGGCGTGGTCATTAGTCTGTCACTTCCAGTTAAAAAAGGCGTGTCCTTTGTAACTGTCATTTGTAAAAGGGGCGTGGTTTTTAGTCTGTCACTTCCAGTAAAAAAGGCGTGTCCTTTGTAACTGTCATTTGTAAAAGGGGCGTGGTCTTTAGTTTGACACCTCCAGTAAAAGAAGGTGTGTCCTTTGTAACTGTCATTTGTAAAAGGGGCGTGGTCTTTAGTCCGTCACTTCCAGTAAAAGAAGGCGTGTCCTTTGTAACTGTCATTTGTTAAAGGGGCGTGGTCTTTAGTCCGTCACTTCCAGTTAAAGTAAAAGGCGTGTCCTTTGTAACTGTCATTTGTAAAAGGGGCGTGGTTTTTAGTCTGTCACTTCCAGTAAAAAAGGCGTGTCCTTTGTAACTGTCATTTGTAAAAGGGGTGTGGTCTTTAGTCTGTCACTTCCAGTAAAAGAAGGCGTGTCCTTTTTACTCTGTCATTTGTAAAAGGGGCGTGGTCTTTAGTCCGTCACTTCCAGTAAAAGAAGGCGTGTCCTTTGTAACTGTCATTTGTTAAAGGGGCGTGGTCTTTAGTCCGTCACTTCCAGTAAAAGAAGGCGTGTCCTTTGTAACTGTCATTTGTTAAAGGGGCGTGGTCTTTAGTCTGTCACTTCCAGTAAAAGAAGGCGTGTCCTTTTTACACTGTCATTTGTGAAAGGGGCGTGGTCTTTAGTCCGTCACTTCCAGTAAAAAAAGGCTTTCTTTTTGTAACAGTTAATTGTAAAAGTCTGACATTTCCAGCTGCAGTGACTCAGTGAAACTGTTTTATACATATTCCATCTAACCCGAAATAACCTGTTAGTGTACGATTTCACCTGCCTGCCAGCTCTCCTTACTGTGTGATGCTAGTCTGAGATGTAAAACGCTAAATAATTCAACAGGATTCGACCCGAGTGTGTGATGGTGAACTGGTGGCTGTGAGCTCCACCTGTAGCTCCAGTGCCACAGTGAGAAACACAGAGTCTACGAACATTTATAGCGCTTTATTTTAGCTGGTATAATCCTTTTATTGTGCACATAAGGTAGCACCATATGATCCTTGGATTCGTTTATTTTTTACGCTGAACGAATTCTGACCTGAACCGCAGCAGGTCTCGTCCACTCATGCAGGGCGGCGTGTGATTACATCCAGCCTCGCAGCGCAGCCCCCCGCATTTAGCCCCGCTATGACATTTCTCTGACTGACAGACAGCATAAGATGAGTGTGTGTAGTGGATGAACTCCTCACCTGACGAATAAACACGGCTCCTGAGCCAGGAACACAGTGACGGCGCTTCCAGCGTCCAGATGGCGGCCTGAGATGGTCAGTCTGGTTCCCCCTGACACGGGCCCTTTATCCGGCTGCACACGACTGAAACTCGGCGTCTACAGACAAACACACGCATCTGGAATCCTGATACTGCATATACATCTGTATAACCTTAAACGTGTTTATGTCATAAATGTATATTTCTAAATAAAAACACCCAGGGGGACACCCTGGACAGGTCAACAGTCCATCACAGAGCCAGCCACACACACACACTTTTTTGAACTGTGGGAGGAAACCGGAGAACCCTGAGTAAACCCACGCAAGCACAGGGAGAACATGCAATTGAACTTTTAAATGCTTGAGCTTTAGACATTAACTTTGCGCCTGACTTTATGTTCAAACACACGACACACACAAGGTTCATATATCTGTAACACTAGTCAGGCTTCAGAGTGTGTGTGTGTGTGTGTATGTATTTGCCTACAGGCCTGTACATTTGTTCTTAATTAGTTGCCTGGCTTTGGTTCTGCCCTCAGTACAGCCTTTTGAATGAGTCTCTGCTATTCATTAAAACCCTCAAGAGTCAGCCATCTGTGTGTGTGTGTGTGTGTGTGTGTGTGTGTTTCTACTGTACACGTTGTGAATATGTCAACACTCTAATAAAATTTACAGCATTAACACTAGTAACAGGAACCAAGCTGTCACACAACATTAACTGTAACCGTAAACAGAGAAACACAGGCAATACTGGACAATGCTAAACATCCTCCTTATAACATCTTCAGTAGTCAGAGGAGATATCTCTCCAACTGAGATTTTTCTATCTATCCATCCTTTCATCTATCTCTCTATCCATTCATCCATATATCCATCTCTATATCCATCTATCCATCCCATCTATCCCTATATACATCCATCTATCCATCCATCCAGCCATCCATCCATCCATCCCCCCCATACCCATCCATCCATACATATATCCAGCCATTTCTTCCCCCATCTCCGCCCTTCCCCCTCCATCCCATCCCCTATCCCGCCATCTCTCTTTCTATCCATCCATCCGTCTCTCTATCCATCTATCTCCCTCTATCCATCCATCCATCCATCTCTATCCATCTCTCTCTTTCTCTCTCTCTATCCATCCATCCATCCATCCCATCCGTCCATCCCTCTTTCCATCCATCCATCCATCCATCTATCTCTCTCTCCATCCATCCATCCATCCATCTATCCATCCATCCATCCATCCCTCCCTATATTCATCCATCCATCCATCCATCCATATATCCAGCCATCTCTCTTTCTATCCATCCATCCGTCTCTCTATCCATCTATCTCCCTTCATCCATCCATCCATCCATCTCTATCCATCTCTCTCTTTCTCTCTCTCTATCCATCCATCCATCCGTCCATCCAAAAAATATCTCTCTCTCTCTCTTTGTACATAAACCAAAAATGTACATATTAGCTGAGTGCTTAAATACACAGGGATGTTGTTAAAGTAGTATAGGATTCCAAAAGTACCAAATTAAAAGAAACAGAATGAGAATTAAATGAAAACAAAACAGAATGAGAACAGAAGAGTATAGAAAAGACCAGATTAATAAAAGACTAGAAGAATAAATTCAGAACAGAACGATTTAATAAAGAACAGAATGAAAACAGAAAAAAACCCCAAATCAGAATAGAATAAAAAACTGAACTGTAACAGAACAGAATAAAAGAGATTTAGAATAGAACAGAATAAGAAGTGAATATTAGGCCACGCCCACTCCCAAATAAATAGACTAGTCTAATAACTGAATCCAGCTGATTATTTTTGTTAATTATTGACATAAAACGGATCTCCAGTCTATTATTATGGAAATAATTATATATTAAAGCACGTGTGTGTGTGTGTGTGTGTTTCTGTGCTTCTTCAAGGCTTGCACTAATAGATTAAATGGCCCACTTATGCAAGGCAGTGCTTAAACCTCAGCAGGGTGTTTGGTTGTGTGTGTGTGTGTGTGTGCGCGTGTGTGTGTGCGTATATTGTTTACTCTGTCTCTTTCTACATTACTTTTCATCCTCCTTAGCTGCTCAGTCAACTTCTTCTCAGCCAACTTTAAATTAAAGAAGCATGAATCCTATTTTTTCTTTAGTCACGAAATCTGATTGGTCTACAGACTCAGGGAGAGGTCTTTATTAGCTGACTGGGGTATTTATCTCTACCTAGCATACTACAGCAGAAATTAAAGTTAAGGACATACTGAACTGGGGCTTTAATGTGACTCAAACGATTTAGTTTAACACTTTATTTGTTATTAATGAATAAATGATTTAATTTTATTTTTTAATGTAGAAGTCAAACAGATTTAAAGGAGAAAACAAAGCAGCCTGGAAACGGATTTAATATAGAAATCACAATAGTATAGAATAGCATAAAATAAAATAAAATAAAGTAGAGTAGAATGGAATAGAATAATAACATAATAAAATAATAAAATATAATCGAATAGAATAGAATAGAGTACAATAGAATATAATATAATTGAATGGAATAAAATATATCGAATAAAATAGAATAGAGTAGAATAGAACGATAAAATAGAATAGAATAGAGCGTAATAGAACAAAATATAATCGATAGAATAAATCGAATAGAGTAGAATAATAAATAGAGTAGAGTAAAGTAGTATAGAGTAAGTAAATAGTATAGTATAGAGTAGAGGAGAATAAATAAATAGATAGAATAGAATAGAATAGAATATAATAAAATAGAATAGAGAATAAATAAAAATGAAATAGAGTAGAATAAAATAAGAATAGAATAAAATAGACATAGAATAGAATAAATAAAATAGAATAGAGTAGAATAAAATAAATAGAATAGAGTAGAATAAAAGAAATAGAATAGAATAGAATAAATAGAGAAAAAATAAGTAAATAAATAGAATAGAGTATAAATAAAATAGAGTAGAATAAAATAGAATAGAGTAGAATAAATAGAATAAATAAATAGAATAGAATAATAAATAAAATAGAATAAAATAAGTAGAATAGAATAGAATAAATAGAATAAAATAGAGTAGAGTATAGAAATAGAGATAGAATAGAATAAATAGAATAAAATAGAATAGATTAAATAAAATAGAATAGAGTAGAATAAAATAGAATAAAATAAATAGAATAGAGTAGAAAGAATAAATAGAAATAGAATAGAGTAGAATAAATAGAATAAAGTAGAACTAGAATAAAATAGAATAGTAGAATAAATAAATAGAGTAGTAGAATAATAGAATAGAGTAGAATAAAAAGAGTAGAAATAAAAATAGAATAAGTAGAATAGAAATAAATAGAGTAAATAGAGTACATATAGAATATAAATACGAGAAATAAATAGAATAAAAATAGAAAGAGTAGAATAAAGAAATAGATAAAAAATAGAATAGAGTAGAATAAAATAGAAAACTGATAAATGAATAGAATCAAATAGAATAGCGTAAATAAAATAGAGTAGAGTAGAATAGAATATAGCGTAGAATAGAATAAATAGAATAAGTAGAATAAAATAGAATAAAATAGAATAGAGTAGATAAAAATAGAATAGAATATTAGAATAGAGTAGAATAAACAAATAGAATAGAATAGAGTAGAATAAAATAGAATAGAGTAGAATGAAAATAGAATAGTAGAATAAAATAAAAGAGAATAAAATAAAATAGAAAGAATAGAATAGAATAGAGTAAATAAATAGAAATAGAGTAGATAGAATAGATAGATAGAATAGAGTAGAATAGAATAAAATAGAGTAAATAAATAGAATAAATAATAAAATAGAATAGAGTAGAATAAAATAGAGTAGAATAAAATAGAATAGAAATAGAATAGAATAAATAGAATAGTAGAATAAAATAGAGTAAATAGAATAGAATAGAATAGAATAAAATAGAATAGAATATAGTAGAATAGAAATAGAGTAGAGAAAGTAAATAAAGAGTAGAGTAGAGTAGAATAAAATAGAGTAGAATAGAATAGAATAAAAAATAGAATAGAGTAGAATAAATAGAAAGAGTAAAAGAATAAATAGAGTAGAATAAAATAGAGTAGAATAAAATAAATAAAATAAAGTAGAATAAAATAGAGTAGAGAATAAAATAGAATAGAATAAAATAGAATATAAAGAATAGAATAGAATAAAAGTAGAATAAAATAAAATAGAATAAAATAGAATAGAATAGTAGAATAAATAGAATAGAGTAGAATAGAATATAGTAGAATAAAATAGAATAGAAATAAAATAGATAGTAGAAATAAAATAGAATAGATAAATAGAATAAGAATAAAATAGAATAGAAAGTAGAATAAAAATAAATAGAATAAATAGAATAAAATCGTAGAATAGAATATAGAATAAAATAGTAATAGAATAGAGTAGAATAAAATAGAATAGAGTAGAATAAATAAATAGAATTAGAGTAGAATAAAATAGAATAGATGTAGAATAAAATAGAATAGAAGGTAGAAGAAAGAGAGTAGAGATAAAATAAAATAGAATAGTATAGAATAAAATAGAAATAGAGTCGTAGAATAAAATAGAATAGAATAAAATAGAGTAGAATAGAGTAGAATAAAATAGAGTAGAATAAAATAGAATAGATAAAAAAATAAATACATAGAATAGAATAGAGTAGAAAAATAAAATAGAATAGAAATAGAGAATAGAATAGAATAAAATAGAGAATAAAAAATAGAGAGTAGAATAAAATAGAAGAATAGAATAAATAGTAGAATAAAATAGAGTAGAATAAAATAGAATAGAGTAGAATAAAATAGAAGAATAAAATAGAAATAGAGTAGAATAAAATAGAAAGTAGAGTAGAATAGAAAATAAGAGAGTAGAATAAAATAGAGTAGAATAGAAAAGAAATAGAATAGAGTAAATAGAATAGAGTAGAATAAAATAGAATAGAAATAAAATCGAATAGAAAGTAGAAGAAAGAATAAAATAGAATAGAGTAGAATAAAATAGAAGAATAGAATGAGAGTAGAATAAATAAAATAGAATAGTAGAATAAAAATAAGAATAGAAGAAGTAGTAGAGTAATAGAAATAGAATAGAGTAGAATAAAATAGAGTAGAATAAAAATAGAAGTAGAATATAGAATAGAGTAGAATAAAATAGAAAGTAGAATAGAAATAGTAGAGAATAGAATAAATAGAATAGAATATAGAATAGAATAGAATAAAAAGAATAGAATAGAGTAGAATAGAGTAGAATAAAATAGAAGAATAGAATAGAATAGAATAGAATAGAATAGAAATAGAAGAGAGTAAAAGAATAGTAAATAGAATAGTAGAAATAGAAAAATAGAGTAGAATAAAATAGAATAGAATAGAATAAAATAGTAGAATAAAATAGAATAGAGTAATAGAGTAGAATAGAATACAATAGAAAGTCGAATAGAATGAAAATAGAATAGAGTAGATAAATAAATAGAATAGAAGAAAAATAGAATAAAATAGAATAAAATAAAATAGAATAGAAATAGAAGATAAATAAAATAGAAATAGAAGATAGAATAGAGTAGAGTAGAAGTAGAATAGAAAAATAGAGTAGAGTAGAGTAGAATAGAAATAGAATAGAATAACCTAGTAGAGTAGAATAAATAGAGTAGAGTAGAATAAAATAGAGTAGAATAGAGTAGAATAAAATAGAAGAATAGAGTAGAAGAATAAAATAGAATAGTAGAGTAGAATAGAATAAAATAGAATAATTAGAGTAGAATAAAATAGAATAGAGTAGAATAATAGAATAGATAGAATAAATAGAGTAGAATAAAATAGATAGAATAAAAGTAATAGAGTAGAGTAGAATAGAATAGAGTAAATAGAATAGTAGAATAGAATAGAAATAGAATAGAATAAAATAGAATAGAGGTAGAATAAAATAGAATAGAATAAAAAATAAAATAGAATAGAATAAAATAGAATAGAATAGAAAATATAGTAGAATAGTAAATAGAATAGAGTAGTAGAATAGAAATAGAATAGAGTAGAATAGAATAAAAGAGTAGAAATAAAATAGAATAGAGTAGAATAAATATAGAATAAAAGTAGAATAAAAATAGAGTAGAATAAAAGTAGAGTAGAAAAAATAGAATAGTAGAATAAAATAGAGTAGAATAAAAAGAGAGTAGAATAAAATGTAGAAATAGAGTAGAATAGAGTAGAGTAGAAATAAAATAGTAGAGTAGAGAATAGAGTAGAGAAAATAAAATAGAAATAGAATAGAGTAGAAAATAAAATAGAATAGAAGATAGAGTAAATAGAAGAGTAAATAAAATAGAATAGAATAAAATAGAAATAGAATAGAATAGATAGAATAAAATAGAATAGAGTAGAATAGAGAGTAGAATAGAGTAGAATAAAATAGAATAGTAGAATAAAATAGAATAGAGTAGAATAAAATAGAGATAGAGTAGAATAAAATAGAGAATAGAATAGATAGAGTAGAGTAGAAACAATAAACTAGAATAGATAGAATAGATAGAGTAATAGAAATAGAATAGAATAAAATAGAATAGAGTAGAATAGAATAGAGTAGAATAGAATAGAGTAGAATAGAGTAGAATAGAGTAGAATAGAAATAGAAATAGGAATAGATAGAGAGAGCTAGAATAAAATAGAGTAGAATAGAATAAGAGTAGAATTAAAATAGCAGAATACAATAGAATAGAGTAGAATAGAGTAGAATAGAAAATAGAGTAGAATAGAATAGAGTAGAATAGAATAAGAAATAGAATAGAATAAAAGCAATAATAGATAGAATAGAATAGAAAAAATAGAATAGAGTAGAATAGAGAGTAGAATAGATAGAGTAGAAAAATAGAAGAGTAGAATAGAGTAGAATAGAATAGAATAGAGTAGAAGAGTAGAAATAAAATAGAGTAGAATAAAATAGAATAAAAATAGAGTAGAATAAAATGAAGATAGAGTAGAAATAGAGTAGAATAGAGTAGGTAGAGAGTAGAATAAAGAGAGAATAGTAGAAATAGAATAAATAGAATAGATAGAATAGAATAGAAGAATACAGAATAGAATAGAAAAGAATAGAATAGAGTAGAATAAAATAGAATGAATAGATAGAGAATAGAAAATAGAATAGAGTAGAGTAGAGTAGAAGATAGAATAGTATCGAGAGATAGAAGAATAGAAAATAGAGTAGAGAGTAAAATAGAATAGTAGAATAGAGTAGAATAGATAGAGTAGAGTATAGAATAGAATAGAAATCGAATAGAGTAGAATAAAATAGTAGAATAGAATAGTAGAGTAGAGAGTAGAAGAGAGAATAAAAGAGAATAGTATAGAACGAGAGTAGAATAGAGTAGAGTAGAGTAGAAGAATAGTAATAGAGAGTAGAATAGAGTAATAGAATAGAATAGAGTAGAATAGAATAAAATAGAGTAGAATAGAGTAGAATAGGATAGAGTAGAGTAGAATAAAAGAGAATAGAAGAGTAGAATAAAATAGAATAGTAAACTAGAATAAGAATAGAAGAATAGAATAAAGAGAATAGAGTAAAATAGAGTAGAGTAGAATAGAATAGAATAAAGAGAGAGTAGAAGAGTAGAAGAGTAAAAGAGTAGAGTAGAGAATAGAGTAGAGTAGAGTAGAGTAGAATAGTAGAATAGAATATAGAGTAGAATAGAAAGTAGAGTAGAGTAGATAGAGTAGAGTAGAATAGAAGATAGAATAGTAGAGAGTAGAAGAGTAGTAAGAGAGAGTAGAGTAGAATAGTAGAGTATAGAGAGTAGAATAGATAGAGTAGAATACAATAGAATAGAGTAGAATAAATAGAATAGAGTAGAATAGAGTAGAATAAAATAGAGTAGAATAAAATAGAGTAGAATAGCAATAGAGTAGAGTAGAATAGAGTAGAATAGAATAGAGTAGAATAAAATAGAGTAGAATACAATAGAATATAGAATAGAATAGAATAGAAATAAAGAAGTAGAAAGAAGATAGAATAGTATAGAATAAATAATAGAATAGAATAAGAGTAGAATAAAATGTATAGAGTAGAATAGAATAGAATAGAATAGAATAGAATAGAATCAGAACTGTGATAGACCGAAATAAAGATTTAGGATAGAACAGAATAAGAGAAAAGGTGAATATTATTTTCTATTATATTTCGATTTTGTTTTGTGAATATTATCTGTGGCTCAAACGGTACGGCGATTCCTAGTTGTAGATCTTCACTATTAACAGGGTGCCACTGTCGGACCCTCGAACAAGACCCTTAACCCCAGTGGCTGATTTACCCGACTGATACGCCTCTTAATACCACCACTATCACATCACAATTATAGAAACACATCAATACTAAACAAACACACAGTATAACACGGCGTGGAATTACAGACAAAGAGACAAGAAACCCGTTAACACACAACTCCAAACCTCTACACTACAACCGCAACTGTACCACATACAACATCTGGAGCAGCAGGAGAAACACTACGAAATTAAGAGAATAAACTTTTGGGAATAAATTATTACAAATTAATGGAACAAATATTCGAATTTAGGTTGCAGCAAAGAAAGATTTACTGACCTCAACTGCGCACCACTGCTTAACCCCCCTCCTGCCCCCTGACCCGAACCTTCTAAGCTGGGATAATTTCAGTGTGCTTTTGCATACATGCCAAATAAAGACCTATCGATCTATCTTACATTTACACTTACGCCATTTATTCCCGAAAGACTTATTTGACTCATTTTTTCCCCACATTCAAGCTCCAAATTGTAGTGGAAATTCCTACTAGGATAGCGCCGCTTATTCGAACCAAAATGGAAATAAATGTTTAAAAAAAATCACATTTGTTTGTGATGCTCAGGTGACCACAAACTTTTGGCAATATAGTGTATATCCTGAAATGTATCATCTCAGTGAAATAAAATTAATACCGTGAAATAGAATTACTTTTACAGAACAAGGATTGTGTTTTGGCCCAGATATATATAAAAAAAACAAAAAAATATAGTCGAGTGTTTACTTTTAAATCTTTCTCCTGTCTCTTAACAGACTCTTGCCCTTAACAGAAAGTGCTTTTCCACATTACCCCAGGTCTTTTCTGCAGCCGGGGTCTAAAAGGGCTTTTTCAAACGGATTCTGTTCCACCCTCCTGTATGAAGTGAATTAGAAAATAAAAACACAAAGACATGTGGACCAGTAATCGACCGAGATTGTGGGTTCAACAAGCTGGGCCCCTGAGCAAGGTCCTTAACTAACTGCTCAGTTGGAGAATAATCTGGATAATCCTGTTCTTCTGCCTAACACTTGGAATGTTAATGTAAATGTTTAACCCACGGCGTGCACCTGAACACGACGCCGGGTGAAATGACAGGTGTGTTTGTGCTACTTACCACAAACGCGTACGTCTGAGACGACTGAGTACGATAATCAGCACTGCAGTCTCCGATACACAGCTCCACCGGACCGCCAGGGGGACTCGCCATGAGAGACTCCTCCATGTCACACACAATCCTGACACACACACAAACACACTAAATAAACGACCGGAACTCTTTACACTGAACCAGGTTCCGCTGCTGATCCAGTTTTGTTCTAACGTCTCTTTAAACTGTGTTATTTATCCAGGACTCGTTTTTATATAACATCTTATTTCCTCCAACGTGTCTTTCAGACTACACACGTATCATCAGTTTTATCATAGACGACCCTGTTAGAAATTCTTAATGTTCTAGCTGTGTTAAATGTGGTGCGTGTGTGTGTGTTTTGTGTCACCTCTCAGCGCTGACGTATTCCTGCGCCACAGTGTTACAGCGCACACCAGCCACACGCACGTGTGTGATCTCTCGCACCTGCAACCCCAAGTTCTCACCCTCGATTGTCACCCGTGTGCCCCCCTCCTTAGGACCGGTCAGGGGCTGAATCTACACACACACACACACACACACACACGCAAATACAAAATAAAGCATTCTCCCACTGGATACCAAGGCATACAATTTTTTTTTATTTTTTTTATTTTTTATTGAGGACCTCCAGAGCATCCACCAGAAAAATAGGGGCGGGGCTAGAGACATGAAAAGTCTCTGATTAGTCAGTAACAGAGCAACAGTAATAGTTCAGACATACAGACAGAAGTTAGGCTTAAAAGTGAACAGAATGGCTTTGTTTTTAATCACATGTAAGTATACACAGGTTAGTCTCAGTCCTTTAATCTGATTGGATGAGCCACATTCCTTACAAGTTAAAAATCGTGTTCGTGACATCATCAGCTGACATAGCAAATAAAAAAAAACGTTATTATTATTATTATTATCATTACATGCTTATTATTTTATTACGTTTGTTATCATTTTATTACGTTTATTATAATTTTCTTCTATTATAATTATCATTATTATTAATAATAATTATTTTTTTTTACCATAAGGACTATTTTTGTAAATCGTAGAGTCCCTCCTGCTTAACGACCCACTGTGCATTAAGCTAAATGCAGTTGTTTATCCCTGCCCATTTATTTGGCCCCGCCCACTTCTCTGATTATGCTTTGCTTTGCTTTTCAGCTTTTAGTGAGCAGGAAGGTCTTCCCGGTGCTTTGTTGGACATGCTCAATTATTACAGTGGATGATAAGTGTGTGTGTGTGTGTGTGTGTGTTTGTATATTACCTTGGCAATACGGGGATGGCTGCAGCGCACATTACGGCGGCCCTGGTGCATCCAGTTGTGTTCGGCCGAAGGGCAATGCTGCTTCAGGAGACAGCGCTTATCTGCCAAACACCAGCCGCACTCAAACATACTGTTTGCCTTTAGACACAGACCACAGCTGTCCCTCTGAGCCTCACACTTATAGAGTAGAGCTGTGTGGAGCGCACATCCAGCAACACCATCACACACACACACACAGAAAAAGAGAGTGAGATACAAGAGGGAGGGAGGAATAAAGTGTTGCACTCCTCTGGCAGGATGAAGGCAGGTCAACAGTGGGAGTGAAGCCAGCAGCTTGCACTGAGTCGATAATTGAACTGTACGGGTGAAAGCAGCCAAGGCAAAGCCCACGCCTGCATTTACTGTACTCGGCTTGCTGCTCTCTTTTACACACACACACACACACGTAGGCTCTTGCTCTCTGGGTAATTGCAATAGGCAGCCATGCTGGGGTAAGTGCAGGTGGTTGAGTTGGTGTGTATTGATTGGATGTGGCCAGAGTGCAAGAGGATGCTGGACACGCCAGCCAAGCCACCCCCCCCCCCCCCCCCCCCCCCCCCCCCCCCCCCCCAAACACACACACATACAATCCTCTATTCATCCGGAAAAACGTAGGAGGATTTAAAATTTTCCTTTACGTTTAATCAAAAACTCGTCATGGAGGCTGCTTACTTAATCTGGTGTCATAGCATCACTGTGTGTATTCGCGCATCAAAGGTCTAAAATCAATCAGGTTAATTTATAATCATTAATGTTCTGCTTATAATCAGAAATTGTGTAATTAACGTGTAGTTAAACTTTACTTTTATTCTAATTCTATTTGTTCCTTTCTGTTATGACCAGCTTTCCAAAATGGTTAAGTACGAATCATCATCTGCTTTTGTCTGTTCCCTTCAGGGGTCTCACCACAGCGAATCGTCTTCCACCCTCTAGCCCGATCCACCGCATTCTCTTTACTCACACCTGCTAACTTCATGCCCTCATTATTGACATCCGTATACCCCCTCTTTGGTCTTCCTCTTAGCCTTTTGCCTATACATCCTCCTACTGTTATTTCCACTCCCACTCCTCCTCTGCACATATCCAGACCATCTCAATCTGTCCTCTCTGACTTTGCCCCTGAAATGTCCAACATGAGCCGTCCCTCTGATGTGCTCGTTCCTGCTCCTGTCTAACCTTGTCACTCCTAACGAAAACCTGAACATCTTCATCTCTGATAGGGTGTCACTGTCTCTAAACTGTAGATCATGGCTGCCCTTACCACTGTCGTCTACCTGAAATATCAGTCACTGGTTTTGATGTGGACTGAAATTTAGTATAAATAGAAAAGAAATTCAATAATAATCATGGACTTCTTCTATTTCTACTGTTTCTACTAAGGCTAATAGCTAACTAGCCCATTGTATCTTATTATGTCACAGCAGCTACCAATTATGTTCAACGCAAAATTTTATCTTGTCTACCCAGAGGCAAGTTTGCCCCACTGAGAGTACCCACAATCCTGTATTTGCACCAGCTGATATTTATAGTCATTCATAGATCAAATGTAAATATTAGAATTCCCGCACTCTTTTTAAAGCTTTTTCTAGACACAAAAGATAAAAACAAAACTATAAATTATTTTGGGGGTGGGTTGGGTGGAGGTGGGGGGGGGGGTGTGTTTTTTTTTTGCGTTTTTTTCTCTTTCAATTAGCTTATAAATGCTTGTGCTTGTTTTATAATCACTTTCGAATTAGCGGGAAAAGCTTGAACAAGAAAAAAAAAAAAAGATAAACATTTATATTATGTCACAGATCAGTTAATCATTTTCTCACGCAAGATATTAAAATGACTATTAATAAATATTTAATAAAACAATAATACTTTAAAAATACAGAACGTCGGTGGTAAAGTGACATATCCGGCGTTTGGTCTCAACACAGTGACACCATCAACCCCGACAATCACAGCAGTCCTGATCTGTGCTTATTTTCCATTTCGCTCTGAAAGATAACGCGTCTGGCACACGGCGGGGAAAACAGGACACCTTCTCGCACCAGCCAGAAAACCAAAATAGACAGTAAAGTAATCTATTAATAAGATATGCATGTCCAGATGAGAACATGTCTATATGGGGTGGAATAGATGGAAAAAGTTACTTGTATTCGCTGGAGCAGAATAAAGCACTGAATAAAACCATGAACACAGAAGAGAAGACAGGAAAGCACTCGTTTTTTAAAAAAAATCTGCTGATATATATATAGATATATATATATATATATATATATATATCTATATATATATATATATATATATATATATATATATATATATATATATATATCGTTTTGTCCTTAAATTCTACCACTAGGGGGCTTAAAAATCAACAATGGAATCTTTAATTTGGGAAAAATTATTTATTTTTTTTCTAAACAAAGAGCTTTTGTTTCCCCCAAACAAGATGAGGGTTTTATCAAGATTTTTGGATTAAATGCTGTCTTTCACTAAAATGTTTATCTTTTGTTTTTTTTTTTCTTTTTTCTTCTTCTTCAGCGTAACTGAACAAACATCCAGGATTCAACAAAGAAAGTAATACATCTCTTTCTTATAAAGTTTAGTACTCTACTATTCTTTTCCGGCAGAATTGATCATCAGTATAAATTATTTCCTGGATTTTGTATCACTGTAGTACCTAAATGTATGTACGTGCAGGAAAAGAGGGTTTATATTATACATTTTATCCCATTATTCATTTTTTTTACATACATAATCACAAACAGAACAGCAAAGAGAAATGCGACTTTTTTTTAGGCTATCGGTGGCCTAACAAGTGAAACTCAGTAATAAAAATTCCAATAAAAATGAATATAAATTAGAAAGAGGATAAACAAAAATAGTTACAACAGTAAAAAAAAAAAAATAAATTAAATAAATATATATACACACAAATAAGAATTGAAATAAACTGCAATTCTATTTCTAATAGAGGAGATATATTTATATATTTTATAAATAATTATATCTCCTCTATTTCAAATAGAAATAAAATGATAGATTGTGTATATATATATATATATTGATATCCAAAAAAGCATGCCAGAGACTCTTAAATTAACTTAACTCTCCTCCTCTCTTTAACAATAACAGACAAGATTTAAAGCTCCGCCCCTTTGTAATAATCCTCCAATCAGCGCATTAGTTTTCTTGTATGTCCAATCACATCGAAGAAAGACCAGTATAAGCTAATTAAATGACTCCAGGTTTTGAGTTCATAACTAATAAAATCTTAAGTTCCTGTAATTTGTTAAATGTTAAGTGACCCTAACACTGTTTTCTGAGCAAAGGGTCCAAAATGCAGATGTTTAGTTAAGATCACTTGATCGTTTTAAATAAAGACAACTTTAGGGTTTACAGTGCAGAATAACAGGGAAGCTTCGAATACTTTGCTACCAAAATCCGGTGTTTTTATTGGATGTTACATTTAATTAGCTATCTCCTAAGCCTGAAAATTTCAGTTTAGTTTTTGCATCTATTACATTTGGCATTTAATAGGTGGTAACGTTGCAATTAATTACTGTATTTCGAGGATACAATGAAAAAAAAGACATCGATCGTATAACAGTAGGTATAACGGAAGAGCAAATAAACAAACAGCTGGATTTGCTATTTGTCATTTGGGTACAAAAAAAACCTCTCTACAGATTATATCAATAAATAAATAATGATATCAAGTCCAAGTGTCTTTGCGTTTATCTATTAATCATCTCGTTCTAGAAAACCTGAGGAGACTCCTCTATTAAGGGTCGAACAGGAACCTACCTCTCAGCGTGGAAGGCTTGTCGATGGGAAAGTCTCCGTCCCAGACGATAGAGAAATCCACAGGCAGGTCCCCCATCTCATTCCCTTCATACCAGTACTGCGGAAGACAAACAGACACAATACAGACACTGCATGAGTGGAATGAACTCCTCCAAGCCATTATTATTATTATTATATACTGTACAGCAAAGCCGTCCAACGAGAGATAAAGAGCTGGCATGAGGTTAAAGAGTCCCCGAGGTAAAATAAAAAACAATGTTCCATCAGATAGCCACAAAGAGTGGACAGTTTAGTCATGGTGCTAGTTTTAACTGCGATTACAACAATCTGCTTCATGAAAATACACCAAACAACGGATCTTTGTGTCATATCTCATTATTGAGCTATCAACTTTTTAGAACTTCCATTTCGAAACACTTAAACAGAAAAACAAGCACTGAGAAAAAAGGTGACTTTAGTTATCCAAGATGGCTGGGCTGTACTCTTGGATGCTACTTATAATACTGAATCTTTTATACTTTTCTGATCACAATCTTGAAGATATTTGTGTGAACCGGTTTCCTTATAGAACAACAGTCCCTTCAAGCTGAGCTGTAAAAAAAACAAAAAACAAGCTACTACTGCTATTAACGCCGTCTGTGGTCATCTAGCATGTTAATCGAATTGTGGTTCTTGGTCATCTTTAATGATGATGCATTTCAGACTCCTTAAGATCACCACATCCATGCAACTCCACTAAAGAACTGGATAAGGGCTAAAGTCAGAGAAAAACAGAATAGGGAAATTAGTAACATGGTAGCTCAGCGGTTAATACTGCCATGCTGCCAGTGCTGGGCCCTACAGCAAGGCCCTCAACTGCTTAGTTGTATAAAAATGAAGGGTCCAACTAGGATTTTGTAATGTCACAATGGCAATTATTATGTTTAACCAACCCTCGTGCGCTTTATCTCATTACTGCTGATTTAACCAACCATTGTATAAGCTTACACAAAATTCACACTTTCTTGTTTCTTATGTTAAAGAAGATGCAGACATGTACAACGCTTATGTCAGACGTTTCCAACAAGGGGACCCAACCCATAAGGGGGCCTCAGCAAGTGAGCATTAAAGAGAATGATCGTATCGCATTAGCTAATTTTATCCATGATCCCCTGGTGAACCAAAAAAATTTGTAATTTGTCCTCCACAAAAATGACCAAGTCTCACTGATTCACCTTCAGCAGCAGAAAGCAATAAGCCAGACATACTGAACCCGGGTGAGGAAGCTCTTACCAATTCGGGTCGCAAAGCTAGTAATACTGGAAACACAAAATGCAGGGAAAACCAAGAGCGATAATATCATTAAAGGGGGGGGCGGGGTGGCGGGGGGCTTAAAATATTTTCTTCGGGGGGAAAAGGGGATCTCAGACAAAAAATGTTATTGGGAAACACTGGCTTGTCACCCGCTTACCAACAAAAAATTGTCTTGAAGACAATGCAATTTCCTGATCAAAAGTAAAATGTTTTACACCACATCCAACATTGTGGCACAATTTTAACTTAGTTGTATTATTTTAACAGCTAAAACACCTAAAAAACACTGCAACTTGCATCAATTTTTTGTAAAATTAGAAACTTTAACCTGCAACAATTACATAAACAACCTACGAATTCCAGAAGTACTGAACGCAAGTCCGAAACTGAATATGGATGACAGCAAATGCTGTCTTTAATAAAAAAGGCAACTCAGGACACCAAACATGTTTTAACTGGCTAACTACAATAAAAAGTTGACCCACAATTTTGATCCAAAGCACAAAAAAACAATCTAAGAAAAAAATGCTTTCTATTTTGGCCTTAAACCCCAAAGCAGACCTTCTATTAGACCTCCAAGACACCGCATGTCAGGTCACCGTCCAATATAACTCCTCTTCTCTTTATATAGAAAACAAAAATCGACTCATGTCTGACATTATTACACTGCGAAAGTTGCACACAATGATTAAGAGCTGCAGTGAAGTAAACCGAACCATTTTTTTGCCCCTCTAATACCGACCAGCACAGAGAAAGAGAAGGTGGAGGTTTTAGCGTTCACTTTTTAATTAGTGAAAGCAGCGAAAGCACTTAGGCGAACAGAGTCGGCGAGTGTATCGATCGCAGGCTTCATGAGCATACAGTGAGAGGAATGAAAAAATAGATGCATGTGGGTGAACCAGAACAAGCTTCTGGATCAAGTATTAAATAAACCCGGGCTTGCTACACACCGCCTCACAGTCTCTCACTCTGTGGATAAATGCTAGGATGGTAAGGCAGGCTGATGTACATGCTGTTTCCGGCTACCCAGTCTTCCTGGCCAGGTCTCTGAACCTTCCTGATCCATTTACAATTGCATTTATATTTCTAGCCTTTGGTAGACGCCATTATCCAAAAGACTTAGGCATCTTCTTTTTTTATCTAACTGAGCAGCGGAGGGTTAAGGGTCTTCCTCAGGGGCCCAGTTGTGGCAGCCTGGCATCAACCAACAATTTTCTAATCACCATAACCATCGAGTTTCACTTCCCCAACATGCATTTTTTTGGAAAATCTGCTGTGAAATCAGTAAATTTAACGTGCAGTAATTACAAACTACCTGCGAAAATTCCAAAGGTCCTGATTGTAAATCTGGAGGAGAGCAAATGCAAGATTTTTGATCCAAGTACAAAACTAAAGAAGCAAAAACTCAGGACATTAAACATCTTAACTGATTGACTATTGACTAAACTAAAAAGGTGACTCGGAATTTTGACCCCACAAATATTGACCAGGTTTAAATAATACTGATCCATCCTGATGTCCTACATCTGGTGGGAGTCTCATCCCTTGGTGCTCAGTGCTGCTGAGGATGGCCAAACACTGGCTGATCTGCTGTTACCAAGTTGAGGATGGGTTTAGGTCTGGTTCCTTACAAGGCTTCTTTGTAACATTACCACCGCTGCATCAGGCTTGCTTATTGGTGATAAATAGCAATTTAATTGTAAAATAAATTTTTTTTATTAATTAAAATGTATACACAAATTAAATGTCATTAAAATTAGTGGAGAAGCTTTTCCACCTTAAATGTCATTTAGAGCCAAAACCAGAAATTACAGAACAAAAGAGTGGAGCGATGCTAACTGGGTGACATTTCAGCTGCCTCACCAAGTCTTTCAGCCGTGTGGGTCCAATCAATCACTACATCTCGAACGTTCTCCAGCAGCCGGCGAAACCGCAAACAGGAAAAAAAAAACATCTTTAGTTTGTTGTTTTTAAATCTTTCCCCAGCTGCTTCGACTGAGAAAAATATCTGTGAGGAAGTGAAGCGTGCAACTTTTTGCTGAGGGTGACGAAAATCTAAAGCAAGGCTCTTTCAACAAGGTGACATCAGGCTGCCGAGCGGCTAAACGTCTCTCTCAGGCTCAGCTGTGCTTTTTTTGTATAGCGTAATTGGGGTTAATTGCGGATGACCCGGGTAGCACCAAAGATCAGGGAGGTCAGGTCTGCTAATAGTGCTAGCTTATCTCAGAAATTGGCTCTCGTAAAAGCTTGAAGAAATAACTTGAAATGTGTAGGAGTTTGGGATGATAATTTGAGACTCTGTGAAAGGAGGATTAAGGAGGATTCTGGGCTTCAGGTAATATACCTGTGGTCTGAAGGATGCGGTCTATTGTACTGACTGTATTTGCAATTTGGCTTTAAAACCCAACAATGGAAACCGTCTGCGAATATAAATAAGGTATGATCGCACCGCAACAAATCCTAATAAATAAATAAATAAAAAGATAACAGGTTGTTGTCATGCATAAGCAATGGCGATGAAAGTTCCAGCAGTGAAAGTCTTACACAGTACATTAAGAGACGTAATGTGATGTATTTTTCTTGCCTATAGCCTCTTCTCCTGTGGAAGACAAAAGGCTTGAAGGAGATTAGCCGAAGAGTGTAAATGTACTCAGGTCTTTGTGTTGGTCTGTACAATACAGCTTATCTGAGCCAGGAATGAATTGATTTTCCTCAGGCTTGTCTTCCCACAGTGTCACAGTACTGCGAGATGAGACAGCCTGGCCTAATTCTGTCAGGAGCCTCATTGGAAACAACTGGTAAACGACAAAAAAAAGAGAAGGTATTCTTACCTTCAAAATAGTCCCACTTTCTTCCCCTGTCACCTTCAAAACCCGTCAGCAGCACAGACACTACAACAAATATGCCATTAGCAGGAATCTAGAGGCCCTGCGCTGCCATTTTGATTACATTTCCTACATCATGGTGGGTTTATTACAATCCTGTTTGTACGAAGGAGCTGAGAGTGCACACTGAAGCGAGCGTGGGAAGAGCTGGCTGTCTTTCCTTTTTTTTTTTTTTTTTTTTTTTTTTTTTTTTTTTTAAAAAGCGCCCTCATAATAAATGATGTGCTTGACAATCTACTTAGTACAGTGAAGTTAATACGGCGCTACTGTTTACAGCAATAATGAACAGCTATGCGGATACAATGACTCACAAATGGAGAAAAAAAAATATAATATATATATATATATATATATATATATATATATATATATATATATATATATATATATATATATATATATATATATATTTCCTAAATAAAGTAATTGCAATTAATTCCAATAATGCAACAAAACTCGGATTTTATTCTTTTAGTGATTTAAAGACCGTTTGGTTTTGACTGGCTTAATGATCGAGGTTTTCCTGTATGTTTAATTAAAGTTATCAAATGTGGCCAGACTCAGCACAAAGCTCAGATGACGTATGGGAATGGGTTTGCCATGGGCTTTTTTTTTAAAACTCTAACCTAATTTCAGAGTCATAGCGATCTTGTTACTGGGCTCCTACCAGCAATAATGGACCATAATTTGCTAGGCCATGTGTTGCGTCATGTCTTTAATTACTGTGCGGTGAGAAGTAGCTATGATAGCTAACGCAAAAACTATGGCTTCTCATGCCAAACCGAATATTTCAGGGTTTTAGATCTTTTCCCTTTAGACTAAGGAACGATATAATGGCAAACTCAGGGTTATAATGATAAACAGAAAGAGGAAAGAAAAGGATGGTGTCATCGTAAAGGAGCTTGGTGCACTGATCCAAGGCAAACCAAAGCATTCCATCCCCGTGAGAACTAAACCTGAGCTCAAACAGAACTTTCTGGAATATCACTTACAGGGCAATTTCTTCATTTAGGTTTTCCAAAACAGCTGAGGCTCTTAATACACAGAAATCGCTCGAGACTTGAGGTTGGTACCGCAGACTGAACACTACATTAACCAATTTATTTTCATAAAACTCACCTGCTACAACGCTCATTTACTGCAGCGTGTCATCACATTATGATAAAATGCCTCCAAAAAATGCGAAAGAACAAAAAGTTTTAATTCCATGCTTTTGAAACAAAATTTCTTGTGAAAAAAGCTCACAGCCCTGGTTTAAAACCGTGTCCATTCACATGCTACCGTGATGCACATTAAAGTTCTTTTTTCTTTCTTTGCATGTTTTTCTCCATGGTGCAGCACAAAAACGCTAATGACTGATCGAGCACTTGAGAATAATAGAATAATGAGGGGGGAGCTGGTTCAAAAAGCCTGACAAAAATAACATTTAAGTGTTTTTCAAAAAGCCTTCACTACCCTGCGCAGAGGGTAATGGCCTTCTTTGTAAGGCGCTCGTTCGAGAGGCTACTTCATAACTTAGGCATTGAGGTGAAAAAGGCCCCTGTGCTAATTATTTCCCCGGTAACACGGCGGGTGCTTGTCGCTAAGGGGTCACCGGCGCTTAGCAACACCAACATTTGCATCTCTGGATTCACTTCCAATGTTTTGTTCATGGGGAAAACTATATGAACTCAATAGAAACCTGATTTTTTCCCCCTGGTTTGAGGTATAGCAGATTTGCAATGTTTAAACTAATGCATACATCAGGCATCTGAAAGGTCAAATACATAGAAAAGAGAATTAATCAAACAAATATATGAATGTTGAGTGCCTGTGTTTCGCTGATGTCAGCAGTATCGTTTAGGTGTTTTGATAAATCTTACAGAAGTGCCAAATTTCTTTTATGCATCCCAGCTAAGGAAGTTAACATTAGAGCACAAGGTCAGCCATGATACAGCCCCCTGGAGCAGAGAGAGTTGTTGGGCTTGGTAGATTGGCATGCTGGGGCTTGAACCGTAAACTTCCAATCATGTGTTACGCTTCAATCATTAATTAATATCAAGACTAATCACAATAAAAGATAGCAGACAGACTTGTCGTAAACATATTTAATTAAGAGGTTCCATGATATCCGTCTAGGGAAAATGTCTAGAACAAGCTTAGAATACACCCCTGAGGTACACCCTTGTGGATTTTACACGCTCTAATCATATATTTGACTGTTATTTCTATTGATACATATGGGTAATGGTAAGTTTTAAATGTAAGGAAACTTATGAACAAGAACGCTGCTTAGATTTGAAGAACATATTTTACATTTAAATTAATGTTGGGGAAACCTACAGATACTGAGGACTGTCTGTACTGAGAGAGCTATTTTAAAAAAATAGGCTTATAGTATCTGTGAACAAGAAAGTTGCTTAAAATAAAAAAATAAATTAATTAAAAAAAAGCTAGGGTGCTTCCTCTGGAAAACAGAAAAGGCCCAAAACACACCCCTGAGGTACACTTTTGTGGATTTTTAAGTGCTCTGAAGTATAATTATGTATGTGCCTGTTATTTCCAAACATGTGTTATAAATAAAATCTGTCAGCATCACCACAATGATTAGTAATATGCAAGTTTCCCCTTCAGTGACTTCCACTGGCTCCTGTAATTACACATTTCTCAATCTTTGATTCCCTTACTTAAAATTAAATCAGAATCTAAATCATACCTCTGACTACCACATTAAGTGAGTACAGTGCGGTCTTTTATCGCTTAGGAGATTCTGGAGTCACACAATAGCGGTATTGTGACAAGCTGAAAAGGCAGCTGTCTAAGGGCTGGGAGCAAGCAGGGGTGGAAAGCGGTGAAGAAATTAGAGAGAACACAGAACAAGTTAACTTGATTTTTGTCTAAAATAATGGGCTGTTGCTCCAGTGTGAGACATGGCCTGAGGGAGCACATTTGCATCAGGATATGAGCAGGGGAACTAGAGTGGCTGTAACGCAACACCAGAGCCTGCAGGGTTTTTTCGGGGGTTCAGCATTTTTTTTTAAATGTGGCCTTTTGAAAATAACTGAGAGCTAGTGAAGCGTACGAGTTCAAACAGGTGTGCCAAGTAGCTGGTGCTGTCAGTTAATGAAATCATTTGTGACTAATATGGTGTGTAATGTTTCTCTGGAAATAACTTGAGGTATTTAAAAATGACCGAACTTTTAATGGTCACATTTTAGACAGCCCTGCTTAAGATAAATGTCGCTGGTGCAGAATGTTAACTCAATTATTTGAATATTCTGACACATAAAATACCTGGGTGGAATTCCTGTCTCCATTTTTCAATATTCAGCCATGCCATCACTGGACAATTCAGACCCGATACAGTAAACAGCTAAAATCTTATCATAGATTTTTTCAGGTACTTGTTTAGGCTGATCAAATATTTGCTTGGTCTGTGTTCAAAGCCCAGTTCAAAAGTCCAGAACCCATGTCTGAAACACCAATGCTGGTAGCTCAGTATTTAGGATGTTGGAATGCTAATGGAAAAATTCACAGTTCCACCAGGCTAGTACCTTAATCCTTAACTGCTTAGTTGTACAAATGAGATAAATGTAGCTGTTCTCTACAAGTTAAATGCCAGAAATTTACTGAATGTACTATTAAAATAAATACAAAAAAACAGACAAAATACAAAATAAAACCCATCTCCAGATTTTTAACATAGTTTTTAATTTAAAATATTAGGGTATGATGGCAATCCTTCTTGAGTGATGCTTTAGTTGAGGAGTTTAGAGCGTGTAAGAAAGCAATGCTGCATCTAATAAAGCTATACCAGAGTCATGAGTGTGGAAAGATAAGGCTGATTGATTCTCTGTCACCCATTTGTGGATGATCACAATTTCATTAGCATGAGCGCTGTGGCCTCAGAGTTACCCGACTTGCTGGCTGAGGAGGAGAAGGAGGAGGAGATGCGGGGCCATTTGCCTTAACGGACACAGTGATTGATTGTCCTTGTCTTGCGTATATAAGTGTGTAGGAGCGTGTGCAAGTCTGTGGATATGAGGGGGAAGGAAGACACCATCATGACGTACACCCCCACCTTTGGGAAAGGGAGTAATCTTCAGCATGTCTTTACCGGTATTCGATCGCTATTCGGTTCCACAGATGCACGACAAGTAAGAAAGGCAGAGGTCAAGGGGAAGGGGTGAAGGGGTTAGACAGCAAAAAAAAGAAAGAAAGTAGAAACAGGAGGTATGGAGCCAGAGATGATGTGATCTGTGTTTGCTGTGTCACTGGTAATCAGACTATTGATTAAGCTGCCCAAGCCTACAAAATGTTGAGAGAATGAGAGTGCTAAGAAACAAAGAGATCAAGGCAACAGAAGGGAAGGGGAATGAGAGAAGATGATGTGGGGGTAGGGGTTCCTCTCAGAGCCAAAGGCAGATTGAGATTTACAGCCAGTAAAGGCTTGCGTAAAGGTATTAACCAATTTATAAATCTTGCTGATTCTTCTCAGTTACAGATAAATGAAATGGTTTTATGTTAATGTGCCGAAACTCGTCTATATAGAAGTAAATCCATATTTTGAAGACATGGTTCAGGATTGGTTGCCAGAACATCTGAGGAATGACCTTTTACAAAATTATACCACAAGCCTATTTCCGAGTGACCCCAATGACAAAAAAAACCATAAAGCCTTAATAAAGATTAAGATGCACAGTAATACTTGAAGCAGGGACGGTGGGTCAAAGGTCACGCACACACCCTGAGCCAAAGGGGGTGGAAGTGAGGTTGAATGAAAACAGATGGGGGAACATCAATGGATGTCATGCTCTAAGGCAGTGCCAGGGTGTCATCCCACAGAAAGGCAATGATCAATCCCCATGCCCGATGGACCAGAGACGTGATGTTCATCATTAAATGTCTATGGCATGTCAATAGTCCTGTCAATGGACACCGATGAGACAGGTGACCCTTGACTTCTAAAGGTCAAAAGGGTACAAGGCACACGCTCCACCTCCACTCCAGCCATCGCCTTCCTGTCAAGCTGCATTACACGCTACATCCAGCTCTCGGCTAATTATTTTACAAGATTCCCTGGGGGGGAAATGCGACAGTCGACATGGCAAGCATTCAGGGAGAGACTGTAGGAGAAGGGCCGAGAAAGACAGAGATAAAAAGAAGTGAAAAGGTGGGTTTAAAAGCTAAGGAATCTAGCAATGTGAAATGAAGAACAAAAAATTTAAGAGAAGAATAAAGAATGAAGATTTTTTTTTTTTATTTGATGAAGAGAACTTAATTTATTCTGCTGATAGTCGTTTGCTGGGTTTGCCTTAAAACCCTAGTCCACCAGTTTACAAACCCTGGATAACTGATATTAACGGATGATGGGATATGACTCATCTCTTTGGGTCGAATTTCACCCACTTCAACAAATTTTATATCAGAAATATGTCTTAACTTTTATGTTTGCAGGAAATTAAAAGCAAAAAGGAGCAAGTCCTCCAAAATCCTACCCTCAATACAAAGTAAAGTTTTCTTTAGCACCCCATTCCTAACACTGTTTTTAATTTATTTTTACAGGATATAATCTTGGACCAATTAGATGGATGATCAGTTAAAAAAAACATGAAGGAAGACAACAAAAAACAAACAGTGGAAGGGAATAAACTTTGAGGAGAAAGATAAAAAAACATGATGGAAAAAAGATAGAGAAATAGAAAACAAGAAAGACAAATAAGTGACCCCTGACATGCCCCATTTTTCAGTTGGATTAAAAAAAATGGGGGATTTGATAATGTACTTTTTTCTGGTTTATCTTTTTCAACTGCTGACTGGAAAGTCACCTTGGCACCTTTACAGCATTTTTTTTAATCAGAAATCCTCACTAGTGATCCGGTGTTTACCGTAGGGGCCTCCTGTATAGACAGCCTGCCTCTGAGTGAACCCTAGGTAACATGCCACTATAATACATGTCTGCCTTTAACACTTGCTCAAATACCATCTGTGTTGTAGTCTATAGTCGAAAAGGCTATGCCGATGAAAAATGAGGATCCTGAGAGCGGGCGGTATTGATGCCTTCGTTGCTGTTTACAAAACACGAGGCACGGGCTATTCAAGCTGGAAACCACAACCTCCGGCTCGAAATTCAATCAATAGCTAAAATGCGGGCTTCCAAGACCTTCTGAGTGGAAGAAAAGGTTTCTTATGTTTCTCTTTCCCAGATGGACGGGTACACTTTGAATACTTTCTTATTTAAATAGCACAGGGAGTTCGATATCATGATGTCTTATTGATGCAGTGATTTAGGTCATAGAACTAAAAAAAAATTTAATCAAACACAAGGTAAAGGTCAGGAAGGATTTAGCTCGGTGTGCCTTGTTAATAAAAGTGGCTTTGTTTTATAACACAACGTTATATTTTAAATCTTATAATAATCTTGCATTTAGATTATAGCATTTGGCAGACATCCTTATCCATTTCATACAACTGAACAATTGTGGATTAAGGGCCTTGCTCAGGGGCCCAACAGTGGCAATTTGGTGGTGCTGGGAATCAAACCAGATAGCAGTTCAACACCTTAACCACTTCTTAAAGGAACAGTGCACATTTGAGGAATACAATTCCATGCTAAAATAATAAACAGATTAGCATGTAGTTGTGAGGCAGATGTGCCTTTCACTGCTTTCTACAGTACATGTTTGGTGAACTCTGGACTGGAGAATTAGTATTACGTGAAGACGCCTTGTTGCCTGATTACATAACAGATCGCTGCCTACATTCGCAACAATTATTTTCAACAAAAAAATGTTGGGAGTTGAAAATATTAAATGCACCTTATAAAATATACCAATGTGTAACCAAGAATAAAACGTTTTTTCTTTACAATAGTGATATAACAGTGATGTTCCCAAACATCAAAACTGAGCTGGTGTATCTAACTGGTACCTGAATTAAAAGTTTCACACACGATTTAACACAATGCAACAATAGTCAATATTATTTCATATTAGTAAAAAAATAATGTTTTTCTGATAAATAAATATAAAATGTTTGTCGAGTTGCAAGAGTTAAATGTGCTTAGAACTGACAACATGGCAACCATTGCTTAGCGTAATTTAGGAAAATTGGGGTTTGATTCCCAGCACCAAGCTGCCACCGCTGGGCTTAATCAAGGCCCTTAACCCCTATTTGCTCAGTTGTATTAAAAAAAGAGATAGATGTAAGTGTAAATTTTAAATTAAGATATGAGATGTATGAAAAACCTTCGAGACAAGCAAACAGATGAGCACAGCCTTGTGTGCTGCCATCTGTTGGCTTGTCTCGAAACTTTCTGATATGCCCGTGTGCACTATATACCACATTGCGGGGCTTAACCCCCTCAAAAAATGTTCTTACCGTGTTCTGGCACTGTATGCAGGAACTGTTGAACCGCACGGCTGGAACGCGCTGGATTTTGCCCTGGATGCTAAACACACACTCGTAGTTCTTTTGGCCCGATTGAGGCTGGGGAAGGTTTCGAGCTCTCAGCGTGATTGGACGAACGACACCAGCTGGAACCAGGATATCGCTGCTGTGCAGGATCTGAGGGCAGCCCTAAAGATGGAGGAAGAGGATGAGACGAAACCATTAAACCATTAACAGACACCTCAAAGCAAAGAGCACTGAACATTAACTTATTTAAATGCATTAGGCATATTTTCTTACACGGAACCATTACTTCCAGCCTACTGGACTAAGAACAATGAAAGTGGACTATTCAAACGGAAGCAGCGTACACACACACACTCAGAGTGTCAGATGTGCTGCAGGAAACAAGGAGGCTGTTTTATCGGCACTGAGAAAAAAGCAGCACAAAAGGAGGTTAGAAAGCCCATTACGAGGCGGCCGTGTTCCTTCCCAGCTTTTTTACGAGCTGCGGGTTTTCCTCGCCACAGCACGCTGATGAAGCAGTAAATGAATATCCTCTTCAGTATCATTACAGCCTTGTCTGGCTGGAACTGATCGAAGCATTCATCACAGCCACCAGTATTGACACCTTCACTAATAACATTACGCTAGTCCAGAGAAACTATCAGTGTTCAGATTGAAATTTTCAAATCTCACAACACACAAACAAGATTATGGAATATTTACCTCAGCAAAGAAGTAAAAGTGGAAGCCAACACTAGGTTTTGCTCATTCAAAAGGAAAGCGGTGGCTAAGTAGTGAACTTTTCCATTCCTTCGTATATTTTTTACTTCTCTCATCTTTGCCGTAGTTTAACATTGGAGTTTAATGTTAAAGACAATAAGGACTGCTTATTTTTAAATAAATAGGAAGCCTAACATTGACGAGGTTTTGTAGCTAACTGTTGCTAGTAAACAAACGAGATTTGTTTGCAATCATGCAATTCGTATGACGCAAGAAATCCGGATGGAGGGCTGGAAAGTAAAAAAACCACAATAAACGATATAGAGGAAAGTTCGTATTGTACTCCATAGGAAAGTTATTAACAGAAAATCACCAAACAGGTTGTGATGTCCTGATGTGAGGACTTTATTCTTACATCAGGAAGAGGAGCAAATCGAGGTGGTAGATATGAAAATCGACCTTGTTCTCCAAATAAAAAGCGTACTAATGGGTCAACAACCTCAGTACCAAAAAATTCAACATGTGAATGGAATTATTTCTTTGTCCTGTCGATAAATTTGACAACAAGCACTCAACACTACTGTGCCTCCCTCGTTAGCTTTACTTAAGTAGGTTAAACACTCAAAAGATCCACTGAAACGCCCCTAAAGGCATAAACTATCGTTAAACAAGACGGAGAATTCATTGCACTTTATTGTAACTGCATGGCAGGGTAACTTATTTACATACTAAATTGTAGTAGCTGTTGTTTTTAATACAATACTTTACAAATGTATAATTTATTTATTTCTTTTTAACCCCATGTCGGCTATTTTCATGGCGATTACGCACTCATACTTCACACTTACTTAATCTAACATACATGTTTTTGGACCGTTGGAGGAAACCGGAGTACCCGGAGACCTTTTAGCTGTGAGGCAACAGTGTTAACCACTAAACCACCGGGCTGCCCACAAACGTAGAATAAAGTGGGGATACACCAAATATTAAAGGCAGAAATATATGCGATGCAAGCAGCGTTTAGCGTGCAGGTTTTATTCTTCCTGTAGCTGATGTCACTAACTGAAATTACTTCTAGCATCGATATTCGATTTTGGCGTTACATTTCTGATATTTTATTTTCTATAAATTTCACCAAAAGCTTGTTAGCTACCTAACCAAGAATTTAACAAGCAAGCTACCTTATCCAACAACCCAATTCCGCTAAATCCACTAGCATATGTACACACCGCATGCTCTTACATTATCTTTTATCTAGAGTTGGTTAGCTACTTTAAAAGCGCTTTGGCTAGCAAGCTAGTTTATTTTATCTAACTAGCTAACCCTAGCTAACTAAAAAAAAATAATCTCAATTATGCCCTATAAATGTTAGTAAAATAATAAATAATTATATAATATAATGATAACAAATAAAAAACTATTTGCAATTTAGCTCTACATAAATATTTTACTCAAATCTTTCTACAACTTTTATACACGGGCATCAATTTCGACTATAAAGCCAAAAGAATTGCTTAGCCTGGAAAAAATATCTGATTTCTTGCACCATCTTAGGAAGTAACACCTCCTTAGGGCATCTTCGCCTAGTCATAAAACACCTCACGACCTTCACACACACAAAAAAGAAGGCGCTGCTGTGTCTGTGTTCCCATCGCCCTTTGTCGCAGCTGTGCATTAGAGCGCATTTAGTGTGATCTGTTATCTGTTTAACACTGAACAATAATCAAGAAGGTTGTAAAAGTAATTTGCCAGCACAAGAGTCATAAATCAGTGGAGAGGCTGCCCGGCTCCTCGGCGCGCCACACTGCTGAGAGTTTAACAATGATGCAACTCTCGGAGCAGTGCCACCATCCATCTCCGATCGGCCAGCTGATTCGACTCACTTGGCGCATCGGCACACCGATAAATCTCATTTACATATCTGGGAGTTAGGAAAGGCGAGATTTACATTACACCCTGCCAAGGCACACGGGAGGCACAGGTGCTGAGTGAAGTGAAGGTAGCAGTGGAGGAGGGGAAGCGTGCGATCAGAGAGCGAGATGAATCCAATTTATCAGGGTAAATGAATCGGTTTTAAGTTCTGCACACAGGATGGAGGAGAAGAGGCTCAGGTTAACCCTGGAAATGATGAACGACCACACGTCATCCAGACAACCGAGGAGAACCTTCCTAAAGAGAATCGCCCAGTCGAGCGAGTGTTTTTACTCATCCGACCAAAAACAGCAGGCTTAAATTAACGAAAAAAGGGTTCTACACAGTCACACAGACACATTGCAGCTGGCTAGCTGAATGCTCCACTGACTGACGCAGGATACGCTGGTTTGTGTTACTGATGTGTTACGTTTTCTACGCCATACACAGTGTAACTCGTCTGGCTGTGCTAAGAGCTGCTGTAGGACGAAGCAGGAATAAGTAAATAAATGACAGGGCAGAGGAGGACTAGAGAGAGACAAAGAGAGGTACTAAGTGGAGGCACATGGATACCGAGAGCCACAGGGAGTCTCAGAGAGAAACAGGATAGCACATGGGGCACGAGAGGGCACAGAGAGGCATTAAGAACTAACAGAAGGCACAGACATGCACAGAGAGGCACATGCAGGTGCACAGAAAGGCACAGAGGGGCATTAAAAACCACTGGAAGGCACAGACATGCACAGGGAGAGACAGAGAATTACACGAAGGCAGAAAGAGCAACAGAGAGGCAGATGGGGCACAGAAAAAGCCACAAGGAGTATCAGAGAGAAACAGAGAGGCACATGGGGGCACAGGGAGGCATTAAGAACTACTGGAAGGCACATACATGCACAGGGAGGCACAGAGAATTACAGGGAGGCATAAAGGGCCACAGGGAGCTAGATAGGGCACAGAACGAGCCACAGGGAGTCTCAGAGAAAAACAGGAAGGCACATAGGGGCACAGAAAGGCATTAAGAACTACTGGAAGGCACAGACATGCACAGGGAGGCACAGAGACACACAGAGAATTACAGGTAGGCAGAAAGGGCCACAGGGAGGCAGATGGGGCATAAGAAGGCATTAAGAACTACTGGAAGGCAAAGACATGCACAGGGAGACAAATAAAGAATTACAGGGAGGCAGTAAGAGCAACAGGGAGGCACAAGGGGTCACAGAAGGGCACCAGCGCACAGAAAACTAGAGAGAGGCACAGAGAACAGAACAACTGAATAGAGTGAAAAAAACTGAAAGAGAAGCTGGAGCACTGAGATAATAGAGCAGAATAAAATGGAGAATGATGAGGAGAGAGTGAGTGTATTTATATGAGCCATTTCGCTACAGGGTTACTCAGGCTAGTGTATGCTCAAGTGGCTTACATGAGGGGTTTTCAGCCCAATCCAATCCCTTTTAGAGTGCTTTTACAAAAAAAAGATGACTCAAAGAGCAGGAATAGGGTGTGTGCGTGTGTGGGGGCAAATTAAAAACCACAGTGACATAGAAATGGAGTTATGGATATTTAGGCACAGGTAAGTCCACTAATGGATCATAATGGACTTTTCATCAAGTTTCCACTTCTGGGACTCGGATGCTCCAGTCCAAATTTTCTCCCAAAAATAACAAAAAAAAAAAAAAAGAAAGAAAAGCCAGATTGGACCATTAGTTTCATCCGGGTTTGTAATTTTCTAAATAAATCTTTACAATCCCTCCTGGAAAATCGTTCCATAACTAATAAATCAGTTGCGACAGGAAGACAAAGAAAGAAAAAGAGCAAAAAGAGGCAGACCAATGATCGATATTCGGGGTGCGAAATATCCCGTATGTATGATGGACCTCTCAGAGCCTGTTGCTGTTTTTTATCAATAATTAAGCTGCAAGCGCCGCTCTGCACAAACCCAGCGTCACTTCTCCGAATAGAACCAGTGCAGTGCAGAGGACGGCTGGTGTCTCTCATTAATCCCAGCCGAAGCACTGCTTCATCACTGGACCCGTTTTCATTCGGTTACATACACTGTGCTGAGATTATACGCCATATCAACACGGCTGTAGGTGACTCCCTTCCCTCAGCAGCGTGTGTGTGCCTGTGTGTGTCCTCACACAAGGGCGGCATCAAGAAATTTTCAAGGCCGGTTCCCTTAATGTCAGCCACCGCTTGGTTTCCATAATGAGATCCAATCGTCCGTTAATTACAAATTAAACAACTCGGCGATGGAGTGTTTGTTGAATTCGGTTTAAAGGGTACGGATAGAGTGAATATCTTGTTAAGAAGGGATTAAGAGAAGAGCACACTGGGAAATCACACCCAATGCTCATTACTTACCGTTGGACTATGAGGATATTATTTACACTTATTTGCTGTTTGGGTTTGTGTTCTTTTTAGTGAAACGTTGTACGGCGAACCCTGATAAACAGTCTGAATAAATCAGACTGAACTGTACCCTTAATGTAGCTCTTACTGTTAATCTTAATTATCAGTTCATTATAATAAACCCTTATGATGAACCCCTAGTGCTGAACGCTGACTGTGAAACAATACAGTTAAGTGTAAGAAGAAATCCTAATGGTGAAGTGTTACACTGACGCCTAATAGTGAATCCTGGTGGAAAACACTTCTGGTTAATCCTAATGGGGATCTCATACAGTGACGCCCAATGATAAAAGCCTCAGGTTTGCCTTTAATGGATAATTCTAATAGGAACGATAGGAATGATTAACACTAACGCTAAAAACACTTAAAGCCTAACCCTACACTACTACCGATGCTTGTTGGATAATTAGATGCGTCGCATTGAGTTCTAATGGCGACCCTTATGTTGCATCTTAATGTGCAAACTTTTTTTTTTTTTTAATTAGCATTCCTAAACCTTTTATTATAGGTGAAATATTCATAAATACATTAATTATTATTATTTATAATTATTATTACTATTATTTATTATTATGATGGTGACTATTATTATTAGTTTTATTATTATATTATTATTATCATTATTAGTATTTTTGTTACTATTATTATTATTATTATTATTTCATCATGTCAGCAGTTATAGCCATCCTCATAGCAAGACGATCAAAACAGTTCTATTAAAAGGTTGTCTTACACAACTTCCATTATATTAAAAATCAGGCAATCATATAATGTACAATAAATAAAAATGAAAAAGTTTGATAAGTTTAAGTTAAGATATGATTAAAATTAATCTAGAATCCTTTCTGGTAAAACATTATTATAAACTAAATCTTTCAGAAGAAGAAGAACTAGAGTTAAACACAGCATTTTGGCCAATTACAGAGCGGTAATACTTTTCTGGCACAGTTATACGGTTCAAGAGAGCGCTATTACTCTTACTGATCATAAATCAGCCAAAAGTAAGAGATTCTTAAATATTTATGGTTTATATTTATATATTAGGTTCATGTTTCCAGCTTGTAAATCATTAGTCTAAAGTGGTCTCTGGGTGTTCAAATGTACACAATTCAAATAAGTTTCTCTTCTTTTATGCTCAATAGAAAAACAGCTTTATTACTAAATAACATAGTAATATTACCGAAATTTTTAATCAGTTGCTACTTCCCATTATAAGCGGGGGGTAGGTTATCTTTAGAATGATTTGTGGCTGTCTGCAGATGTGTGTAACTGTATCCGGGCTGGGAGCAGCTGTTTCGTTCCCCAGCAGTCCCTTTTCCTAATACTGATTAGCACCCCATTAGGCGAGTCCTGCTAGCTTACTGCCTGCTGACAGACTCTCCATTAACCTTACAGTGCAGAGGCTAGTTAGCGCACGGCTAAGCGTTATTGTCTGTTGAAACATTAAAAGCTTGAACGGTCGGAGAAATAATAGTCTTGCTTTGCGCTGGGCCGTAAATGCACGCAACAGAGAAAGATACACAAGACGTCTCGCACAAACAAATGCCGAATGCGGCCCTTCGCTCTGACTTGCTGACCGCTAGGAAAGAAAAATGAGCTGTTGATTGCACAAATTCTCCAGCAATCAATTGCTCGGTCACTCAGTCAATTTCTCTCATTTTTCCATCACTTCCTCCCTGCTAATCCTATTTTCAGGCTCTGTACGTTATAAGCCATGAAATATGCTTCCTTTGCTCGGTGGGGGAAGCAGGGAGGAAGAAAAAAAAAACACATCTAGCTTCAATTCATTTGGGAACTTTTCCAATTAAAAATGTTGCACAAAGTATTCACACTCCGGGAAAGTAACTGCTGATGGAGCGGCTAAATATTGCTAGGCTAATGCTCTTTAAACCGTGACTGGTGTTTACAGGAAAACGTCACCTATACAAGCAAATGGATGTGCAAAATACTGCAAACTAGAGAAAGTTATTTATTTACATTATTTAAATTGCATTTGCAGGTAAATAAGTGTCAGAAGCCACATGGCTGTAGGAGTAACAGTAGGACGGCCCCAGGCATCTTATTCTACACCAACATTTTGTACAGGGATTTATTGTAGATAGAAATTTAGATTCTGTCTCGTAGCAATGGTTTGGTATTGGATTCACAAAAAAGTTTGGATTAAGAGGTGGACTAATTGTAGGTCTAAATGTGGTCTGGCAATTTCTTCACACCGTTGGTTCCTACCTGCAATTAGTCCTCTATTTACACAGCCACAAGACAGTGTGTGTGTGTGTGACTTATTGCCTGCCGGTGTGAATGTTAGGTTAGTCTGCTGTTATACTAGACTTGATTAGCCAACACAGTGATCCCATCCATCACAACCTAATGAAAATATCTAGCACTGGTGGTCAGGAGACAGAATTATAACAGTGCACCATCTCAATTTTGCCACGGAATAAAAAGGCATGAAGTGGCAATTAAGGAAACTACTGTTTTTTATTTAAAAAACCTGAGCAAAAGCCAGGTTAGTACAATAAAACCCCTGATCCTTTTAATTCGCTGTTATCAGGGAAGAGGCCGCTGATGTGAACCCCTCAGGGCAGGATGGCTTTTGCTAATGGTGAAATGCAGATAGCTTATCATCTCTGGCTGGAGAGAAAGCAGTAGAGAGTCTGAGTCTGAGTAGGAATATAAAGAGTAGCGTGGGAGCGAGAGAACCATCGAACGAGGGAAACGGCTCACTGGAAGGCTTTGTGGGGCTTTTCCCCCCATCAGTTTTAGAGACCAAACAAGCGGCTGACAGAAACCTGCCGTCTTGCTTCCTGTGCATCCGGTGGTGCACTTCCTGCTGAGCTAATGCCTCCGGTGTCACTCATCCCACAATTAATTACCTTTGGCCGCCGGGTGTTAATGAAAGAGTCGCCCCACTGAGACCCAGAGGGGAAAAAAAGGAGGGCGTGTGTGTCTAAGATGATGGTGAGCGAAAGAAAAAGATGGATGAAAAGAGAAGAAACGGAAACACATGAGATGCATTTGATATGCAGGAATCCCTCTGGGTAAAGGACAGACAGTGTGTGTGTGTGTGTGTGTGTGTGTACATGTTGGTACTCTTAAACATTAGTCTCAATGATCCTGTCTCCCTGTAGTGCTGCTCTTTAAGGTTAAACATCGACATGAGCTAATTAAGCTGTGTGTAATGATGAATGCTCTGGAAAAGCCGGATGTTACAGTACTCTAGCTGTGCTGTCAATCAAACCCTGCTGACCCTGAAAACACTACTGGATTGCTTCATACAGCAGTAATAAGCCTCATCCAAGCTGAAGTGTGTATTATTATCGTGGAGAATGTCCGTATAAATGGAAGGAGTTTGGTTTAACACACTGGAGATTTCAGTGACATTACCTAAATAAAGACAAAAAATAAATAATGATAATATCGCATTAGCCCAATGCGTCACAGTGCTGCTTTTTTATTTGTATTTTTTTATGTCCAAATATTTTTTTTCTGGATCAGCTAGACTAAAAAATCTCTGGGCAAAGTACCAAAAATAAAAGCAAATATTGATACTGTACGGACACGTTTGTTTTACACTGACAGACGGAGACTTTAGTGTATGTGCTTAATAACGTTTTCTACCATGGGAGAGAGAGCTATAGGGGGGAGAGAGAGCTATAGGGGGGAGAGAGAGCTATGGGGGGAGAGAGAGCTATGGGGGGAGAGAGCTATAGGGGGGAGAGAGACAGCTTATTGGGAGAGAGAGAGAGTTATGGGGGAGAGAGAGAGCTATAGGGGAGAGAGAGCTATGGGGAGAGAGAGCTTTAGGGGAGAGAGAGAGAGCTATGGGGGAGAGAGAGAGGGGGAGAGAGAGAGCTTTAGGGGGGAGAGAGAGAGCTATGGGGGGAGAGAGAGCTATGGTGGGGGAGAGAGAGCTATGGGAGAGAGAGAGAGAGAGAGCTAGAGAGAGAAGCTAGAGAGAGAGAGCGACAGAAATGGGGGAGATGAAGGAAGCTGATAACAGGATGTAACTGTTTTTGTGGTTGATTATAACATGAAGTCTAAATTTATTAAAGCCTGCTGACATGAGAATAATGTGTACCCATCCATCCATCCCTTCCTTTATTCATTCATTCCTTTTTTATCAATCCAGCTATTTAGCCATCAATCCACCCATCCATTCATCCACTTAACCATCCATCTGTCTATGCATGCATCCATCCATCCATCCATCCATCCATCCAACCAATTACGCACCCACCCATCCATCCATCCATCCATCCATCCACTCATCCATCCATCCATCCATTTACTCATTATACCATTTATCCATTCACTCATCAATCTATTGATCGATCCAACCATTTACTTATACAACCATATATTTATCCATCTATCTAGCTATCTACTATTCATTCATCTTTCTATTTACTCACCAAAGACCACTTATCATCCATCCATTTATTCATCTACTTATATACCCATATACCTATCTATGCATCTATACGTTTACCTACCCATATACCTATTAATAAACCCATCCATTTATACATTTACTTAACCTATAACCTAACCGATCTATTTATTCATCCATGCCATCCTCCTATATACTTATTCATCTATTTATGCATCCATTAATTCATTAATCTATCCATTTATCTATCATAAGCAAGCCTTCATTTATCAGTTGAAAAGCTCAAATTATCAATCATACATTACAGAGTAAAACTGGATAAACCAAAAACAACACAGACTCCGGGCCCCAAACAAGACAATAATGTTTCATCTGTGCAGTGCAGAAGCCATCAAGCGTGATAAATTCAGCTGCTAAAACTGCCACATGTCTTTATCCCGCCAAGACTAACTCGGTCATAAAATTTTATACCTCAGGACCCAAAAAAGTCCCAACTCTGCAGCTTGCTGGGACTTGTCGCATTTACTGTTGACTCACAACCCTGTCAATATTACAAAAAAGATGTTTTTTCGGTTTGATTACACTCTTGGCTCTGGAACCGGACAGCAAAAAGAGTGCAGGAAGAAGAAACAGGTAACTAAGGGTCATGAGTGACCACCGGTGGAGGACAGAAGTCATCTGTCTACCCAACCACCAGTCTATCTCTGCGACTCAGAAATAGCAGGGTTGCTGTTAGCAAGCCTTGTACGGAATGCTGAATTTTAATAGATGGCAAGTGGAGCACTGAGTGTAACATGGCCTGACAGCTGCTTAAAGGCACAATGTAGAGATTTGGCGCATCTAATCAGCCATGCGAAGGCCAACAAATGTACGTAAAGAAACAAGGAATTTGCGCAAACCGAGGCATCTATCAGCACGTAAACATATGGCTTTGACCGACACTGCTTCCCACACTGCGCTATTGCTCACAGCAAACGTTGCGACCGGGGGAACGAAAACACAGGGGGCTGCAAGACACAAGAAGACAGCGGAAACTGGGAGATTCTGACATCACAATTATAACATCAAGAGGAAGTTTTTTCCTGCAAAATAAACTTCACCTTATTTACAAACCAAACGCAAATAAAATTAATAGTGTTTATTTGTCTGTTTATCCATCGATCCATCCATCCATCCATCCATCCATCCAGTGTAGTAACATTTCCCTGGTTAGCATGAACTGCTCTGAAGAGGTTTTGAATATAGACTTTATTGACCCCAGGTTAGACTTTACAGCCGTCTGTCTCGCACCCACATACTGTATATACACTTAAAGCTGTTCAAAGACTTTTTCGGACAAAGTGTCTTTTCTTGTTCCTGAATGTTGACCAAACACAATCACACATGTATATCTATCACTAATGCCTCTTATATTTTTTTTTCAATTTTAAATAATTCACACACTACACTTACACATACCGTCACATATGCAGTCAATAAACTAATGATAAATAATAAAATAGTTTCCTTCTATAAATGGACATAATTCTATGCACTGCATCTAATCAAGATTCATTATTTTATTCCACACCATCTATATCTATCTATCTATCTATCTATCTATCTATCTATCTATCTATCTATCCATCCATCCCTACCCTTATTTATTTACTTATAATCCAGCTATTTATCTAACTATCAATCCATGCATCTATCTATTAACCTACCCACCCATCCAAATATCTTTCCCTCTATAAATTTATTCATATCTACCATCATTGTATCTATCCAGCTATATATACATATATCAGTCCATCCACCTAACCATATATTCATCTATTTGTTTATCCATCTATCTATCCATCTATTTACTTATCCACCTGTTTATCTTTTCATTCATCTACCCATCCATCCATTTATTCATCTATCCATCCATCCATCCATCCACCTGTCTATCCATCATTTATCCTTACCCTTATTAATTTACTTATAAATCTAGCTATTTATTTAACCATCAATCCATACATATATCGATGTACTTACCCATCCATCCATCCTTCCACTTATCCATCCATAAATTTATCCATATCAATTCATCCTTCTTTCCATACATATATCCATACAACTATATATTTTATCCTTCTATTCATACATATATCCATCATATCCCTCTATCTATCTATCTACAATCCACCTGTCTATCTTTTCATCCATCTACCCATTCATCCATATATTCATTCAACTATATATTAATTTATCCACCTATTCATCTCTCTATCCATTTACTTATTCACCTGTCTATCCATCCATCCATTCATCCACCTGTCTATCCATCCATTTATCGGTACATTCATTTATCCACCTATCCATCCATCCACCTGTTCATCCACCTATCCCCCTATCCATTCCATCCTCCATCCATCCATCCATCCATCCATCCATCCATCATCATCATCCACCAATTCATTTACTTATCCACCTGTCTATCTATTTATCCATATATTTATCCATCCATCTATCTATCCATAGCAAGCATTTGTTTATCAGTTAAAAAGCTCACATTATTGATCATATCATTGCTGAGGGAGTCGAGTGAGTTAAGTCTCTCGTTCTTTATCTGTCTCAGAAAAAGCCAAATCCGTCACAGACTCCCGGGCCTCAACCAGGAAAATAATGTCTCATTAAGAAAGACGGAATAAAATAAAAATAGTTAAAAAGGTGAAGAAAATCCTCAAATCTTTTCTATCTACATTCTTGTTTATCAGTAAAATAGCAACAAACACTAAGACTGCGAGATGAAAAGTCATGTCTCAAATAAAACCGGAAAAAAGGAATGAAAAAAAGCAACATTTAACAGAAGGTTTGCTTAATTAGAGATGTTAGTGGAGTCTGGCTGGCGTCCCCGTCCGCTTGTTTAAACAAGACTGCATGCTGCGCTTGCATTACGCTTACAGTATAGAACAGTTGCTGCTGAACTCTACTGTCTTCTGCTTAGTTAACTCACTTTTAGATTCCTGCTTTCTAATCCAACCAATTAAACTCGCTCTGGCGGCAGAACAGAAAGTCATTATACATTTTTAATTTCCAGTCCTTAAATAGACAATTATTTTACTCCATGTGTTTGATCTGAAATGAGTCAGGACTCTAAACGCTTTCAGAGCGAGAAACGTTTTTTCCCCTCTGCTAGGACAACCTTATATGAGGGCTAAAGAGAAGACAAATTTTAGATGCCGGGGAATCTATGATGTATTTTTTTTTTATAATTATATTTCTTCCTATAGGCTAAGTAAAAAAATGATAGAGTGAGAGAGGGGGACAAAGGAGAAAAAGACATACAGAAAAAGAAATGGAAAGAAAGAAATCAAAGAAGGAAAGAAAAGAATCAAAGAAATAAAGAAAGAAAAATCAAAGAAAGAAAAGAACGAAAGAAAGAAAAGGGAAAAAAAAAAAAACAAATTACTAAAGAGCAGAAAAAATATATAAAGCTAAACCTACAGAAAAACAAAGAGAGACAAAGAAGAAGAATAACAAAAAGAAATAAAAAAATTGAGAAAAAAGTAGACCTACAGATAAAAAAGTACAAAACAGAAAAACAAACCAACAAACAAAGATGGGAAGAAAACAGGAAAAGATGGACCTACAAAAAGAGAAAGAAAGAAAAGAAAGAAAAAAAAAAGAAGAAAGTAAAATATAGATAAGCTATAAGACCTACAGAAAAAGAAATAAATAAAAAATCAAAGGGGAGACAAAGAAGTTGAAAGACAAAAAGAAAAGAAAAAAAAAAGAAAAAGGAAAAAAAAAAAAAAAAGTAGAGAAACCTACAGAAAAAAAAAATAATACAAGACAGAAAAACAAAACCAACAAACAAAGAGGAGACAAAAAAACAGGGATACCTACAAAAAGCGAAAAGAAAGAAGAAGAAGAAAGAAAGAAAGAAAGAAAGAAAAGGAAAGAAAGACAAAGAAATGTCGAAAGAGACACCTACAGTACACAGACTACAGACACGGACTACGGACAGAAGGGGAAGAAAAGATTCAGCAGTGACTTTAGTGTTTCCGGACTGGACAGGACATACTGTGGAAACAGTCACTCGCTGATTGTAGAGGTTTAAAAAAGCCGCTGGCTGCAGAGATAAAAAATGCTCTTTTGGTCATTTATCACATAGTGAAGATTTTTCCACTTTTACTGTAAACTATATACAGCCTTTACACTCCTTCTGCCATCCAGGTTCACACACACGCACACACACAAAGAGAGAGAAAGAGAGGGAGGGAGAGAGAGAGAGAGAGAGAGAGAGAGAGAGTGTGCGCCTACTTCTATCAACAAGGGATGACTCATCGCTTTTCACACCTGTACCTTTTCTTAAGTGACTGACGGAAAAAGAAAAGTAGATAGAAAGATGGATGGATGGATGGATGGATGGATAAACAAAGACAGAGAGGAAGATAAAAAAACCAAACAAAATAAAACTGGAAAAGGTGAAGAAAAATGAGAGATAATAAAAATAATTTGACAGAGTAAAGGTAAAAAAAAAATTGCAGAGAAAAAAACGATAGACTGAGATAGAGAGTAAAAAATGAAACAAAGACAATATAACAGATAGAGACAGATAAAAAGAGAGAAAGTGAGAGCTAGGAACTGAACTATAAATAGAGAGAAAGATAGGGAAGGTTGGTGATAGATAAAGGACATATGAGAGAGGGGTAGAGAGAAAGAGACAGAAACAGGGAAAGAAAGAGAGTGTGTGTGTGTGTGTGTGTGTGAGAGAGAGAGAGAGAGAGAGAGAGAGACACATCTTTGTGCTCTGATCATAAATCTCTCTGTTCATTTAAGTGTAAAATTAAAATGTGTAAGTAGCTGAGGGCAGCACGTCCTCTGTCCTACAAAAGAAAAGAATTCTGTTGTTCTCTCTCTCTCTCTCTCTCTCTCTCTCTCTCTCTCTCTCCTGTTAACTGTACATGCCACTGTGCTTACACTGGCCCTCAATCACATGTCAAATTATTTTCCATCTCTCATCTGCCTATCATTACGCCTTATTATCTCTGCACTTGCATTACAGATCCAATTAACCCCGTTTCTCCTGCGGCTCCCGCGTCGTTAGCATACGCATAGTTAATAATTCCCCCGTTTACACGGCTTTGGAATTACGGACAGGAAATGCCTCGGCTTCTCGCCCGTCGGCCGCCTCGAACCGGAGAGAATGCGGTATTGACTCTCGTGAATTTATGAATCAGACACAGAGGCTGCTGTTAAACACAGGCTGCTACGGTGACACTATTGACCAAACAGGTCAGCCATTGTGAGGTGATTATAGTCCCGGGGAGCGCTTTCTTCTGACTCATATTTATATCACAGCGGGAAGCCTGCTCGTTTATATTAATGGCGACGGTGCTGTCAACAGAACAATGAGAACAGATTTGCATTTCCTTAAGGAAATAATGCGCTTGCAGAAAGCTGAGAGTGACGGACCAACACCAGAAAGATTAACGTCTCGTATTCGGTTCGATACGTCCCGCGCCGGGATGTACAGAAATGCACAAAAATAACCAACAAAAGCTCAATGCTGGGTACATTACAGACACACACAATTATATATATATATATATATATATATAGATAGATAGATAGACAGATATATAGACAGTTCCCTAACCATATATCCATTTTTTTATCATAAGCATATACATGTTTATGTGATGGATGGACACACACACACACACACATACATACACATACATACATACATATACATTATATATATGTAAAGATGCATTAGAACCTCAGCAGAAAAATAGAGGAGTGGATCTTCAATGTATTTTTCTCTTTTCTTTGTAAATAAAACTTGTATCAGAGTTACAGCAAGGGTTTTTTTACTGGTGGAAATTTCCTTGTTGTAATGGAGAGCGCAGCTGATGGTCGGCTAGTGACGACACATGAATCCGGAGCGCAAGCACATGACTGGAAAGAAAGAGAAAACAGCAAACGTAGCGTTTCCTGACATAAACGACTATTTGAACATTTAAATATTTTAAAAGGGCATCTAAACAACATTTAAACAACATCTAAACAACATTATAAAATGACTATTTTCTTGTCAGTGTCTATAAATTTGATGGAGGACGAGAGAAAAAAAAAAAAAAGTTTGTGCATAAAGACATAAAAATAAACTTTAGCTAAAACCTTAAAAAAAGTATTGAAAGCTAATTGGTCAACCGCTACAAATTCGTTTATGATGTCATCAGCCGCAAGTTATTATTCCAGTTCATTACGCCAAACTGTTCCTTAAAGCTATTTAAAGGTTTGTTAGAGTTGCTTTGTGGTGCTGAAGGTAAAATCTACAGAACAGACATTTATTAACCAAAACAAATCTAACTGAAGCATGTGAGCGAATGAACATGTGAAGGAAGATGAATAAAAAGATCTGTGCATGACAGAGTGGAAAAAACAATCAAGAGGGTGTGAGTAGATTAAAAGAGAAACGTGTCACACGAACATGTGTGAATGAGAAAACTAAGGTATGTGGGAAAAAAAAAAAAGAAAAATGGAGAACAGTTAGATATAAAACAGCATAAAAAGATGGAATTTAATGAAAGAAAGAAAAAATAAGAAAGAAAGAAAGAATAAGAAAAAAAGAAAAAAAGAAAGAAAGAAAAAAGAAAGAAAGAAAAAAGAAAAAAAAAAGAAAAAAAAAGAAAGAAAAAAAAGAGAAGAAAGAAAAAAAAAGAAGCAAAAAAAATAAAAAAAAAAGAAAAAAATTTGAAAGGAATAAAAAAAGAAAGAAAAAAGAAAGAAACAAAAAAAGAAAAAAGAGAAAAAGAAAAAAAAAAAGAAAAAAAGAAAAAGAAAAAAAAAGAATAATAATACAAAAAAAAAAAACCAGAAAAAAGAAAAAGAAAGAAAAAAAAAGAAAGAAAGAAATAAAAAAGAGAAAAGAAGAAAAAAAGAAAGAAAAATCGATAGAAAGAAAGAAAAAGAAAAAGAGAAAGAAAAGAACGAAAGAAAAAAAGAAAGAAAGTACAGCGTGTTAGGAATTATTCCAGCACCGGATCAGGTGTGGTTCTGGTCAAAGCTACACACACACACCACAGCAATTAATAATGTAACATTTCATGATGTTTAAACCCAAAAACCCACAACCTCCATTGATAACCAGCGCTCGGCTCGGCTCGGCTCGGCTCGGCTCGGCTCGGCTCGGCTCGGCTCGGCTCGGCTCGGCTCGGCTCGGCTCGGCTCGGCTCGGCTCGGCTCGCTCGGCTCGGCTCGGCTCTCACAACTGCGGCTTATTAATAAACAATCTGATCCCGACCAAATACAGCTGTTCGAGAAAAAGCTTACAAACACATCTGTATAATACTGCATGATGCGTCTGGACAACAACAAAACAAAACAAAACTCCTGATGGAAACCAGTGTGTTAGTTTTATATCCAGGAACTGCGACAGTTTCAAAATTTATAACTGTGAGAAAATGTAAAGAAGAAGAAGAAGAAAAGGAAGAGAAGAAGAAGAAGAAGAAGAAGAAGAGAGAGATGCAGATTAAAGTAAAAACCTTCCAAAAAAAATCGAAATTTAACCAAATTAAACATGGAAATTATAGGCGAATAATTATTGTGAATTTTCCACCCACAAAAAAATAACAACTTCTTTAATAAAAAACCAGCACATTAAATATTAAATCAAAATTAATATAAAAATATTAATATAAATTTATAATGTTTAATTATAAAGATGTGATACGAAAAAAAAACTATTTAAAAAATACAATTAAACCAAAATTTTATCCCAATTAAACTAAATAAAATAAAATTTTCCCATCACAAAGAATTTTATATTTTTTTTACACAATATTTATTTTAGTGTACAATTTCATGTAGTTTAAAAGTAGTAGCAATGTATATATATATATATATCTAAAAGTGTAGTAGCAATAAAAAAACTACATAAATAAATATACTAACACAAATATACAAATGTATAAAGGACTATATATATATATATATATATATCCAGTATATATATATGTAATTTATAACATTAACATTTAGTATTTAAATATATTAGTGTATTTAAAACATATTTAGCTTGGACCAAAATTTAAGTTTATCATATTTAAATTGAAAAAATGTTAAAAATCCTTTACATGTTTATATACAATGACTGACCTTTTTGCTTTGATTACTGCTAAACAGTGAGCTAATATTTATATATATTCTTTATTTCAATTAACTTTTAATGCTAACTATCTAGCTAACACAAGTCATTTTAGCTATGCTCAATATGGTTTAAGCAGATTCCCTACAATTACCATAAATAACAAAAACAAAAAACAAAAGCTTTAATTTGTGTGTGTGCGAGTTAAATTACTAAAACTAGCTAAAGAGATCTATTGGTATTTAAGTAAATGTCAGTTAGCTCAGTTATCATTAAATGTCTGCTTTAAAAATGTGAAAAATACAGTGTGTGTTAGCTAGTTTTGTTGCTAATTAATAACAATACAATAGTTTCATTTTGAATAAAACTTTAAGCATTAATAGTAGGTGAAATAGTAACGGTATAATAGGAAGTGTTTAATGTGTTGGACTGCTGAGTATAAGATCATGGGTTCAATTCCCAGCACTACAACCCTTAACTCTCAACTGCTCAGTTGGACAAAAAAAATGGATAAATGTCCACATCAGGACATCTGTCAAATGCCAGAAATGTAAATGTGAATAAGATTCCAATCAAAAAATCCCAAAATGTTCCGCTCTAGACCAACACACAATGCAGCTCTTCCCCATGAAAGAAGCGACTGTATGAGTTACACCACAAGCAGACACACATACCCACACTGAGACAGAGCAGCGGGGTGTGTGAGATAATAGCACAAGGTTCAAAAGTCAAGGTCGAGAGGCTTTGTGGTGTTAAAGTGGACCGAGACGCACACAGACACAGGGTCCGTTGTTCCGCCTTCAGTATGGAACAAAAAAGAGGAAGTGTAACATTCACACCCTCTTCACATGAACACTGCGGTCCTTCACGTCGAGTGCCGAGGTAAACAAATAGCCAAGCAGAGAAAAGCTGTACCTTTTACTGTATCCAGCAATTAATGTTACAATACGATGGAATCAAATCACTAAAGCATGAAAAAAAGCAATCAGATATACAATTCTGGTAGATCTGAACATGTGACATTAAAATACTACTTAAAATTGCCTTTGAATCATGTATCGATTGGTCGACAATAATACAATTTAGCTTGTTATTATAACAAAAGAAAAAAAAAAAATCACCTTTAAGCCTTAAGAAAGCTCAAACTTATACTTGGCACCGAAATTCTACCGAAACTTTGCTACGGTAAAAATTCCGTTTGATTGTTCGATTGCTTTTTACCATAAAGGAAGTGGTAGCGCTGTGGTTAAAGTGTTGGACTGCTAACCAGGAAATTGTGGCTTCAATTCCCAGCACCAACAAGCTACCACTGCTGGGCCCCTGAGCAAGGCCCTTAACCCCTAATTGTTCTGTTGTATAAATTAGATAATGGTAAGGTCGCCTGGATAAGGGTTTCTGACAAATGCCGTAAAAGCCAAGGTCACCCAACCAAACAATTTATTTATTTGCCTCAGAAAATTATTGTACATATTAGCGATAAAGCTGTATTTAACTAGCACTACCGACTGGGTTTATTTCAGTCAGTGAAAGTCTTAATTCATTAATCTCTTTAGATGCGGTGCTTTCGAATTCTAAATCATAACCATAAATAAAATCCAAATGTTATTTATATGGGAACCGGCCAGCTGTAGTAAACAATTTGTCCACGATTATAATCACAGATGTGTTTTTGTTGTCTTTCGGCAGCTACTACAAATTGGTTTCTGGTTTATAAAACCAGATGAATCGTCTTTCAGTGCGAGGGGTTAGTAAAAAAAAAACAAAACGATTACATTTTCTCAGTTCCCTGTGTGCAAACAGACGTCGCTAGTGAGTCACTTGAGCCGGTGGGAAATCACATAGTTGAGCCTGCGGTCGACACAGTCAGTGTGAATAACTTTTTGACAGATTGTGATGTCTTACCTCCACACTGCTGACTCTGCCCTCTTGGAAGGAGCACTCGGCCACATTGTTGGTGCAAATGTGTCGATATTTACACCAGTTGCAAGGAAAAGGGCTGCTCACGCACGACAAACACCTGTGGTGAAGAGAGAGCAAGACAGATTAACAGCAGGTAAAATAAAAGTAGTGTAACATCTACATAATCTGTACATCTGGTCCAGTTTGTACTCCATTTACTTCTGTTATTAAGTGTTCGCTGGTCTGAATTGGGAGGTAAACGGGCATGTTGAAAATCAGACACATTGACGACCATTAAATAACATGAAGCTGCAGGTGTGTGTAAGAGGGGGTTTGTGGTATCTCGGTGGTTAATGTGTTGCCCTGCTGAAGATTGGGCTCAAATTCCAAGACCTCTTAATCCTGCTGCTCCACTGAATAATACATTTAATAAATGGAATAACGTTTTTTGATAAGGACGTCTGCCAAATGCCAAAAATGTAAATTTAAATGTAAAAGGAAGAACAGGAAGTGTCTTAAAACACAGTGGAACCTTCTAATCTACTTCAAATAAGCTCCAGCAGGAAATAAATACACAAAATGTTCAATGATGCCATTGTGTGTCGCCACGTGTTTGCAGCATGTTAACATCTTGAGTCTGCCCCAGGTCACACATTAGCCCAGGAGGAAGCGGCGCAGTAAAGACACTGCCACGGAACCATATGTCCCAAAGACTCCACATTCACTTTGACATGCACGATTACTCCTACAGGGTCACTGATGGTTACAAGCTGAACTTCTAACTATTTAACCGTGGAACAAATAGGCCAATTTGCCTTTGCGCCTGTAATTGAGAGCATAGTGACCTGCAGAAAACTTATCTTCCAACACAGCCAGGAAACCGAAATATTATTTCTGTGGGTGTTTAGATACCAAAAGTATTTAAAACCCCCACTAGCTATGGTTCTCAAGGTCACTCTACATTGAGATAATAGAAAAATGCACTAGGAGATAAAAGAGAAGTATTCTTGGCATACTGTGAGTGTGAGCCCTAAGCAGACACTTGGAGTGTAAACAGGGACTAAACACTTGGCAAATGTATGAGGAGACTGCACTTGTTCTTTGTACATGAAGTAAACACCGAGAGCAAGCCCTTGAGGTCTTTAAAAGGACTAAGCAATTGGTGAACGTCCAAAGAGAACGCACTCAGAGAGTGTACAAAGACTAGTAATCATGGAGAACCCACTTGGAGACTGTATAGAGACTAAACACTTGGATCATGCACTTGAGAATCTCCAAAGGTTTTAAACACTTGGAAAATTTGTAAAGAATACAGCTGGAAAGCGTTAAGGCACTGAGAACTTAATAAAGGCGTAAAATGTTAGTTATAAAATATACAGAAATGTAAACTAGTAAATGAAACTGTTAAAAGCACTTACTGAAATAATATTATAGGATAGCTGAATACACACAGCCCTTCCGGGTCTTGCGTGAGGACCCAACAGTGGCAACTTCTTGTTTTGGGTTTTAATCTTAAAAATTGCCTGATCCCTGTTTTAACCACCACTTTTTATATTTTTATCTTTCCACAATAAGCAAACGGATTCACGGGCATATTGAAAAGATTTGACCTACTTTACTCAACTCTACTCATCATCATAACCCTAAAAAGAGAACAAGGTGATCTCCAAGCATTTGAGAGTTACAATTTTACAAACATTTGAACATTAATTCTCTTCAAAGGACTGTCATATACCAGTGACTACTTACCATTTCAAACAACTTTCATTCAAATGTAATTAAGCGGCTGCTTACAGTCATGTGCGATTCACAAGCTAACATGAATTTCAACTAATTCTATTTCCCTACTTGTTCGAGCAACCAGAAATACAAACCCTGACACAAGACCTGTCACATGAAATGCTCATGTTCTTCTGGATCCCAAACTTATGAATCATATAATTCCAATTAGCATACCCCCATGAAGACCCTGGACTTGCTCCAATTATACCACTAACAAGGTTTTGGAAACTTTTGTTTGTATACCACTTTACCAGGTTTGTTTTGTTCATTGGCATCTGCCTAGTCAAAGTGGTCTGCTATTCTCCTGACACTCATATTCCCATCCATTCCTGACATCTCTTCAACTGTAAGCAAACAAACAATGGAACTGGAAACCGAACTAAAAGTAACCCTCTGTGCAGGGGTGCAACCAACAGGTAATAGACCAGCCACAGAAGCCTAGCTATATCACACAGTACGGACTCAAACCACCACATTCTGCTTGCCCAGAAGACATCCTTTTGTGTCAAAATGTCTTTGAATGAACTACATGAAACTCTGAGGAGCAGAGTTTTCCCTCTACGGCAAGAGTCCCCATAAAGGGTTTCAGAAAGAAACCTCTTCTTGTGATAAGAACTATACATTTTTATAAAAAAACAAGTTCATAAGAGGTATGCGCATATACAATATACAAGAACTAAGATGGTGTTGTATAGGGACAGTTTGTATAGGTACAGAGCAGTATTGGCCCAAGGTGCCAAGAATAAACTTGGATAGTATGTAGGGACAATCATTTTTGTAGAGGTTTGTAAAGATGGCACTTGGACAAGGTAATGGGAGTAACCAATGGGGGAATGCATTTGGTATGGGGTGTGTAAACTTAGTCCCATACTAATCATATCTTTTGCTCCAGGGATATGCTTCAAAAATCCTACTCAGTAGGCTCTCAGCAGTCTGAGCACATTACACCCTGGAGCTGTGCTGCTCGGAATAATGTATCTCTCACTCTTGCACGCTTTCTCTATCTTTCCTAATAGCACCTGCTGGTCTAAAAAAAAAACGCCTCCATTGCTCTTTGAGATGTTTGAGACGCTTGCAGTGAGAGTGAGCCTGCTTTGTGCTCTTTACTGAATTATAGAGTATTACTCTACCCCCACAATGATGGCTTGCAAACACAATATCTCTGGCAGAAGGACTGCTAAGACGCAAAATAATGCCTGGATTATGACAGGCCGAGCTAATGTTGCAGAGCCTGTATCTGGATGCTGGTGCTGTCCTCACTTAAAATAAATGCAGTGCCATAGGGTTGCTTTATTCTCAGAATATAGGAGATGCATTTCTTAAATGAGGCAGAAGGAGAAGCTGCAATCTCAAAGTGCAGTAAAGATTTTGCAAATGTGCATTCTAGATAAAAGATGCTGTGTCAGAGTTTTAAACCCACATCAATTCACCCAGTTTTAACTTAGGTAGAGGAAAGGCAAAAAGGGAGTGTGGGCAAACAAATGTTACCACTCTTAGTAAAACACACAGGAAATGCTAGTTTTGTAGAGTTAGGTGTATGAGAGCTTATTGTGTAAAGGTGGGTGGTGTATGCTTGTAAGTAATCATAAAAAAATGGTGGTTCTTATGTTTCACAACACCTCTAAATCTTTGAGTGTCAGAGTGCTGGATCAGCTAATGTGAGCTGACAGTGTTATTATCTAATGTCAACTTTGTCCTGAGTCATTTATTTATAAAGAGTTATTTATAAAAATATAAAATGCAATACTAAATCTGATCCTCTGTTTTCTTCAACAAAGATGACAAGTACAGATAAGACCACATTACCTTACTTTTTACTTGATTTGACCACTTCCAAGACCAAAATCTAATAACTAGATAGATGCAGAGGCTACAAAAAGCTCTCACTGAAACCGTCATACACAGGGGCCATGCCTTCTTTACCTTACCTGTCAGGCACAGGGGCCATGCTTTCTTTAATAAACCCAACAGGCATGTGTATCTTTACTTAACCTGTCAGACACAGGGACCATGCCATCTTTACTTAACCTGTCAGACACAGGGACCATGCCTTCTTTACCTCACCTGACGGGCAACAGGGATCACGCTTCCTTCAATAACCTGTCACCTGACAGGCACAGGGGCCCTGCCTACCTTTCTGAATCTGTCAGGCACAGGGGCCATGCCTTCTTTACCTCACCTGTCAGGCAAAGGGGCCATGCCCTCTTTACCTCACCTGTCAGGCACAGGGGCCATGCCTTCTTTACCTCACCTGTCAGGCACAGGGGCCATGCCCTTCTTTACCTCACCTGTCAGGCACAGGGGCCATGTCTTTAGGCACAGGGGCCATGCCCAGGGGCCATTCTTTACCTCACCTGTCAGGCACCAGGGCCATGTCAGGCACAGGGGCCATGCCTTCTTTACCTCACACAGGGGGGCCATTCTTACCTCACCTGTCTTTACCTCACCTGTCTTTACCTCACTGGCACAGGGGCCATGCCTTCTTTTACCTCACCTGTCCCACGTCAGGCACAGGGGGCCAATGCCTGTAGGCACCTCTTTACCTCACCTGTCAGGCACAGGGGCCATGCCTTCTTTACCTCACCTGTCAGGCACAGGGGCCATGCTTCCTTCAATAAACCTAACAGGCATGTCTACCTCTCTGAATCTGACAGGCACAGAGGACATGCCTCTGCTGAATCTGAGCAGCACAGGGAGTAGACATCATACACCATAATTAACAGGCATAAACCTTACTAATACTGATATGCACAAAGGCAACACTTGCTGATATTAAGCATATGGAGCATACTATTCCAGTTTTGTCATCATTTGCAACTTTTTCCCTCAATTACCAGGGAAAGTTTCTGGGAAACTTCTACCCTCTAGGAAGGCTTTCTACTTGACTTTCAAGCATGGTTGTGGGGATTCGTGTTTATTCAACCACAAGAGCATTACTGAGGTGTGGCACTGATGTTAGGCAAGAAGGCCTGGGGTGCAGTCAGCGCTCTGATTCATTCCAATGGCGTTTAATAAGGTTGAGATCAGGGCTCTCTCTGGGCCACTTGAGTTCTTCACACCAACCTGGGCAAATCAGTTTTTTGGTTTTCCCTTTTGTGGACAGGGTATTGTGATGCTTGAAAAATGTTAAGCTCACTTCAGTACTGGGGTAATTCTTACTTCAAACTAGGGTAATTCTACAAAATAATAAAATATTCTATACAGCTGTGTGCTTCAATCGTTTTGGCCACAGTTTGGAAAAGACAAGTATTTGGGTAGGATGTCAACATACTTATCAGGCTTACAGTAAGGTCTCCTTATCAATAGTGAGGGACAAAAAACAGGCCATGTCGAAGTTCCTGAAAGGTGAGAAGGTTATGTCTAATTTATCAAGACTCATGGGTCTCCATCATCATTTACACGATGCATACATTTCCAAAAACTGTATTAGTCTTTTTTTAAGAATCGTATCAGTCTGATAAATCGGTCTAATAAATCAACACTGTCTAGGTGTTGATATCAAAAGCATGCAGCACAATCCTAATAAGGGCTAATTGCAACTAAAATAATAGCTTCCAATGTTTCTGCAGTCACTCCCAAATCTAGGTTGAGTGTTGATGTCCTGAAGTACATGCTGGTTAATAAATGCATGCTGTGAGCCAAAAACTGAGAAGCAATCCTTATAAACAGATGCTTGGGAGGATGAAAGGGAGAGAGGGAAAAAAAGATTTCTTTTCATTATTTTAGGATTACATAAGAGATTTTGTAATGCTACCCTCCTTAAGCATGCTATAGCTTCACACATCAAAATGCTTCAAAAGGTGCTTCGCACAAGAATACGTCTATCAATCAAGTTCCCAACTCCTCCAAATACAAACACATCACACTCCTCTTTTCTCAGGTGGTCTTTACAGCCCAGGGGCAGGAGAGAAGCTAGCCGGTGAAGAATTGTGGGAAATAAAAATGGGGTCCTGTGTTTAAGCACTCCCACAGGGCTTTTGTGAGAGGAGGAAATCTGGCACAGGATCAGCACTGGCAAAAAAAAAAAAGGTAGAAGGCCTTGCTCTGCTCCGGAGCCACGTTACCATGGCAACAGGCGAGCCCAGCTCGTCAGATCCATGTGAGCCCGAGTCCTTATACGCAGACGGGAAAATAGATTGTTGTGTGACTGTGTGTAACATGAATGTGTGGAGCAGTCAGGTGTGCGTGTGTATATTTATTAACTGTTGTGCGGTACACACGACAAAATATTTATTATCGTGCACATCTGCACACATGTCTGTCAAAACATGAGGCGATTTTATACTTTAAAATACAACCTGCATAGTTTTAGCTAGCAGAATGTTTCTCTTGTTTTTTTTAACCCTCGATTTTATCAGTAGCGAATTTCCATCTTCCCGCTGTTCTAATGCTAATCACAAAAAGAGCCCTTTAAATCGGTTAGGCGAAGAAGAAAAAAAAAAAGTCCTGCTCAGAATGTGCAATTGTGCCTGCATGCTGTGTTAAGTGATGTACTTTGCTCTGCTCAATGGCAGAACAGCACGCTGATAGAAGGCTAAAATGATCGTGAGGTTCTGGCCTCAGGGATTAGCAGCTGCTTTTCCACCCACTACACTGAATCACAGAGCCTCCATACAACGTCCTGTCCAAACTAACACTCACATACAGATCAAACACCACCAGCTCCTGTCCAAATCTTTACAAAAACAACACCCCCTCCTTTCTTTCTTCCTCTTTTTTTCAACAAAACAGTGTAAATGCTGTTTGAGAAAATCAGCTAAACTGGGTTTTATTGGCTCTCCTGAAAATTATTTCACTTTTACAGTGTTGATTAATTTTCTTTAACAGCAGCAATGACGGATGTTTTGGCTGCAATTCAAACCCCTTTTACATTAACGCGGTTACTGGAATAAGTTTCCGTGCTAATGCAGAGATCTGTATAGATCGTAGATATAGATTGTATAGACAGTAAAACAAAATGTAAAAAAATAATAAATAAATGCTTAATACATAAATCATACATCCTTTTTTTTATTAACGGTACCGAAAAAAACCCTTCAGACGTCGTGCACAGCTTCTATTTACTTTGGTGTAACAGGCGATAAAATTGTTCTGTTCTTCTTTGGTTAATTTGAATAACGGCCGCTCATCAACCCCCGCGTGTCCTATTTATGCGACCGTCTTTTACAATAACTCAAGCAGTTGCCATGGCGATAAAATGATTCCAAACACAGACAGACAGAAGCAGACAAAGACAGACACACTCACAGAGCCACAGACAGACAGCGCCAGAGCCACAGCCACGGACAGGCAGTGCCAGAGCCACGGACAGGCAGTGCCAGAGTCACGGACAGGCAGTGCCAGAGCCGCGGACAGAACCAGCAGCGCCAGAGCCAGAGACCGAAAGCCCCCCAGAGCCAGAGACCGACACCGAACCCCCAGAGCCAGAGACCGACACCCCCCAGAGCCAGAGACCGACACCCCCCAGAGCCAGAGACCGACAAGACCCCCCAGAGCCAGAGACCGACACGCACAGACTGACACACACAGACCGTCAAACACACAGACCGTCAAACACAGAGACACACTTACAGACAGACTCGCACAGTGACATACATGGGCAGACTTGAAAAGGATTTTCAAAGAGGTGTGAGACAAAATCCCTCCTGAGATCTGTGCAAACCAGGTGGTCAACTACAAGAAAGGTCTGACCTCTACGATTGCCAACAAGGGTTTTGATACCAAGTACTAAGTCATGTTTTTTTTGTTTAAGTCCTGTTCTGCGAAAGGATTAAAT